>JAEQBH010003768.1:0-503913 GCA_016808115.1 Tetrastigma voinierianum | reverse complement strand
ATTGATGTTAGATTAGTTCTATGCCTAGTCGAGTGGATACCGCCTGAACTCTTGTCGTTTCACCCTTTTTCTTCCACCTTTAGCTAACCACACACACTATGCACATCAGGTTTCTTCAATAACCCCGAAAAACCGCTCGCTCCTGGGTTTTTCCTGCAATAACCTACCCTAGTTTCATTGACCACCTTAATAGGTGTTATGACCCCTGCGGAAAGAAGGCCACTGTGTCTTCCAAATAAAAGTGCTGTGCTGAGAAAGAGAAAGAAAAAAGACAAAATCACCGCAACGCTTGCCTTGAAACCCGAGCACGGTCCGAGGGGTATACGGCGAAAGCCTTTAAAGCCCTAAGGCCCTAAACCCTCACTGGTCAGGAGTCGCCAACTTAGTGTTCAAGCACACGGGTGGATGGGTGAATTTAGCAAGTCAGGTGTGTCGAGTTTCAAATCATTCTGAGTCCTATAAAAACTCAAGAGTTTGTGGTCGAAGATCCTTATGACTTGGTGCCCTAAGCCTTAATTGGTTGGGAGTCATCATATGTCCCCTGCTAGCATGGACTTTGGTGAGGCTCCATTCCTCAAGATTGCACCCCTACAACAAAAAAAAAAGGTTGTGAATAAGAGTGGGTCCTCGATCTGTCTATTTAGGTCAGTTAGCACATAGGTCATGTAGTAGCTAGAAAGTCTGTGAGAGAGGCAGTTTAGCGCTTTATTATTGAGAACTCGATCAAACAAACACTTAGATTTTGGTGGAAGTTTCAAGCTGATTCATCGAGAAGGAAACCTTTCGATACTAATCTTGGTATGGCATTTATTCTCTCAAGTTAGTTATCGGGCAAGGTTTTGATGATTCTAACTTAGTGGTTAGGCATTACTTCTTCACAACCTTTTCAAACACCATTTCCTTGGTTATCATTTTGTATGCTCTCTCTTTCTTTCTTTCCTTTCATTGCAAGGGACTAGTGTGTAGGTTGAGTGTCACGCCCTATCCCTGGCCCGATTCCCACGATATCCGAACCGCCCCAAAAACCATACTAGACCCTTACTTTTTTTTTTTTTTTAAAAAATCTCCTGCACTGTACCCTCGGGTGGGGGTATACAAACAATTTTTATAACAACAAAAAATCATTTACATACATAAAGAATCACTTCACCGAGTGGTGTCCATCAAAACTAAAGGCCACATATACTAAGTCCCATTTATTTATACAAATACATATCTATCACAAACATCGAGATCATGAATGCTGTCGGTGGAGCACCTATCTCCGAGATGGCTCGCATCACGGGTGTGGAATGTCCTCGCCCTCTCATCTTCTTCGCACTACACGGATTGAACACCGCAAGCGTTCTTACGCCTTTAGTGGGAACATATAGACAAGAATCTACCAATAATACAATCGCGTCACTATCTTTTACATTTACTTTTCATTATGCAATTAATCTAAGCCTATCGATATGTGACTTCTAACTCATATCATATTATACATGTAGATTTTATCCTTTTTAGATTCCATATCATTTTCACTTGGCCGTATCGTCCATGTGTCATGTCTTTATAAGTTTTCAATTCATATCTTCTACATATATGGCATGTCAGATCATATTCAAAACAAATTTATACATCTACAATGGCAACCCAATGCATCAAGCTCAACTCATATTCATATAAGGTCAACTAAACTAATACCAATACATAGACTCATATCATTATCACGGCCGAAGCCATTAATCAACTCCTTTAGCAAATACATTTCATGACCGATGCCCGCTTAGTTCTTTAGTTATCGCTTTATTAAATTTTCATTTTCAGTGTCGCGCCCGATCCCTACTTTCGACCCGGCCATGATCTGCCGACCTCGCTTAATTCACATTTTCTAATTAATATCTTCCCAAAACATTTTGCTCAGGTTATTCCATTTTGTATTCTTTTTTTAATTACGCGAAAGCACTTCTTTTCTGGAAATCCCATAATCATTTACAAAATAATACCTTTTTACTATGTATGTGTAATGTAAAAGATACTTAAACAAATACAATTTTCAATATCAAGCAGCCTTCGCTTCGGCTTCAGATTTCACATATGGCTAGAATTCTGACATCCACTTTACGTATCTCGCTGGTGAACCCGGCCCTATTTGTCATTCAAGAGCAATGTGGTTTCACACTCAATATTACCTACTTCACATATGGCTATAGAATTCGACATTCTGACAGATTCACTTCGTGAATCCTGGCCCCGTTTGTCATTCAAGAGCAATGTGGTTTCCATTTAACAATTATCATTTCACATATGGCTATAAATTCGGCACGGCCAGATCCGGGCTTGGTGAATCATGTCCCCGTTTGTCATTCAAGAGCAATGTGGTTTCCATTTTAACAATTACCATTTCACATACGGGCTATATAGAATTCGACATTCACGATGCATTCAGCCAGAATCTTGTCCGTTTGTCATCCAACCACCAACTTGTCCCGTTTGTCATTCGCATAAATGTGGTTTCTCGCATTTAACAATTACCATTTCACATATGGCTATAGAATTCGACATTCACTTACGTGATTCGGGCCAGAATCCGCCCCGCTTATTATTCAAGAGCAATGTGATTTCCATTTAACAATTACGTTTACCCTCATGACGAATTCAGTTGGTGAATCCCGTCATGTTGGTCATTCAATAAAAATGTGATTTCACATTCCATATTTGCGATTACCTTCATGACGAATTCAGTTGGTGAATCTTGTCATGTTGGTCATTCCATAATACATTTCAAATCAGTTTACGTTTATGTAGTAATTATAGGTCAAATACATGCACACATGCATATGTGTGACAAACATTTCAATAACAATAATTCAAATCAATATATATATACTTATATATATTTCACAAATAGCATTCATAACCGATCATAATCACATTTCAATTCCAATTTCACTTTCGTATTATCTTTTCAAAGATATACTCAATCTATGTACTCATTTCATATACTCCTTCACGTATACTCATTCATATACTCATTTACGTATACTCATTTATATACTCGTTCACGTATACTCATTCATGTATACTCATTCATATATTCACCACGATACTCATTCCTATACTGCATTCATGTGTACTATTCATATACCCATTTACTTATACTAGTTCATATACCATTCATATATTTCCTATCATTTGTTATCATTTTCTGGTTATATGTGATAATAATCATATATAACTTCTAACCACATTCATGCTGCTCACGACAAATTACCTTTCATATTCATATTCATGTTTCAGTTCGTTTTCATTTTCCAGTATCACATCTGAATGTTTCAAGAACACATTTATATTATGTAAGCTGTATTTTTCTATATTTTCCTTGTTTCATGCCTATTACATGGAATCACATATACTGTAAAGTATGATGTCTATGAAATCACACCTCCTTCATGTATTCTTATTCCTCTATGAGTCTACTTTACTTAGAAATTGAAATCATTCCAATCGGATCATCTAAATCAAAGTTATGGCATTTTTCATGCCAAACTAGTCAATTTTATCGATATTACACTTGGGACAGTTTGTAATACTCATTTTCCAGTGTCTTGACTCCATATTTGACATCGCTCTTGTACTACTTAAATCTAAGGTGTTATGGTTCCTCTCCAATTTGAATCACCCAAATCGAAGCACCTTAAACTAGAATTATGGTCCCAAACAACTGACCATTCTATGTTCAAAAACGTAACTTAAAATTTGGCTTGATCACGGCCCCACTTTGAGTGAATTTTTGGGCCACTTAGAATTGAATTTGAAGGTACTCTATTTCTCGGATGTTTGGTTCTCTGAAGTTCATTTTAATCAGCCACTTGAATCACTTAAATTGATAAATGAGCAAGCAGGCTAAAATACAAAATTGTCAAAACAGAGTTAGGTGTGGGCCTGCACATGTGTGACCTGTAACGGTACATGTTGGTTGAAGGGTGTACCCTAAGACATGTTCAAGGTGTACCGGTACATGTCACCCGAAAATTCCCAGAATGTGTGTTTTCTCCCATTTTTCCATATTTTGATACCCAAATCAACCCAATACTTCATGAACACGTCAAGACCACTCCAAATTCACCTTATAATCTATTTTCTACTCAAATTATCATTCCATACATATCTTTCATCAAAACCTTTCATGATTTTCTCCCAAAGACAACTCTAATATGGGTCATAACCCATACACATACCAAATACAAGAATTTGTTAGGGTTTGTTCTAACCCAACTTGTCACACTCGACTTCTGGCCCGACCCGATTAGCGGTGATCCGAACCCTGCTTCTGGGTGCCAAACCATATAATCGGGACTCATTTCTTTTTTTTTTTTTTTTTTCAGAGCTTAACTTATACCTATGGCATACAAACAATTTTTGTATTAGCCAAAAAAAAATTCATTTTACATATACAAAGGGACTACCACCTAGAGTGGTATCCATTAAAATTCATACCACATATGCTAAGTCCTATTTTCTTAGGCAATTACATATATATGTACATATTTCTCCAATACAAACATCGAGATCGCGAATGCTACAGTTTCAGAGACTCTATCTCTCGGGATGGCCCGTATCGCTGCTGGTGAGTCGTCCCGTCCTTTATCTCCTCTTTCGCACCTACACCCATTGAACACCAAGTGCTGCTTTACACTTAGTGGGAACATATAGACAAGAACAACCAATAACAATAATCGTCAGTCAATTAGGCCTTTTGACATTTACTTTCCTTACATTTAACGAAGCCTATTCTCCTCTATGTGACTTCTCACTCATATCATAATATATACATGTAGATTTTATCCTTTTTAGATTCTATTATCATTATCTGGTTCGTATTACTCCATGTCATGTCTTTACAATTTCCAATTCATAGCTTCTACATGTATGACATATCATATCATATTCAAAACAAACTTATATATACAATGGCAACCGAAACTTATCAAGTCATATTAAACACATACAGACAACCTCATCAATACCAATACATATATTAGCACTCATATCATTATCAGCGGTCGGCCATTAATCTCAACCCCTTTAAATACATGCTTTCATGATCCGGGATGCTCGCTTAGTTCTTTAGTTCTCGCTTTATCAAAATTCCATTTTCAAAAGTGTCGCGACCGAACTCCTTCTACTGACCTGTCAAGCATCCAAGCCTGGAGCCCTACTTACTCACATTTTTAATCAAAACATTTTGTTTCATTTTATTAAATCTTTTATTTTCTGCGTGTCGCGACCCGAATCCCCGATCCAGACCTTATTGGCGGATTCAGTCTGAGCTCTGCATCTCGATATTTTCACTACATTCTTCCCAAACATTTTTGTTTGTGTTATTCCATTTTAAACTTTTTAATTACACGAAAGCACTTCTTTTCGGGCAATCCCATAATCATTTACAAAATAATACCTTTTTACTATGTATGTATAATGTAAAAGATACTTAAACAAATACAATTTTCAATACCGTTGTTTCGCTTTTCGGTTTGTGATTTCACATATGGTTATAGAATCTCGACATCCAATGGCAGATCAGCCGTGAATCCTCGTCCCGTTGCTGGCATTCAAGAGTAATGTGGTTTCACACTAATATTACTATGGTGGTTATATAATCTGACATTCACGCATAAGATTCAGCTGGTGAACTCGTCCCGCTTTGTCATTCAAAGAAGAATGTGGTTTCCATTTACCATCACCACTTCACACGGCTGGCTCTGAGATTCACATAGACTTAATCACAGTGAATCATAAATCCTGCTTTATTATTCCGCAGCAATGTGGTTTCCCAATCAATATTACCGTCTCACATATAACTATAGAAGTTTACATTCACGATGTATTCGGGCCGTGAACTCGTCCCGTCTCGTCATTCAAAGAGCAATGTGATTTCGCATTAGACAAATACTACCTTCATGATGAATTCAGTTGGTGAATCCCAGCCATGCCTGGGCTATTCAATGATACATTTGTAAATCAATTTACTTTTATGCGCACTTTGTTTATCGTTCAAATACATGCACACATGCACATGCAGGATGCAAACATTTCGAATAACAATCATTCAAATCAATATATATATTACTTATATATATATATATTTTACAATAGGCATTCATAACTGATCACAATCGATTTTTTTTCTTCATATCATTTATGTATGACAAACATTTCAAATAAATAAATCATTCAAATCATATAAATGCTTATATATATATATTTCTACAATTAGCATTCATAACCGATCATAATCACATTTCAATTCCATTATCACTTTCAGATGATTCTTTTCAAAGATATACTCACCTGCGTACTCATTTCACATACTCATTCATATACTCATTTACGTATACTCGTTTATATACTCGTTCACGTATACTCATTTATGTATACTCATTCATATATTCACTCACGTGTACTCATTCCTATACTCATTCATGTGTACTCATTCATATACCCATTTACGTATACTTGTTCATATACTCATTCATATATTCACTCACGTATACTCATTCATATACTAATTTACATATTCAATCATGTGCTCTTTCATATACTCATTCACGTATACTCATTCACGTGTACTCATTCATATGCTCATTTACGTATACTCATTCATATACTAATTTACATATTCAATCATGTGCTCATTTCATCTACTCATTCATATATTCTTGTCCCTCAATGAATCTATTTTACTTAGAAATTGGAATCAATCCAATCGGATCATCCAAAATAAAGTTATGGCATTTTCATGCCAACTAGTCAATTTACCGATTACATTAGGGACAGTTTGCATTACTCATTTTTCCGGGATTCTAACTTCATGTTTGACACTGTATCTTTGTACTCTTTAAAGCTATAGTTCTAAGTGCGGGTTCTATTCCAACTGAATCGCCCACCTCTGGAGCTAATCGAAACTCAAGTTACGTCCTAAACACCCGGGACTACTCTATGTTCAAACTGATGCAGAATTTGACTTGAACATGACCCCACTTTGAGTGAATTTTTGGATTACTTAGAGTCAGAATTTGATGATGTCTATTTCTTTATGTTTGATTTTCATTGAAGTCTATTTTAATTGACCACTTGAATCACTCAAATCGGATAAGAAATGAGGAAGTTATGGCTGCATTAAGAAAACTAGGTCGAACCGGGAAGGTAACGTGGTGTACCGTACACCCCACGTGTACCGGTACACATTGCTCGGGAGGTGCACGGTGCCACTGGGCGCGGTACTTACATATGTCCCTGAAATGCCCAAGCAGAATGTGTATTTTCTCCCCATTTTTCCATATTTTTGATACCCAATCTCAACCTCATAATCTACAAACACCTCAAAATCATTCCAAATTCCATCTTATAATCTCTATTTTTACCAATCTTTCTTTCAATTTCATATCTTTCAAAATTCTTTCATGAATTCTCCAAAAATCATTCTAATATGGGTTATAATCGATATTAATAAACCAAACATGATGTTTAGTTAGGTTTATTCTTAAACCCTAACTCAAAGACTCACACTAACCATGAATCCAACCTAAAAGAGAGGATTCCATAACCATCTTAGCCATATGGGGCTCTACCCACTTTACTTTCCATACCCAAGATGAAACTTAAAGCAAACCTCAAGTTTTAGGGACAATCACTAACCAAACTGCATGGAAATTAAAAGTATAATCTCATAGAATCCATAATCATGTTAGTTTGATACAAAATCCTAAAAGTCCTGATACCTTGTCAAAAAACAATCTCAAACATTTTTGAATGATTTTTCTTCATGGAATTTGGTTTGAAAAGTTTTAAGGTCCATCACACTTATAATAATTTTTGTAACTATTTCAATTAATGAATTTCAGGCACATACCCACATGTCAATTCTTGAGCAGTTGAATCAAATTTAGAATTTTTAAAAATAATCTAATGAATGAAACAAATTTATAAATTTTTGTATAGCAAATTTAAGGTCAAAATGATATGTTATAAAATAAAATTAATTTAAAACATAATAATAAAAAAAAACAAAATACGGAATGCTGAACCGTAAGTCAACAGATTTTAGTTAATCATTGGTGCCAAAGAGACATTTTTTAATAATTCCTAGGGCCTTAAAAAATTCAAGAAACCTAGACTTTAATGAAATATTGAAATTAATTTTTAAAAAGGTTAGGCCTCAGAAAATCTAGAGCAGAAAACAAAAGAAAAAATTGAAGAACCCTAGGTTCTCCATTCGCGCCGAACCTGGCTGGGAAGGAAGAAAATTTTGTTGCAGCCAATTCCCTTGAATCAACCTGTGATTTTTCATTGTGGGAGACTTCTGAATGTATATTAAAGTGCCATGGTTTTTAATTCTTGTTTTGCATGGTCTGTATTATGGAAAGGCTGAATTGATAAATGGTTGTTGTTTACGGTCAACAGCTGTTTGGAATGAATCACTGTTCTTAATGTGTATGTTGAAGTTGTAACTGCATTTTAATTATAGAATGTGACCTAAGAGGTATGAATCAGTCTTATATGTTTGCAAAATTTAAGAAAAATGTGTATTTAGAATGAACGAGGTAAATTAGTGGAATTAAGGGTTGAATCGAATTAATGTGAATTTCTGCTTGAAGGTCGACTTGAAAGAATCATAGAGTGACCTAATGGACGAATTCAGGTCAACTTTAATATGATCATTGGAAAGATTATGGATGTTGAAGTGAAATTGCCACTGGTTTCAGGTCTTTTCTGAATCGCCAGTAGAAATATTGGCAAAATACTAACTTGATAAGTAACGCCAAAAAAAACGAGTTTAGTGATTAAAACATTAGATATAAAGAAACAGTTGTGAAATTGAATATTAAAATTATAATTTTGGGTATTTAGATGTTAAAAGGCAGAATGTTGAAGGTAGAAAGTAAAAGGGGATTTTTAAAAAAATTATTTAAAAGTCATTAGCATTAATGAAATAGTAAACGGCCACCCAGTAGTGGATAATGCATGTGCTCATATGATTTTTGATCGCTTATCTTTATATTTCTTCTCGCATGAATATTGCATAGCAAACGAAGTCGAAGGCTTACACATTCGGGAGTGAATAGCCTAGCCGAGCCTGACTAATAGGAGGTGAGTAAATTTATATCATCACATTTGCACCTTCTTCAAATGAGCGGTATTTTCATTGCTTTCGACTGATCGTGAGTAATTGACTATGATTAAGACCCTTATTCTGAGCATTCATTGAATTGAATTTGTCATATGCCACAAGTCACGTGTCCTGATGAATATCTATGCGAAGCACGTCAGCTAACTCTTATTGTATTTGTGTTGTCTCTTACGTATACCGAGTACGATCACTATAACTTGTAATTGTTAATGTCATCGATGATATGAATCACAGAATCTCTGAATCAATAGGAGGTCATCATTATGTGCACATGGTACCCTCTCAAAAGGGCAGTTTTAGTGCCTTCCTAGAGAGGTGGTGGGTCCCCTAGTGAGAACCTTACTGTTTTTACCACTCTTTGGTTGAATGTACGGATTCCAAGATAAAGGTAAAAGAAACAAATGATTCAATAGTAAATTATTATATTTCCGTGAGTTTCAAAACTCTCAAATCTCATTTGATATTGCTTGTTCATTGCCGCTTATTTGTTGCATAACCTATGTACGCGATTGATTGATTTGAAGACAACCATCCTCGTGAGCCGGCCTCAGTACCTAGCCTCACAAGCAAGGGAAGGGATATATTTTACTCACAGAGTTATCTCACCCTGATTTCCTCTTTTTCAGTGGTAGATTGAGAAAGGAGAATCCAAAAAATTCTTTGACCACTTGGATTCTATTTGAAACATGTAATGATTGCTATTTTCTTGGCCTGGGTGAATGAGAGTCTAAGTTTCGTAAGGCTCCACGGTGAATTAACTTAAGTTAGTTTGGGTTAATTATTTCGTTAAATCGATAAATTTTAAATATTGAGCTTGGATAAATTTTTGCTTTTGATGAAACCTTTATTGATATTTTGATGAGACCGTTGAGGTCGTTTTTTAGTACTTCACTACCTTATGCCTATTTGTTATGTTATTCTGTATAATATCAAGGATATGAGATTTTGAGTTAATTATTAGTAGATTTTTAGGATCGATATTGCGAATAAATGTGGATTTGTCATTAGTTATAGAAACGACAGGTCTTGTCTAATTTTCGGTAGAAATTATGGGACTTAGGCTGTTACCGCTTCAAGTGGCTCTTAAGCCTACTCCATTCTCTAGCGCCGGTCAATGTGCCTTATAAAAGTGGATGTGACAGCTTGGCTTGATCTTCGCTCCTCCATCTTCTTCCTCTTCCTTCTTCTCTCCTTTCGCTTCTCCCCTCTCTCTCTCTACTTCGCTTTGGTCCTCCAAAAATGAGACCAAATTTGTCATTAAATCTATGTTTGCTAAGGCCTTGTTTGGCCCCTCCAAAACCCATTTTTGCTAAGTTTCATTAATTGCATCTAGTCCTCCTACCCTTTGCCATTTGTATTTCAATTTCCTTTATTGTATTTCGTTCTAATCTTCTAGGAATTACACCACAATTCCTATTATTTATACTTTGGCCTCAAATCTTGTCAAATTATGACTTTTTAAGCCCCTTTTGGACAATTTACATATTTGTCCTGTGTCTTTAAATTCCTCGCTTTCCATGTTTCATTTAACTCACTAAACATTCAAATTAGGCTTCGCAAAATACTCCTAAACAACCCAAAACCACTGTAGTATTCAAGGTTACACAAACTCCTTTACTTTGCAATTA
Source organism: Tetrastigma voinierianum (assembly GCA_016808115.1). Classification (NCBI taxonomy): domain Eukaryota; kingdom Viridiplantae; phylum Streptophyta; class Magnoliopsida; order Vitales; family Vitaceae; genus Tetrastigma; species Tetrastigma voinierianum. The sequence goes on along the minus strand of JAEQBH010003768.1, from coordinate 493,110 downwards.
AAACCATAATCCAACCCTCAAAGGGAGGATTCCATGTTTTTCTCTTGCGCTATCTGGGGTTTTACCCACCTTACTCAAAAATACTGCTAGGATGAAATCCTATCAAAACCCTAGAAAGAAATCAAATACCAACAAGAAACCTATGCTGATGAACTTTTATCAAACCTTATCTTGCAATTCAAGAAATTTGTACTATGAGTTCATAGTTCCATACACAAATCCAAAGTTCCATACCTTTTTGGCTTTGCTTTCCTCTTCTTCCTCTTCTCTTCTTCTTCTTCTTCTTCTCTTCTCTTTTTTCCTCTTCCTCTCTCTCTCTCTACGGTTTGTTCTTTTTCCAAATAAGACCAATTTTTGGTCTTAAATCTCATGTTTGTTAAGGCCATGTTTGGCCAAGATAAGAAAACCCATTTTTTTGTTTTAAGTTTCTTTAATTGCCTTTAAGTCCTTAGGTTCTTCCTCTTTTGCACTAACTATGCCATATTCTAATTCGAATTCCACTCAATTTTCCTCAAATTCCACACAGATTACTTTCAATCTCTTTTTATTTATGCTTTACTGTCTCAAGTAAATAATTACTTACTCCTTATCTCTAATATTCATTTCGGTCTGCACTTCTTATTTCCGAAATTCCATATTTATTTATAATATACTCCTAAATAAGTCCTAAAACCTAAGTTAGGTATGGCTTCTGGATATAGCTTGAGGTGTGATTGTGCCCGTGTAAGTGCTATTTTGAACCCTATTTTTAATAGGTTTTGAGCGTTTTTTTTGTGTACTAATGTTATAATTAACCCAATTTGACATGTTCGGTCCCTTATTGTACTTCGACGCATTCGTGGGTCGTTTTTGTAGTTTTGCAAGAATTGGAGCCAAATCGCCATGTCAATCCAATCATAACAAAGTCATGTTGATTTCCATCAATTTCACATGGTTTTCACCAATCCCAAATGTGTCTAACAAATGAACATAAAGCTGCTGAAAAAATGGAAATAGTGCTGAATAGTGAATATATGAATGGGAACAGTCATCAAGATAAAATTTCTTATTGATACGGAAATCCCCCATTATTATACTTAAAATTACCGCGCATACTTAAATTTTCAATTTTCGCTATAGTCGAAATTTCAAGTATATAGCTAAATTTCGCCATCATAGCTTAAAATTACTCGTATATTAATGTACTAATTTTCGCTATGACTAAATTTTTCGCAGGATAGCTTAAATTTCACTATCATAGCTTAATTTTCAAGTATCGTAGCTTAAAATTACTCAGTGCATAGCGAAATTTTCCTGGGCTTCTGTTTTTGTGTTTAAACGACCGCTTTGGTTTTTCTCCTTTCTACCCTTGTAATAACTTTGTTTCCTCGCTTGTTTTGTAATTTCCCTTGCTCGAGCCGTATATAAGCTAGAGTCAAGGTTTGTATCAATCAATCACTTCTCGCACAAATTTTTGGAGAAGCTACCTCCCCCGCTTCCCGCTTCTTTCTTTGCTTCATTTTCTTTCTTCTTTTCCATTTTCTAGGCAACCAAACACCTCCGAGGATGACAACTCAAGGGATTGTTGGCTAAAAACCCTTCCTCCTTGAAGTGGAAGGTCGGGTGCAAGATACTCTAGGCAACCGAGGGTCCCCTCAAGGTTTTTCACACAAGTATCCACCGCCGTCACCTGCGGTTCCTCCCTCTTCTAACCGAGGTTTTATCTCTTCAATCTCCTTTTGAATGGCTATTATTTGGTAAACTTTAGTGGTTCAAAGGATGCTTATTGTTAGATCCACTGATATTCATTAGTTACCCTCTATGACCCATTGAAAGGGGAGTCCAGGAGACTTTTTCTTCACTGTCGGTGACCACTGATGGCCAGTAGATGCCATTTTTCAAAAGGATAAATATTTTGGGTTAGGTTTTATAGCTAAATGAAGATCTGGTTCGGGAGATGACTATATGTCATCCTCCCCAACGCGAGGAAGTGACCCTGAGGACCTCTCAGTTGCCCTAGAATCCTAAGCCCAGTATCTTGATACTTCAAGGAGACCTCTTTTATTATTTTTCTTATTTCACTTTAGTTTATTTTAAGTTTTCACCATCAAAACCCCCACTATTTTTACAAAACCTTAAAATCCAAATTTAATTCACCATTTTTTAGCTTAACAAAGAAATCATCTCAGTGCGGCAAAGGAAAACCCATCCATGTGTTCGAATTCTGTATCGCTATACTGTAGTAGCTTTTACTACCAAGAAGAGGAGGAATTTAGGATACAAATTTTGTTGATTTCGGATCACCCTACTGAGGCACGAATCAATATAATATTAGTGTAAATGTATCTACAAGTTACTACTCATTATTCTCAGGTAGTCTCATCTCTGTGTCACTTAAATGGATTCCCGGGAAACTCTTAACAATGATAAGTATTCTTGAGCTTTATTACCAAACACTGATATTCAGAACAACTCAATATAGGAGTAATATCAGTTAAATCACTCAAATTTTCTCACCTAAAACAACATTAAATCTTACAAACAATAATCCCAACAAATTATTTTTCCCAAAAAGAGCTTATCCTTTCAAATCTGGATCACAAATCACAATGACTAGTTTATTAAACGAATTCATTTAGATTGCGATAAGAACTGAAGCAAAATGAGTTCTAGAATAAATTCCAAATTTCATTCAAATCCATATAGAATTGAAAACAGATTTACATGAACACCATCTCGGAATTCTAGTTCAAATGAATGCTCTAATCCTAAACTAATATGAATCAAGAAACAACTAAAATAAAAGAAAAAAAAATAAAAATAAAAATATAGACAATGAGACTTTAGTTTTCCCAAAAGCACAAAGACTTGATGAAAGCCGTTGGAAGCTGCGCACTACTCCCTAAAAGCTTCTATTTATAGTATCAAGTCTTGGGCCCTAAAACGAGGCAAGAACGAAAAGCCCAAAATTCCTGCCCTAGCTGCTGCTGTTTCGGGATGTCGTGATGATGTCGCGACATCATGGTTGTCGATGTCATGGGTTTCAACTGATGTCGCGACATCGAAGAAATCTGTTTGACACTTCTCATCTTCCAGTGTTGAGTATATGTTGCGATGATGTCGTGACATGGAGATTCATTGTTGCATATTAATTTCGATGTTGCGACATTATTGGAACCCACTTTTTACTTTCGCTAGGCCACACAGATCGACGCCGCGACATCGCAACCGTTGTCAGCGATACTGATCATTTAAGTTCATTATGATCATATTAGGTTAATGTTGCGATACTTTGCGACACTATTGTGATGTCGCAACATTGTATCTTATTTTTTAGTAATTCTCTCACAATGTCTTTACTGATGTCGCAACATTTATCCCGTGTCGCAACATTGGACTGATTTCACTATTCATGCTGCTTGGGACTGATGTCACGATATTAACATATTGGTCAATTGTTGATGTTACGACATTGCCTCTATAGGTCTAGTCCATTAGACTAATGTCGTGACATTTCTACTCTAATGTCATGACATTGGGTCTGGTTGCTTTGAAGTCCTTTGCTAGTGTCTTTAGTTGATGTCGCGACATTTATTCTATGTCGTGACATTTAACTTGTCTCAACACTCAAGCTGCCTTGATTGAATGTCGCAACATTGAAAGTGATGGTCTCTACTATTCAAGCTTTGGTTAATGTCGTGACATTATATTGATGTTGAGACATTTAAATAGTGCAGTTCTTCCCTTCCTCAGTTGATGTCGCAGCCATGTTGCTATGATGTCAAGACATTAGATTGCGGACATAATTTGTCTGCTGGAGTTGTTTGTGATGTCACAACATTTCTGCATCAATGTTTTCCCTTCTTTAGCTGATGTCACGACATTGCCATATTTCCAAGACTTTCTCCACAATATGTGCGACATTGGAAATTTACTGAAGCAATGTTGCGACATTGGCCCCTTCCTTGCACCATGCTGATTTTTACTTTTTTTTGCCGAATTCTGCTTATTTCCTTTAAGTTTTTACAAAAGAACAAATTTGGGTGAAAGCTCCATAATTATGCATCAAACTGAACTTTCAAACCAAAAATATTCTTGAAAAATGAACTTAAAAATAGACGAGTTTTAGACTCATCAGGCAACAATGGTAAAAAAATATCTAAAACTTGCTATAAAAAAAAAAAAAAAAAATCCAAAATTCCAGTGGGGGTAGGCACATGCTCTATCTGCCCCTGGTTCCACTAAATTTAAGCTCCAAACCGAGTTTGTTCTTGTACACTTGGATTTTGGCTCAAATGGGCTCTTCACAATCTCTTAAAGTTATGCACACTTGATGTTCTCACTCTTAAGCACAATAAATCACTCTTTAGCTTTAAACGATCACTTAAATACAAGGAAAGCTAGGATGAGACCAATGGTGCACTCTAGGTATACAAGTGAGAATTGAATGCACCAAGAAATTGAGAATGAAAGTTAATGAGTAAAAGAAATGGTAATTGTAAGCTTTAATGCAATAAGTCTCATGCCCATAAATGATCCCTAAAACATAATATATAGAGGGGAAACTTGACAGCTTGTTAAGTTGTCAACCGATCGACTTGTTGCACCAACCAACAACTGCTTACTAAATGGACTAGCTTATTATGCTCTTATGACCGCTAGACCTCAACTAGTTGAGACCGATTGACTGCTTGCCTACCGCCCATCACTAAGGCTACCGTGATCCAACCATCTAAGGTACACTCGGGCCGGTTCCCACCGGTCAACCGTTTTCTTTGTCGACTCACTTCAAGATCAACTATTGATCCAAACGGCCGAGATACACATCTTAGTCGACTGGAACCTATTGAATTCGTATATAGCTCAAACTTTTGTGTTTTTTATTCACATAATTTCTAAAGCTTAGGTGTTTTATTGAAGCACATTTTAGGTTCGTAAAATCTAAGGTTTTATGCTCAAACTCGAGTTTTCAAAAATATATTCAATTTTAGAATTAAAAACTGAGTTATAAGTAGTGCATGATAAATGATAATACCCTAGGTGTACCAATGCAATTACCTTACAAGGATTCCTAAGATTACAAAGTCTTCTTACGATGCTTTAACTTGGAATCCCAATTTTCTTTACTTCTTAGACTTGATTTTGATTCAAATCATGGATGAATGATCTAGTCTTGAAGTTCATAATCACTTGCCGCCTAGCACTCATCTCAAGTGAACCATTAGTAACTAAATACCTTGGTTTGTTATCATAAAAAACCTCAATTAAAGGTACCTTTGGGCTAACATCTATAATAAGGAAGATAATCTCTAGGCCTAGGATGCCGACTTCTTCATGGTTGATGCAACTACTCTCCTACACCTCTTAATGGTGAGAATTTTTCCTTTGTTTTTATCTTTGGTTTTTTTACTTTTTTTTTTCTATTTATTGGGTTTACTCAGTTCCTTTATTTCTTTTTTATTTTTATTTTTTAAAGTAATGTTTAATTTTTTTTTGATAATTTAGTTACTAACTTAATTTTAATTAATAAAATAGAACAACTTCATTATTATCATTTGTATGTTTACATTTTTTAATAAATTCATATCTTAGATTTTAAAATAAAAAAATTAAATTAAATAAACAAAAGATAAATAAATAAAAAATTAAAAGTGAAATGGTAAATATTTAAAATAGAATTAATTATATAAATGAAAATATATTTAATATTAAAACTATAATTTATTTAATTCAAATACATTTCATAATTTAAGATACAAGATTCTTTTAAATATTTAATTTTCATATAAACTATATTGAAAATATTTAATAAAAAATTATGATGTTTTTATATTTTTAGTAATAAATTAATTAAAATTTAAAATAAAATAGTTGGAACAACAAACTTTAATATATTAATGTATATTATGAAAACTATTATTATTAAACCCCCGTGCTACAAATGAGAAATTTGACTTCATGTTTGTCGCAAAAATATGTCTTTTTGTAGATAAATCCCAAAAATTCCCAATTACTATGTTAGCTATTTAAAAAAATTAACTAAAGAATTTCGGGCCAACTCGAACCAAACTTGAATAGCTAGGCTACGAACAAAAAAGGGTTAGACCAATTTGACTTGGTTCTATTCAGCTCATCAATTTTATAACTTAGCCCTCCAAAAGATCAGGTCAAAGTGGGTTGGAGCACTAGGCTCATCCATATTTCCAACTCTATGAATATCATATTGCCATCTCTATATATGAATATCATATTCTTTATCTAAAAGTTAGATCAAACTTAATATATTATCTTTTATATCAAGGACAAAGTAGACGTTGGAGATAAATTGATGTATTTCGTTCTTCTAACAAATTTGGATTTAAATTTTGTGTTTTCTCAAAATTTTTGAATGCATCTCTAAAAGTAACATGATTACTTTTAGGTTCATCTCTAACATACCATATGTTCTTTTTTTTCATTTTCTTCTTTATATGCCAACATGATGGTGGCTTCTTCTTAATTTTTCTTTTCTACATAGTTGGCTTGTCTTTTTGTATTATTTATCGTAAACTTCAGCGTGACTCCCCCAAATCTCGCTTTTTTTTTTTTTTACTTTGTACAAAGTTTGTCGTGATAGAAAATCTCTGTCGCAACAGAGTACCTCTGTCGTGCACGCCTAGCCCTGTCGTGCATGACAAAGCGACTTTGTCGTGAGCACGCCCAGCCTTGTTGCGACAGCACCAGAGCCTTGACTGTCGCGATACATAGAACACTATGTCGAGACGGAAGACTTACAGCCTCGGGAACTCTGTCAAGCGATAAGACAAAAGTATGTCACGACACAATTTCAGGCACCTCTGTCGCGACATTAAAATCTCTGTCGCGACATAAATCCTATTGGTCTTGACCTAACTTTGTCGCGACATAGAAATCTTTATCTTTAGTCATCTGATTCAAGATATCAAAACCTGGCCTCGTTTCCACCTAGAGTGGCATCCCGTTGGTCAAACCGCAGGTAACACCTCGGGCCCTCTTTTTTTCTGATCACACTCTGGTCGACAAGGGAAAAACCCTTTGTCACGAAGATCAATACGCAGAAGTGTGTGCATTGTCATGACATGGAAGGACATGCCACGGACATATACCAGATGAAACCTAAAATAAATCGCGACAGCGGGGACTGGTCGACACGTAACCGTAAATAAACTCTATCGCGACTAGTAAACCCTTTGCCGTGACCTAAAACCTGCCCAACATGCAATAGCCTTCCTGGCATTTCCCACACCTCCAACTCTTTCCCAAAACACAATAATTTCAATAAAATAGGCCTCGTATAAATGAGACAACATAAAATCAGGGAAAAAACTTGCCAAACTGTATTGAACAAATCAAAATGAGTTTTATTACAACTCTTTTCTCCTACATAAACAAGAAATGGATATATTGTCCAAAATTTAACAAAATATATATACTGAAGTCATAATATGGCCTTCTTCTTCATCACTAAGGTCTTAGATGAGTCCCACCTCCTAGTGTACCTCCAATACCTGAAATATTTTCCCATGACGGGGTGAGCAATGCTAGTAGAGAAATTCTCCTACAAGGGCTACTCCCCACCTAAGTGCACATGCAATGCCATGATTCAACATTTACAAACACATTGACCAATGACATATATATTTCTACATGAATGTTCACATGTCATGCCAATATCCCGAGCTCCTCATCGACTCCCCTCGATACATGATTGCCATATGAAAAACTCTTTTATTTCGAAACAAAAGATTTTTGTTTTATAATTCAACTCATTAGACCACCTCCGATAAACTATTTTATTCGAAAGTCATGTGTTTTTTGTGGGTAACGAACTTTTCGGGGTCTCATCGCAGTCATTGTGCACCTTTCGACACTTTTGCGGGATTTCAACACTGGATACATATATCTAACCAAGGATGCAGGCTTTCCACCTGAGGGGTGTCTATCCCTACGTGTTACTACCCAACACATAATTAGACCGGGCGACTCTAGGACGTTGTCCCCTAGACAGAGCCCACCATTAAACACCAAACACAATGTTATTTCATGCTATGCACTCACACCCGTTTCATGCGATGTCCCCTTGCATATGCAATTTAGAATGTCATTGCATGTTCTTTCATGTTACATGCATAATGAGAGCTACATGCAACATTTACAATTCATGGATAACTATAATTTCTGCATATAATTCACATCCATCATACAACCCATGTTAATACATCAGTTAAACATATATCAACATGATTTTTTACACAACCTGCATGTCATTCAATCAAGCAACAACACATAAACTGGATCTTCATGTTCAGACCCAGAAACAACACATATAGTTCAGCATGGCAGTCCATGTCCAGCAATGACATGCCATAAAATAGTCACGCTCAAATCCCATTCTTTTCCAAAGAACACACCCATTTCGTAACCGAGTTCCTGTGAACATAAAGGACCCAGAAGCCGGTCCTTAAATTATCAAATAAGATCAAACTGTTCTCGGAACAAGCCCCATCGTTGCTAGGTTATACCTATCAAGTATCAAAGGCTCCTAGACAAGGAATAACCAGAGTAGGAGAGAACCCCTACCTCTTGGAGAGTAGACTAGCTCACTTCTTGACCCGTCGAACCTCTCGTTGTTTGAACACTAGAGACCAATAGAAGCTGGACGTCCTTTCCTCCCCTTTTCATTGCTTTTTCTTTCTCTTTCTTCCTCTTTTCTTTATCTTCTTTCTATCTTTTCTATTCCTTTTCTCATTCTCCCCCACCGAGCTCATTTTGATCTAGGTGAGAACACCTTTCTTAATTCATCTTGACACATGGAAATCACCATGCCATGTGTTTCTCATGCCACTTTTCCCCCCACTTAATTCATGCATGATAAGAATATGACACTTGGCTTTCCATGTGCCAAGTGTCCACTTGTTTGGTGCCACATGGCATGTGTCCTCGTGCCACGTGTCGCCATGTCAATTGTTCATGTTGCCTCGAAATACATGAAATTATGATTGTCCCAGAATTCGACATAATTCGATTGTGCAACTAGATTTCATGAGATGAACTCAACGATGTGGTCCGTGTCTTCATCCGAGATCTAGAGAAATTCTCAGGCTTATAGCCAGTATTGTAACGACAATCTATTGTTTCACTATACCCGGTTTTCACATTCCTCCCCTCTTAAAAGAATTTTGTCCCAAAATTTACACAGACATATACATACAATAACATGCATATGCAATAGTCATTTAACATTCAATGACTAAACCATGTACCTTTGTCCTCTAATAGGAAAGGATATTTGGTACTCATCATGTCCTCGCGTTCCCACTCCACTCCTCGGTGCTGTCACAACACCTTCACTAGCCTCATAGTCTTACGTCATAAAACCTGATCTCGACTATCTAAAATACGCACAGGTCCCTCCTTGAAGGTCCCATCTTCATTGACAAAAAGTTCACCCTAATCCACCACATGAGTTGGATCTGGAGTGTACTTCCAGAGGATGGAGACATGGAATACCTCGTGGACACCCGATAAACTCAGCAGCAATGCTAACCGATACGCAACTGTGCCCACCCTCTCGAGTATCTAGAAGGGCCCGATGTATCTAGGCGAGAGCTTCCCCCACTTGCCAAACCTGGCCACTCCTATCTTAAGCCTCACCTTTAAGAAGACGTGATCACCTTCCTCAAACCCTAAAGGTCGATGCCGTTTGTCGACGTAGCTATTTTACCAGCTCTGAGCCGTGAGAAGACGCCTTCGTATCAAATCCACCTTCTTCGAGGTGTCTCTAATCAAATCTGGACCCGTGGTGGACCTTTCCCCCACCTCCGTCTAACAAATCGGAGATCAACATGGTCTCCCATATAAGGCCTCATAGGGTGCCATCCGTATACTCACCTGATAATTGTTATTGTAGGCGAATTCCACTAAGGGAAAATGTTCTTTCCAACTACCCTTAAGATCCAGAACGCATGACCTCTAAAACCTGTATGGTCCTCTCCGATTGACCATTTGTTTGTGGATGAAACGAAGTGCTCATCGTCAACTGTATCCCCATAGCCCTCCGGAAACTCTTCTAGAAGTGTGCCGGAATCTCGATCCCCGTTTCTATACTATGTGGACACCGGTATCAGCGTATTAACACCAGATATAACCTCGTAGTACCCCTACTGTGTGAAGGTCATCCACACTGCTAGAAAATGCGTCGACTTGGTGAGTCGGTCCACTATCACCCACACCACATCATGCCTCCACTATGTCCGTGGCAAGTACAAAGTTCATCATGACGTGTTCCCACTTCCACTCAGCTACCTCAAATGGCTGGAGTAGCCCTGCTGGCCTCTGATGCTCAACCTTTACCTATTGACACGTGAGGCATCGTCGAACAAAGTCTTCAATGTGCTTCTTCATCCCACTCCAGTAGTATTGGCAACGAAGATCTTGGTACATCTTCGTGCCACTCGAATGTACTGCAAAACGAGAGTAATGGAACTCTCTGAGGATCTCCTATCTCAGATCTATCAACAAGGGAACCACAACTTCTTCCCTATACCGAAGACTGCCATCCGCATGAATGGCTCCACTTTTATCACTGTAACTGCCTATACCCGGCCCCCGATGGCTACTATCTCTCAGAGATCCCGCCTCTAAGACCCAAATCACTTTAGTAAGGAAGGCGAGCCACTAAACTCCTTAAACACCTCGAGCCCTGATCATCAGATCGTAAATTCAAATCGTCCCACGATCTGAAAGCATCTACCACTCTCGGGAAGCTACACTAGCTAGTAATCCTCGTGACTTCTGACTGAGTGCATCAACCACCACATTTGCCTTACCAGGATGGTAATGCAAAGTGAAGTCATAGTCCTCAAGATACTTCATCCATCCTGCGGTCAGCTCGATGTCGAGGTCCCTACGTGTGAAGATATATTTCACTGTAGTCTAAAAACATTTCAAACAAGCCACCATACTGTAGTGACACTCAAATCAGAAGGCAAAGACAACAACCCAATTAACTCCATGTCATGTGAAGACTCCCGCTCATGGTTCTTTAGCTGTCTAGAACCATAAGCCACAACCCTCTCGGAATGCATCAAGACACATCCCAGTCTGTCCTTAGAGGCATCACAATACACTGTGTACCTTTGTCCCCGTTTCGGGACTATCAGAACAGGAGCTGAAGTAAGCCTCCCTTTCAACTCTTGGAATGCCCTCTCACACAGGTCATTCCACTTGAACTTTACCTCATTTCGAGTCAACCTCGTCATAGGTGTTGCTAGCCAGAAGAAATCCTCAATGAACCTCCTATAGTATCCTGCCAATCCCAAGAAACTGCGTATCTCAAAGACATACTTTGGCCTCTCCCAACTCATAACAACCACAACCTTCTTAGGGTCTACTGACACGCTTGAAGTCGACACGATGTGTCCCAAGAATTTCACCTCAATAAGCAAAAATTCACATTTTCTGAACTTGGCATATAACTGATGGTCTCTCAAAACCTGTAGAACGATACTCAAATAACCCTCATGCTCCTCCTCCGATTGGGAGTAGATCAAAATCTCGTCAACGAAGACTACAACAAACTGATCCAAATAGGTTAGAATACCTTATGCATGAGATCCATGAATGCTACTAGTGCATTTGTCAATCCGAAAGACATCATTGTGAACTCGAAATGCCCATACCGCGTCTTAAACGTTGTCTTAAGGATATTAGCCTCCCTAACTCTCAACTGGTGGTACCCGGTGAGAAGATCTATCTTAGAGTACACCCGCGTTCTCTCACCATCAAACAAATCATCAACTTGGCAAAGGATACCCATTCTTGATCGTAACCCCCGTCAATTGTTTCGAAGCCAATGCAAAGTCGAAGGGTCTTGTCTCTTCTTAGTAAACGTAACTAGAGCGCCTGCATGGTGAAGTGCCTTGGCCTAATAAACCTTGTCCAATAATTCCTTGAGCTCTCACTGAGCGGCGCCATCCTATGTGGAGTCATAGAAACGTGGCGGGCGTACTGGGCGGTGTAACTCACCGTGAAGCTCCATCCTCTACGGAGGTAATCCTAGTAGTTCATCCGGAAAACGTCCTTATATTCACAAACCACCCTAGGTAGACCCAACTCCAGTCTTGCCTTGTCCTCCAGGGTAAGGCTTGCCAGCCAACCCATCAATTGCTCATGCCACCTAGAGTCGTACAGCCACCCACCTGCAAAGCACCACGCTTATCCTCCCGAAAGTAACATACCATCCCGTAGCAATAATCCTCCCGGCACTCACAAAGCCAATGACGACTCAATGTGCCATCAACCAATCCATGCCAAGAATGACATCAAAATCTGATATGTCCATGACCCTTAGGTCCACAGTGAGTAGAATCCCGGAGATCTCTAACTCACAATCCCGACATATCATATCAACACTCATCCTAGTTCCTAGGGGAGAGCTTACATGTAACGACTTTCCTAAGGATTCTACCTTGCTTCAAAAACATCCACACAAGATGGGAATAAATGAATGAGATGCACTTAATCAAACAATACTCTCGTCTGCATAGCGAGTAGAAACATACCTTGTATAACTAATGATTTGAATCTCGCTCCTCATAATAACGGATGGACAAGCCCTAGGTCCCTAAAGTCCCGCTAGGAGCCATGTCCCCGACTCCCACCCATACTGACTCTCCTGCCCGCCCGTGACATAGTAGGTAAGCCAGGCTGCAATTTCAGATGCTAATACTCGGGTTCCTCTAGTCCGTGCCAAAGAAGGCAGCTGAACTATGTCTAAGTGTGTGTCTTACTAATCCACTCCTGACCGGTGGTGCCTCATAATTCGGGGGACCTCGCCTCAGGCAACCCGCCTCATATGCCTGTGTCGATGATAATGGTAACATGTCACCTGGCCCTAACCCGCTCTGAGCCCTCGATCCGGACTCGTCCCGATACCACGGCCCCTTGTCCCTGAAACTCTCGTGCAACAAAGCCCTCGTTTCTTTCCCGAACTGGAAGAAGGTTGACCCTCCTTCCTCTTATCACCAGCACTCATATCTTGGATGCTCCGCACATCATTTATCTCTCTCTATGGTCATAGCCATCCCGACCATAAAGTCCATGTCTTGTAGGAGGAATCCTATAATCTTGCCCCGGATGGAAAGCTTTGGACCATCCTCAAACTTCCTCACCTGGGCCATGTCTATGGCCATGTCTATGGCCATGTAATCATCCCCGAAACGTGCTAATTCGGGGTGAACTTAGCCACGTACTCGAGTACAATCATACTTCCTTGTTTCAACTCATGGAACTCCCGAGCTTTTGCATGCCTAGCAGATGCCAGGAAAAACTTACCCATGAAGAGCTCTCGAAACTCTCTCTATGTCATCGTCTCCATATCCCTTGAGGCTTTAATCCAATCCCACCATACCTGGGATTCACCCTCTAGCTGAAATGTACCTAGCTTGATCCTCGTGGCATCGGAGGAAATCTCCATAGCCTTCTAAAACCTTTTCAATCTGTCGGAACCAATGGTCAACTACCATTGGATCCCCTCCCCCTGTGAATGTCGGAGAATGATGTTACAAACTCTCGGAGGTTACTCTGGCCCCTCCCCACCCCCAACTGCACTAGCCTCAGTGTAATGGCAACAACCGCAAAGACCCATGGGGCCTCAAGTAAAGGCATGTTGGTAAAAAACAGGTGGTGGTTGGTTATTACCTCGTGGGCGACCCCTGCGTCCCCTTCCTTGACTTGCAATCTACATATGTCAAATAACAAATTGAGATTTCTTTTTCCTTGTTCAATTAGTAGTGCATATGCCACTACTAATATACATCACGATCTCTAATTAATGTGTCTATTTGGCTTACTCAACTCCCTAAGGTTATTTTCTCACTCTACTATTCAACATTTCCTATATACTATTTACCAAGTATATAATTTACATAGTATATAACACAATATCATGCAGTATATAGCATATAATAATTCATCATAATGCACAAAGAATGCATAATCTAAACCTGTGCCCATCAAGTCTTAGGTAATCATATACCTAATTTCCTGATACTGATTTGTACCGTTAGTTTCCGACATCGAGCTCTAGGTATTTATAAACCAGGCTCTAATACCATGCTGTGACGCCCCAAATCCTGGGCTTTTTTTTTTTTTTTTTTTTTACCGTAAAAAGTCTGTCGTGAAAGAAAATCTCTGTCGTGCACGCCAAGCCCTATTGTGCACGCCCAGCCGTATCGTGCATGACAAAGTGTCTTTGTTGCGAGCGCACCCAGCCTTGTTGCGATGCAGTGCCATGCCCCACTGTCATGACATAGAACACATTGCCGCGACATGGAAGACCTCATGTTCTAGAACTCTCTGTCACGACGTAAGACATACTCTATCGCGACACAATTTCAGGCAACTCTGTTTCGACATCAAAATCTCTGTCGCGAAATATAAATTCTTAGCCTAACAATATCGCGACATAAAATTAGTGTGTCGCAATAAAGAATCCCCAGCAAGGGCCACACTTGTTATAACACCTAACCTCTTGTTGCGATTGTCTCCGTCGCGACAAGGAAACCTCTGTCACGACATTGTCACGACAGAGAAGCAAAGCACTATCTTGACAAGGAAGGACTATGCTATAAATAGTAGTCAGATGAATTTCAAAAATCGTCGGGATGGGGACTGTCGCAAACACGTAACAAGAAATAAACTCTGTTGCAACCATAAAACCCTTGTCACGACCTAAAACCTACCCAACATGTAGTAGCCTTCCTGTCATTTCCTGAACCTCCAACTCTTTCCCAAAACACAATAATTTCAATACAATAGCCCTGTATAAATAAGACAACATAAAATCTGGGAAAAACATGCTAAACTCCATCAATAAACTAAAATGAGTTTATCACAATCCTTCTCTCCTTACATAAACTGAACTGACATATGGCTTGTCCAAAATTTCAAAAAATATATAAACTGAAGCCATAATTTGGCCTTCTTCTTCAACGCTAAGGTCTAAGATGAGTCTCACCTCTTGGTATACCTCCAGCACATCAAATATTTTCACGACGGGGTGACCAATACCCAGTACAGGAATTCTCCTACAAGGGCTACTTCCCACCTAAGTGCACATGCAATGCCATGATTGAACATTTACAAACACATTGACCAATGACATATACATTTCTGCATGAATGTTCACTTGTCATGCCAATATCCCAAGCCCTCACTGACTCCTTCACACATGCATATGCCATGTATGAAAAAACATTCAATTAAAAACAAAAGATTTTTCTTTTATAATTCAACAAATTGGACCACCTTTGATAAACTGCTTTATTCAAAAGCCATGTGTCTTTTATGGGTAACGAACTTTCCAATCCCACCGCTAGGCCGCCGTGCACCTTCCAACACTTCCTGCCACCGCCGGATACATAATACTCAACCAAGGACGTAGCTTTCAACTCGAGGGGTGTTCATCCCCTTCTTATTACTAATCGAATATATCATCTGCGACTCTAGGACGTTTTACCTTAGATAGAGCCCACTATTAAATACCAAACATAGTGTTATTTCATGCCATGCACACACACCCGTTTCACGCGATGTCCACATGCATATGCAATGCAGAAGGCCATTCCATGTCCTTCCATGTTACAAGCATAATGAGAGCTACACGTAACATTTACAATGCATGGATAACTATATTTTCTTCATATAATTCACATCCATCATAGAACACATGTTAATACATCAAGTAAGCATATATCAACATGATTTTTCACACAGCCTGCATTTCATTCAATCAAGCAACAACACACAAACTAGATCTACAAACAGCCCAAAATCAGGATTAGTTAATGTAAGTCCATGTCCAAGAATGACATGCTACAAATAGTCACACTCCAAATCCCATGCTTAAACCCACAACCTCGTTTCGTAATCACAGCTTTTGGGAACAGAAAAGCACTCGAGAAGTTGGTCCTTAAATTATCAACACAGCTTTGATCAAAATTGTTTCGAACAAGCCCTGCACCGTTAGGGTTATTCCTCAGCTGCCATCAATGGCCCTAGAAAAATAACCAAAGTATGAGAGAACCCATACCTCTTGGAGCGTAGACTAGCTCACTTATATCGCGACATAGAAGACCTAATGTTCTGGAACTCTTTATCGCGACGTAAGACATACTGCTACAAAACACCCCTGTGCAACTCGCTGCGACATAAATCCTTGTTCTTAACTCCAACTCTCGTGACAGTAAAACTCGTTCCTGGCCACTCTCTCAGCGACTTAACCACTCGTCGCGCACAAAGAATCCCTCTTCGCCAAGGCCAAAACTGGGCTATAATAGCTAACCTCTGTCATGATTACCTTGTCGCTATAAGATATCTCTATCTCGACATTGTCACGATAGAGAAGCAAAGTAGTGTCACGACATGGAAGGACTATGTCACGACATAGTCGTCATAAACCCTCGCAACCAGGGGGTCACACATGGTGGACCCCCTATCGCACCTAAGAACTACAGAAACAACTCTATCTAAATATGGAATCCTTTGTCGCCAACTAAAATCTCGCCAACATGCATGAGAGCCTTCCCCGTGATTTGACTCCCAACTCGTTTCCCAAAAAATAATACCATATAATGAGCCTCCCCATATAAATAAGACAAATATAAAATTTTAGAAAACTTTGCCAACTGTATTGAACAAAACAAAATGAGTTTTATTACAACTATTTTCTCCTACATAAACAGGAACTATATATATTGTCCAAAATTTCACAAAATATATATACTGAAGCAATAATTTGGCCTTCTTCTTCATCACTAAGGTCTTAGATGAGTCCCACTCGTGTACCTCCAAGACTGAAATATTTTCAATGACTCGATGACCACCCGCAGAGTGAATCTCTACAAGGGCTACTCCCCACCTAAGTGCACATGCAATGCCATGATTCAACATTTACAAACACATTGACTAATGAAATATATATTTCTACATGAATGTTCACATGTCATGCCAATATCCTGAGCCCTCACTGACTCCTTCACACATGAATATGCCATGTATAAAAAAATCTTCTTTGCAAAACAAAATATTTTTGTTTTATAATATAACACTTTAGACCACCTCCGATAAACTGCTTTATTCAAAAGCCATGTGTCTTTTATGGGTAACAAACTTTTCGGGGTCTAACCGCATGCGTCATGCACCTTAAGACACTTCCACAGGCTTTCACCGCTGGATACATATGTCTAACCAACGATGCAGGATTTCCACTTGAAGGGTGTTTATCCCTTCATGTTACTACCCGACACATAATTAGATTGTGCGACTCTAAGACGTTTTCCCCTAGACAGAGCCCACCATTAAATACCTAACGCAGTGTTATTTCATGCCATGCACTCACACCCGTTTCACGCGATGTCCACATGCATATGCAATGTACAATGCCATTGCATGTCCTTTCGTGTTACATGCATAATGGGAGCTACATGCAACATTTACAATTCATGGATAACTATATTTTCTGCATATAATTCACATCCATCATAAAACACATGTTAATACATCAGGTAAGCATATATCAACATGATTTTTCACACAACCTACATGTCATTGCATCAAGCAACAACACACAAACTGGATTTTCATGTTCAGACCCAAAAAAAGAATATACAGTTTACCATGTTAGTTCATATCCAACAATGACATGCCACAAAATAGTCACGCTAAGATCCCATGCTTACAAAAAAAAAACAACCTGTTTTAGAACCACGCTCTAGGAACGTAAAAGGACCTGCAGGTCAGTCCTTAAATTATCAATAGTTTTATCAAAATTGTTCTTGAACAAGCCCCACCGTTAGGGCTATACTTCATGGTCATTGAATGGCCCTTAGACAAGGAATAACCAGAGTATGAGAGAACCCATACCTCTTGAAGCGTAGACTAGCTCACTTCTACCGTGACATGGAAGACCTCATGTTCTATAACTCTTTGTCGCGACACAAGACATACTCTATCGCAACATCAAAATCTGGTCGCAATGATAAATCCTCTCTCGGGTCTTAACCTAACTCTATCGCGACATAGAAATCCTTGTCCTTTGCCTAACTCTCTCGCGACATAAAAATACACTGTCGCAACAAGAATCCCTTGCCAAGGCAAACACGTTGTAACACCTAACCTCTTGTCATGACCGTCTCGGTTGCGATAAGGAAACCTCTATCGCGACATTGTCACGACAAAGTAGTAAAGCACTGTCACCACTTGCACGGACTATGTCGCGACATAGTAGCTGCATGAAACCCTTAAAATCAGGTCGTGACATACGGGACCCCTATCGCAACGAAGAACTAGAAATAAACTCTACTGCAACAAGGAATCCCTTGTCACCAACTAAAACCTGCCCAACATGCAGTATCCTTCCTGTCATTTCCTACACCTCAAACTCTTTCCCAAAACATAATAATTTCAATACAATAGCCCCCATATAAATAAGACAACATAAAATTTGGGAAAAACATGCCAAATCAGACAACAAAATCAAATGAGTTTTATTACAACTTTTTTCTCTTACATAAACAAAAACTGGATAAATTGTCCAAAATTTAACAAAAATATAGTACAGGTCATACTTGGCCTTCTTCTTCATCACTAAGGTCTTAGATGAGTCCCACCTCCTCGTGTACCTCCAGCACTTGAAATATTTTCACAACGGGGTGACCAATGCCCAGTAGAAGAATTCTCCTATAAGGGCTACTCCCCACCTAAGTGCACATGCAATGCCATGATTCAACATTTACAAAAACATTGACCAATGACATATATATTTCTACATGAATGTTCACATGTCATGCCAATATCCCGAGCCCTCACTGACTCCATCACACATGCATATGCCATGTATGAAAAAACCCTCATTGATAAACAAAAGATATTTGTTTTATAATTGAACACATTGGACCACCTCTGATAAACTGCTTTATTCAAAACCCATGTGTCTTTTATGGGTAACGAACTTTTCGGGGTGGCACCGCATGCTTTGTGCACCTTCAACCACTTCATGACCATTGATACATAATTCAATCAAGGATGTGCTTCCACTCGAGGGGTGTCTATCCCTTCATGTTACTACCCGACACATAATTGTGGACCGCATACTGGGATCGCTTCCCTCGCACGAGCCCACCATTAAATACCAAACACGCGATTTCATGGTCATACCACCCGCTTTCACGCCGCCGATGTCCACGCGTATGGTTGGCAATACGTATCACCATTGCTTGTCCTTTCATGTTACAGCTTAGCTGAATGAGAGCTAGTTGCAACATTTTACAATTCATGGATAACTATATTTTCTCGTGATATAATTCACATCCATTTATAATCATAAATATAATCGCGTAAACATATATCAACATGATTTTTCACATAACCTAGATGTCATTCAATCAAGCAACAACACACAAACTGGATCTTCATGTCCAGACCCAAAAATAGAACATACAGTTTAGCATGCCAGTCCATGTCCAACAATGACATGCCACAAAATAGTCACGCTCAGATGCCATGCTTTCCAACAAACACAACCAGTTTTAACTGCGCTTCAACATAAAAGGACCCAGAAGTCGGTCCTAAATTATCAATAGTTTTATCGTACCAATTGAACAAGCCCCACCGTTAGTAATATACTACAGCCATTGGACGGCCCTTAGACAAGGAAAGAGAACCCATACTCTTGAGCGCAAACTAGCTCACTTCGTCAGACATGGAAGACCATGTTCTAGAATCCGTCAGTGACGCAAAGACATACTCTATCATGGCGATTAAAATTCGCCAAAGTATGACATAAATCCTTTTGGAGCCACCTCAACTCTGTCGCACATAGAAATCCTCGTCTCCCCCCCCCTTTCGCTCTAACTCTCTCGCGACATAAAAATACTCTGTCGCGACAAAGAATCCCCAGCTAAGGCCCAAACCGTTGTAACACCTAACCTCTTGTTGTGACCATCTCGGTAGTGACAAGGAAACCTCCATCGCGACATTGTCACGACAGAGAAGCAAAGCATTGTCATGACATGGAAGGATTATGTCGCGACATAGCATCTGCATGAAACCTGGAAATCAGGTCGCGACATATGGGACCCCTATCGCAATGCAGAACTAGAAATAAACTCTGTCGGAACAAGAAATCCCTTGTCGTGACCTAAAACCTACCCAACATGCGGTAGCCTTCCTGTCATTTCCTGCACCTCCAAATCTTTCCAAAACATAATAATCTCAATACAGTAGCCCCCTATATAAATAAGACAACATAAAATCTGGGAAAAACTTGCCAAACTGTATTGAACAAATAAAAATGAGTTTTATTACAACTCTTTTCTCCTACATAAACAAGAACTAGATATATTATCCAAAATTTCACAAAATATATATACTGAAGCCATAATTTGGCCTTCTTCTTCATCACTAAGGTCTTAGATGAGTCCCACCTCCTGCTGTACCTCCAAAGACCGAAATATTTCTTTCACTGTTCTAAGTGGACTAAAGCCTAGTGAAGGAATTCTCCTACATGGGCTACTCTCCACCTAAGTGCACATCCAATGCCATGATTCGACATTTACAAACAGATTGACAATTGATAAATATATTTCTACATGAATGTTCACATGTCATGCCAATATCCCGAGACCTCATTGACTCCCTCACACATGCATATGCCATGTATGAAAAAACCTTCATTCCAAAACAAAAGATTTTTGTTTTATTATTCAATTCATTGGAACACCTCCAAAAAACTACTTTATTCAAAATCCAAGTGTCCCTTGTGGGTAACGAATTTTCCGAGGTCTCACCGCAGGCGTCATGCACCTTTCTACGCTTTCGCAGGCTTACACAGCTGGATACATATGTCTAACCAAGGATGCTGGCTTTCCATTTGAGGGGTGTCTATCCCTTCTTCTTACTACTCGACACATATTGTGATCGAGCGACTTTGGGACGTTTTCCCCTAGACAGAGCCCACAATTAAATACCTAACACAGTGTTATTTCATGCCATGCACTCACACCCATTTCACGCGATGTCCACGTGCATATGAAAAGCAAAATGCCATTGCATGTCCTTCAATGTTACATGCATAATGAGATCTACACGCAACATTTACAATGCATGGATAACTATATTTCCTGCATATAATTCACATCCATCATAGAACACCTGTTAATACATCAGGTAAGCATATATCAACATGATTTTTCACACAACCTGCATGTCATTCAAACAAGCAACAACACACAAACTGGATCTTCATGTTTTGGACCAAAAACAGAACAGACAATTTAAAATGTAAGTCCATGTCCAACAATGACATGCCACTAAATAGTCATGCTCAAATCCCATGCTTTCTGGTAAACACAACCTCTTTTAGAACTGTAGTTCTTGGAACAGAAAGGACCGAGAAGCTGGTCCTTAAATTATCAATAGTTTGATCAAAATTGTTCTTGAACATACCCCACTGTTAGGACTATACCTCATGGCTTTTGAATGGCCCTTAGACAAGGAATAACCAGAGTATGAGAGAACCCCTACATCTTGGAGCGAGAGACTACCACTTCTATCACATGGAAAGACCTCATGTTCTGAACTCTCTCGTCATGACGTGAAGACATACTTTCTTTTTTTCTAATACAAATCCTCTTGGTCTTAACCTAACTCTGTCGTGAAATAGAAATCCTTGTCCTTTGCCTAACTCTCTCGCGACATAAAAATAATCAGTCATGACAAAGAATCCCTTTCCAAGGCCAAACCCGTTGTAATACTCCAACCTCTGTCGCGGACCTGGCTCCCTGCTGATTAATGAAACCCCATCAGCGACATTGTCAATGAGAGAAGCAAAGCACTGTCACCACATGGAAGGACTATGTCGCGACATAGTAGCTGCATGAAACCCTTAAAATTAGGTCTTGATACATGGGACCCCTATCGCAACGAAGAACTAGAAATAAACTCTACCGCAACAAGGAATCCCTTGTCGCCGACTAAAACTTGCCCAACATGCACTAACCTTCCTGTCATTTCTTGCACCTCCAACTCTTTCCCAAAACATAATAATTTCAATACAATAGCCCCCATATAAATAAGACAACATAAAATATGGGAAAAACTTGCCAAACTGTATTGAACAAAACAAAATGAGTTTTATTACAACTCTTTTGTCCTACATAAAAAGGAACTGGATATATTGTCCAAAATTTAACAAAATATATATACTTAAGCCATAATTTGGCCTTCTTCTTCATCACTAAGGTCTTAGATGAGTCCCACCTCCTCGTGTACCTCCAGCACCTGAAATATGCCCAGTAGCAGAATTCTCCTACAAGGGCTACTACCCACCTAAGTGCACATGCAATGCCATGATTGAACATTTACAAAAACATTGACCAATGACATATATATTTCTACATGAATGTTCACATGTCATGCCAATATCCCAAGCCCTCATTGACTCCCTCACACATGCATATGCCATGTATGAGAAAACCTTCATTGACAAACAAAATATTTTTGTTTTATAATTAAACACTTTGGACCACCTCCGAAAAACTGCTTTATTCAAAACCCATATGTGTTTTATGGGTAACGAACTTTCTGGGGTCGAACCGTAAGCGTCGTGCACCTTCCGACACTTCCTCGGGCTTTCACAACTGGATACATAATACTAACGAAGGATGCAGGCTTTCCACTTGAGAGGTGTCTATCCTTTCTTATTACTACCCGACACATAATTAGAACGAGCGACTTTGGGATGTTTTCCCCGAAACAGAGCCCACTATTAAATACAAAACACGGTGTTATTTCATGCCATGCACTCACACCCGTTTCGCGCGATGTCCACGCGCATATGCAATGCAGAATGCCATTGCATGTCCTTTCATGTTACAAGCATAATGAGAGCTACACACAACATTTACAATGCACGAATAACTATATTTTATGTATATAATTCACATCCATCATAGAACACATGTTAATACATCAAGTAAGTATATATCAACATGATTTTTCACACAACCTGCATGTCATTCAATCAAGCAATAACACACAAACTGGATCTTCATGTTCTAGCCCAAAAACATAATAGACAGTTTAGCATGTAAATCCATGTCCAACAATGACATGCCACAAAATAGTCACGCTCAAATCCCATGCTTTCTAGAAAACACAACCTGTTTCATAACTGCAGTTCTTGGAACATAAAAGACCGAGAAGCAGGTCCTTAAATTATCAACAGTTTGATCAACATTGTTCTTGAACAAGCCCCACCGTTAGGGCTATACCTCAAGCCCATTAAATGGCCCCTAGACAAGGAATAACAAGAGTATGAGAGAACCCATACCTCTTTGATCGTAGACTAGCTCACTTCCATCGTGACATGGAAGACCTCATGTTTTGGAACTCTCTGTCGTGACGTAAGACATACTCTTACGCGACACAATTTCAAGCAACTCTATCACGAAATAAATCCTCTTGGTCTTAACATAACTCTGTCGCGACATAGAAATCCTTATCCTTTGCCTAACTCTCTAACGACATAAAAATACTTTGTCGCGACAAAGAATCCCTTGCCAAGGCCAAACCCGTTGGAATAGCTAACCTCTTGTCGTGACCGTATCGGTCGCGATAAGGAAACCTCTATTGCGAAATTGTCACGACAGAGAAAAAAAGCACTGTCACGACATGGAAGGACTATGTCGTGACATAGCAGCTGCATGAAACCTGAAAATCAGGTTGCAACATACGGGACCCTTATCGCAACGAAGACTTAGAAATAAACTCTGTTATGACAAGGAATCCCTTTTCGCCAACTAAAACCTGCCCAACATGCAGAAGCCTTCCTTTCATTTCCTGCACCTCCAATTCTTTCCCAAAACATAATAATTTCAATAATATAGCTCCCATATAACTAAGACAACATAAAAATCTAGAAATCTTCAAAATGGGACAACAAAAGAAAATGAGTTTTATTACAACTCTTTTCCTACATAAACAAAGAAGTGGATATATTGTTCGTACTCTCTCACAAAAATATATATAATCGGGGCTTCACAATTGTCCTTCTTCTTCATCACTAATGTCTTAGATGTGTCCCACCTCTTCGTGTACCTCCATCACCTTAAATATTTTCACGACGGGATGACCAATGCCCAGTACAGGAATTGTCTTACAAGGGTTACTCCCCACCTAAGTGCACATGTAATGCCATAATTCAACATTTACAAACACATTGACCAATGACATATATTTCTACATGAATGTTCATGTGTCATGCCCTTATCCTGGGCCCTCATTGACTCCCTCACACATGCATATGCCATGTATGAAAAAACATTCATTTCAAAACAAAAGATTTTTGTTTTATAATTCAACACTTTGGACCACCTCCGATAAACCGCGATTCAGAAGTCATGGCTCTGCGGGGTAATGGAACCCTTCCGGGTCTCACCGCATGCTACACACCTTAATGATCACTTCCGCGGGCTTTCACTGCTGGATACATATGTCTAACCAACGATGTAGGCTTTCCACTTGAGGGGTGTTTATCCCTTCATGTTACTACCCGACACATAATTAGACCATGCGACTATAGGACGTTTTCCCCTAGACAGAGCCCACCATTAAATACCTAACACAGTGTTATTTCATTTCTTACGCATCATTAATCTATTTCACGCGACCCACAGGCATATTTAAATGCGCACGCCATTGCCCGGTCTCTTTGATGTTACATGCATAATGAGCTACATGCAACATTTACAATTCATGGATAACTATATTTTTTGCATATAATTCACATCCTTCAAAGAACCCATGTTAATACATCAGGTAAGCATATATCAACATGATTTTTCACACAACCTTCATGTCATTCAATCAAGCAATAGCACACAAACTGGATCTTCATATTCAGACCCAAAAACAGAACATACAGCTAAGCATGTTAGTCCATGTCCAACAATGACATGTCATAAAATAGTCATGCTCAGATCCCATGCTTACGAACAAAACAACTCGTTTAACCGCAGCTAGGGGAATGCAGTTGACCAAGAAGCAGTCCTTAAATTATCAATAGTTTTATCAAAATTGTACTTGAACAAGCCCCACCGTTAGGGCTATACTTCATGGCCATTGAATGGCCCTTAGACAAGGAATAACTAGAGTATGAGAGAACCCATATTCTTGGAGTTTAGATCAGCCTACTCTATCGTGACTTAGAAGACCTCATGTTCTAGAACTCTCTGTGGTGACGCAAGACATACTCTATTGCGACATCAAAATCTCAGTCGCGACATAAATCCTCTTGGTCTTCACCTAATTGTGTCGCGACATAGAAATCCTTGTAAGGCCTAACTCTCTCGCGACATGAAAATACCTTCCGTCAGGACAAAGAATCCTTCACTGCCAAACCCATTATAACACTAAACTCGTCGTGACTCATCTCGTCAGATGAAACCCATCGCGATTACTGTCACGACGAAGCAAAACACTTTCACGACATGGAAGAATTATGTCGCGACATAGCATCTGCATGAAACTTGGAAATCAGGTCGCGACAAAAGGGACCCCTATCACAACGCAGAACTAGAAATAAACTCTATAGTAACATGATTCCCTTGTCGCGACCTAAAACTTCTGCAAACATGCGTATTTTCCAGCCATTTCCACTCCAACTCTTCCCAAACATAATAATCTTAATACAAGAGCCCTCATATAAATAAGACAATATAAAATCGGAAAAGCAACTTGCTACCGAGATGTTGAACAAATAAAAATGAGTTTTATTACAACTCTTTTCTCCTACATAAACAGGAATTGGATATATTGTCTAAAATTTAACAAAATATATATACTGAAGCCATAATTTTACCTTCTTCTTCATCACTAAGGTTTAGATGAGTCCCACCTCCAAGTGTACCTCCAGCACAGGAAATATTTTCACAACTGGGTGACCAAAGCCCAATGGAGGAATTATCCTACAAGGGCTACTCCCCACCTAAGTGCACATGCAATGCCATGATTCAACATTTACAAACACATTGACAATTGATAAATATATTTCTACATGAATGTTCACATGTCATGCCAATATCCCGAGACCTCACTGACCCCTCACACATGCATATGCCATGTATGAAAAAATCTTCATCTCAAAACAAAAGATTTTTGTTTTATAATTCTACACATTGGACCACCTTCGATAAACTGCTTTATTCAAAGCCCATGTGTCTTTTCTAGGTAACGAACTTTCCGGGGTCTCACCGCATGCGTCGTGCACCTTCTGACACTTCCATGGGCTTTCACCGCTAGATATATATGTCTAACCATGGATGCTAGCTTTCCACTTGAGGGGTGTCTATCCCTTCTTGTTACTACCCGACACATAATTAGATCATGCGACTTTGGGACATTTTCCCCTAGACAGAACCCACCATTAAATACCTAACACAATATTATTTCATGCCATGCACTGACACCCGTTTCATGCGATGTCCACGTGCATATGAAATGCAGAATGCCATTGCATATCCTTTCATGTTACATGCATAATGAGAGCTACAAGCAACATTTACAATGCATAGATAACTATATTTTCTTCATATAATTCACATCCATCATAGAACACATGTAAATACATCAGGTAAGCCTATATCAACATGATTTTTCACACAACTTGCATGTCATTCAATCAAGCAACAACACACAAACTGGATCTTCATGTTCTGGCCCAAAAACAGAAATTATAGGTTAGCATGTAAGTCCATGTCCAGCAATGACATGCCACAAAATAGTCATGCTCAAATCCCATGCTTTCCAAGAACACAACCTGCTCTTAACCCGCATTTCTTAGGAACAGAAAAGGACCTAGAAGTCGGTCCCAAATTATTAATAGCTCGATCAAAATTGCCTTGAACAAGCCCCACCATTAAGGCTATACCTCATGGCCTTTGAATGGCCCTTAGACAAGGAATAACCAAAGTATGAGAGAACCCCAACCTCTTGGAACATAGACTAGCTCACTTCTATCGCGACATGGAAGACCACATGTTCAGGACCTCTCTGTCGCGACGTAAGACATACTCTATCGCAACACAATTTCAAGCAACTATGTCGTGAAATAAATCCTCTTGGTCTTAAGCTAACTCTGTCACGAAATAGAAATCCTTGTCCTTTGCCTAACTCTCTCGCGACATAAAAAAACTCTTTCGCGACAATGAATCCCTTGCCAAGGCCGAACCCATTGTAACACCTAACTTCTTGTCGTGACCGTCTCGGTTGCAATAAGGAAACCTCTATCGTGACATTGTCACGATAGAGAAACAAAGCACTGTCACCACATGGAAGGACTATGTCGCGACAGAGCACCGCATGAAAACCTTGGGAAAATCGTCGCGACATACCGGGACTCTATCGCAACGTAAGAATCATAACAACTCGCCGCAACAAGGAACCCTTGTCGGCTGAACTAAAAGCCGCCAACATGCAAGAGTCTTCCGGGCCATTTCCTACACCTCCAACTCTTTCCCAAAACATAATAATTTCAACATAATAGCTCCTATATAAATAAGATAAATATGGCAAAGATGGAAAATGCTAAACTGTATTGGACTAAAACAAAATAGAGTTTTATTACAACTCTTTCTCCTACATAAATGTGAACCTGATATATTGTCCAAAATTTAACAAAATATATATACCAAGCCAATTTGGCCTCTTTCTTCATCACTAAGGTCTTAGATGAGTCCCCTTCCTCCTGCAGTTTCTGAAAGAACGATTAGTACCCCAAAAAGTGTTATTTTTGTCCCTATTTGAGATAGGTTTTGAGTGCTTTTGCTCACTAATCATGTCAATTTAAGCCACCGAATGTTAGTGTCCTCTTTAGTATCACTTATGCCGTTTAGAGGGAATTTTTGGTTGTTTTGGTAGTATTTTTGCATATAATTTTGAGAGTTCAATATCAAATATATGCTGATCCATGAAGATTGAACCCATTTATCGCCTCTCATACATCTCAAAATCTAATTTAGCTGAAACAGGTAAAGTGAGAAGAAATGATGCAAGAGAGGGGATGCACAAAAAGAAATGTTAATATGTAAACCTGTGGGATTGCCAAGGATTGCTGTAATACGCTGGATTGCAAAATTTCGCAATCATAGCTAAAATTTCGCAATCCCAGCTTGAATTGAGAAATTTGGCTAGGTGATCTGCAAAATGCCAGTTGGTCGCGGCCTAGCCACCTATGTACGGCGATTCTCAAAAAACATTTCTCGTTAAGTTATACCCGGGGCCAGCGAATTAGCGTGCATAGCTTAAATCTCCGATTTCGCTTATCTCTATGCAATTCGGGCTACTCCATTAAATTTCTATCTAGAGAAATTTTCGCTAATATAGCGAAATCGGGGTCTCGCATAGCAAAATTCACTGCCTTTGTCATCTTTTTTGTAATTAATGCAAACCGACCTCTACTTGGGTGTATTACTTCCCTTGTCCCTTTGTTTTAGCCAATATGTTAGACTTTCTAGCTTTTCACACATTGGGTGGCCTATATAAGCCCCCCATTTTGTAACCCTAAGAAAACCCTTGCATTTCAAACATGCAATTCCTGCAGCTTTTCATTTTAGTGGTTTGTTTTTTCTCTCTCTTCTCTCTCTCCTCTTTTCTCTTATTTTCTAGGCTACCAAACAACCCTCTTGAGGATGAGACAACCTCAAGAGATGCTTGGCCAAGCCTCTTTTCTCGAAGAGGAAGGCAGCTAGCTGGTCAGGCAACAGGTTGTCCTCATGTTAAATGCATGTGTACTGGGGATTTATGGCTCCCATCTTCTCAAACTAGGGGTCAACATCATTTGACTGTCACACTGGCCAATACTTACTATGTTTTTTTAGACACAAAGTGTGATACTTTATTGCTAGATGCACTGTGGTTTTAGATGGTCTTTACGAAATAACGAAATGATGTCAATGTTAGTGTTCTGCTAAACCTAAAAGGGGCTCAGAGATGCATGTCAGTCAGGTCGACTCAAATGTGAGTGATTCTAAAGGTTAGCTTGCTTGGTTAAACAAAGATCCCGTTTATGGCTTTGAATTTATAAAGGTTGCTTTGTCATACCAGGATGTCCCGAGGACACTTGTTTGCCTGATGTTATCGCTGAAGTGACCAATCTTTCAGTGCTACTCTTTTTCACACTTCACTTTTTTAGTTTTTACGCTAATCAAGCCAAAATCATTCACACCGCCTGAAACAAATCCAAAAATCCAAAATAAAAAGCCTACCATTTTTCAACACTGATGCAAGTCATTCATAGATGAAACCTCATCCCTTGTTCGACCTTGACCGCTGATATTTGTAAGAGGGGTTTTTGACTACTGCAGAGAGAACCAGAAATTTGGTTGATTCATCACCCTACCGCGTAAATTAATCAAATGCGGCGCCGTTGTCGGGATGGTGCCAACCACGCCGATGGAGTTGAAGCAGTATCAGATCAACATCAGCGCAAGTGACCTTTTAACCCTTTTTGAATCTCTCAGCCGAACCATGTTCATCACTGGCAGAATCGCGACTGCCTTTTGTTTTTAAATGAATTTTTATCTTTTTCTTAACCTAACTCTTTTAAGGTATAAAGCTCTGCCGAAATTTTGTTGTCTCTGAAATTGAAAATATGCACATGCACCAAGTTGGGGATAGATATCACTGTGCAGACTGCTATAGAATCACATACACCACCAAAGCAAGAAGCTTCAAGCAGTACACCCCGATACCATGGATCCTTCGGGCTCAAGAATGTGTTAGAGTCACAAGGTCCCCAATGAATCCAACTGCATATAGGCTAACAAAATGAGGGACCACATCCACCCCTAGAGTTAGTGCCCTTCCCTATGATCGTACCTCCTCACAAGATGTAGCAAAGGAGGCCCTACTGCACCCTCTACTCCCCACACATACCATGGTATGTAAAATTGAAAACCCATACACACATATATGATTTGAGGAGTTTGCACTACCTTTTAAGCAAAGGTATGATTGACATGGATTTGCTCAAGCTGAAAGCATTTCCATTGACCCTAAAGGATAAGGCCAAGATTTGGCTCAACTCAATGCAGGCTCAGAACCGCATAAGAAAGGCCGAGCTCGCATGTAGTTTTTAAAAATTCTTCGCTGTTTCTCATAAGACCAACAATTTGAAGAGACAAATTTACACTTTTGCAGCTCAAGATGGTGAGAGGTTCTACCAGTGTTGGGTCAGATTTATGGAGACAATCAGTGCATGCCCGCACCATGGGTTTGATACTGATAGTGAACCACTTTACGGAGGTATGTCTCCTGCCATGAGACAATCAAGCAGGAAAACCACGTGTGGTGAGAGATTTTCCAGCAAGAATTCCGATGAAGCCATGGATTTTTTGAAACTATGTATTGAAACTCTAAGGGTTGTGGATGAACTAAACCCAGAGAAATGAAACAATGAGGCCCTCAAATACCAACCCTGTGGGAGAGGAACTCTATACACCGCCAGGACATATAAACAAAGCTAGAATTTCAACCTACGCAGTAGGGCGGAGGAGTCAGCTGAAAACGGCTCCATGAGGCTGCAGGCAGCGACTAAAATCCCTACGTCAACCCATGCACCCACTTCCAATCCACTCCCCACCCTGTAAGAACAAGATCCAATGCCAAAAAATTAATGGGAATGATTGGATGCTGAATCGTGCAACATCAGGACAATACAAGCCACTACAAACTCCAATGCCCCATATGGTAATACTTACAATTCCAATCGAGGAATCACCCTAACCTTTCTTAGCTCACTCCCCGCTTATGTACCCTGTGTGCCAAACCATAGTTTTGGTTCCACCTTCAACCACAAACCACCTCCATCCTCATCTCTCGTGAAATGCCTATTTTAAATTAAGGGCGTGGTGTACTTTTGTGGAAGAACAAAAGTGATCAACGTACTGGCACAAAGGATTGATACCAGAGAAAGCACTCAACAAAAGAATAGATGGGCTTGAGAGCAATCTAAACAAAGAACTGACAACCTGGCGTAACTCAATCACAAAGATCAACAATATTCGAGGTGCAGAAAGAGGGAGGTTCTCTTCATGCAAACAAGACTAAACCCAAAGTGAATCCATGAGTTAGGGTCATCTAGTAATTCAAGAATGGATGAAGTTAAGGCTATAATCACCCTGAGGAGTGGAAAAGAGGTTGATCAGCCGATGCCTAAGCCTGTTGAGGAAACCAGGAATGAAGTAGAATTGGAGCCAGAACACATTTTCCTGAAGGAGGATTCAATGAAGCACTGCATGCCACCTCCATTTCCACAGGCACTTAGAAGCAAGAAGAAGGCATCTCAGCAAGCAGGCATCCTAGAAGTCCTAAGGCAGGTAAAAGTCAACATACCTCTTTTGGACATCATCAAGCAAGTTCCGGCCTATGCAAAGTTTTTGAAAGATCTTTGCACAATCAAGAAGGGATTAGGCATTGAGAAAGGCATTTCATCAACAAGCCGCCATAATCCAAAGCAAGTAAACTAAACAAATACAAGGGATCCAGTTCTCCCAATAATTTCAAGAATATTGGTGACTGTATAGATAAATCCCTACTTGATTTAGGAGCTGCTAGAACCTACTCGCCATATTCTCGTGCATGCGCTAGGGTCAGTGAACTTAAACCTACCAACATCACACTTCATCACGATAGATCGCTGAAAACCTTGGCGGATAGTTGAGGATGTCTTAGTGAAAATAGACAAATTCTACTACCCGGGATTTTGTAGTGCTTGACACGAGCCAATGCAATGAACCCAATCATGTGCCAATTATCCTAGGAAGACTGATTTCGGCTACCGCCAATGCAATCATCAATTGCCTAACGATCATGCAACTTTGACGTTTGCAATACGACTGGGAGTTTAACGATATTCCATTCAACACAAACACAGTCGCCGAATCCATCGAGGGACCAAGTCACTAATGGTATTGCCATCATCACCCACCTGTAGCGCACTGATCAATCTTAATCCATCGATAATTAAAGTCACCAATGGTAATCCAACACCAAGGATTCAAATTTCAGACCATCACGGTTTGATGAGATCATCCTCCCGAATTCCGAGTTACTTGCAAAATTGAGCTGATTTGGTGTCGTTCTCACAAACCAACTGCAGCTCAACAAATTTTGCTTTTGTTTTAATGTAGTCAATTTTTAATACTTTCGTGATTTTTAGAAAGTTTCTAACTTAGCGCTTTTCTCTGCTTTTAGTAACTTTGTAATTATAATATAGTATCTATATTAAATTTTTTAATTACAAGATCATATAATAATTTTTATTATAATAACAATTTTTTTTTATTTTATTTCTTATATTATTAATAATTAAGCTAAAAATTATGTAGTACAGAAGTGAAGCAGATGGCCACCCACAGCTCATAAATTATGTGAAAAGGCTCTGGCTACCCTCGAGGTCCTATAAGATGAAGTGAGAGGGTTTTAGTTTTTTCACACCTTTTCATTTGCCTCCTCCCACCCGTCAGGTTCCGAGCTTCGCCGCCCGAGCCCCCCCGTCGCATCTCATTACCCATGCCGCCAATCAGAGAGGATGAGCCTCGCACTTCCACCGTGCCCCGCCCGGGCCGAGCCACACCACCGCAGCCACCGCCCGTTCGAACCGCCCAGCCGCCGACCCCCTCGCACGACCAGCCCCGACCGAGCCGCCTCACCAGGCGCAAGACCACGCCGAGCTCGCGGCATCGCCGTCTCCGCTTCCACCGTGCCTGCTCGCACTCCCGAGCATCCGACACCGCATCGCTCTACACCCGGCCACACAGCCGTGTGAGCCCGTGCCACATCCCAAGACTCACTTCGCTGTCTGTACCCCAGGCCGCCGGTGCCTCGAGATAGCCCTCAGATTGATTTTCCTAGCTTTGCCTAGCCTTTTACCCATTGGCGTGGTTGCAGGGTCCATCCGAGCCCGGTCCGGGCCTCTCGTGTGCGCACCAACACTACTCACTAGCCCGTCTCGTTCCGACATGCAGCCGGCGGGGTTCAGATTTAGGGGTATCCCGCTCCAAATCTCGGGTCCGATTCAAGACTCCCCGAGCTAGAGGAGCAGTCTCTAGTTCTAGCTCTGTCCCGCCCCGCACTCGCCTCCAGCCCCGAGGTACCCCGAGGAGCCCCATGGATTTCGACGACACCAGACGGATGGACCCCGGCCCCACACCAAGGTTGGCAAGAATCTAGAGGGCTCAGCTCCTCCAAGCTGGTCTCAAGACATCGGGCCCGGTGATTATCCTCATCCAGCCCTCAGCCATCGCCAACCATTCTCGGAGACGACATCATCGCCTCGTTACGCCGCCCGTAATCGGGAGGTCTGTTTGCTCCAGCACCCCATTCGGGAATGTCGCACTACACCGAGACTTCATCAGAGTCTTACTACGATGTCCCCATGATTACGGTGGTCGATCCCGCATCTGCATCTATGAGGTTGATTGCGACTATTCCCCATCGCTCTCTCATGACCCTCGGTGCGCATATTACCCCTGTGGTGCCGCAGCTTTATCACTGATGACATCCCGGAGCAACATCCGCTTCTGAGCTCCGGGGCTTCACCATAGACGATCGCCCGGGAGTGCTTAGAGCGGCAGATATTTCAGCAGCTTTAGGCCTGCGTATACCGCCGGCCAATGCTGAGGGTTATTATCGAAGCCAGCTCCACCCACCTCACGGATGGTCTCGCATACTGCCCGAGACACCACAAATGTGGCCAAGATTTCTAGAGTGCAGCCCCGCTCGATGCCGTCGATCACCTCTTCAGACCCGCCTATTCTCAAGCATGTGAAGATTATGTACAAATGAGGGAGCCATCTTGGAGGCTCTTTACCGGATCTCGGAGGGATACTGGTTTAGTCCCTCTGAGCTGGTGATGACCTCCTTGATGCATTTCGAAAGGTCCGCCGAGGAAGGGCACGGTTTTGAGACGAGCCTGGCTGATGCCACGAGCTACTATGCGGGTCATGAGCATTTAGGTTTTGGAGGCCGGGATAGAGGAGGATCGATGCCCTACGGTTCTGTCAATGGGCCGGTGGCCATGCAGTATCTTTCATTCTCGGCGACGGGGACCGGGAGGAGGTTCCATCCCACGAGCTGAGGTAGAGCGAGTCGAGTTCATATGTCCCCTCCATCTCTCATCCACATCTTCGTCCACGGCTGCAGCCCGATACTCTGGCCTCATACACATCACATCATTCGCGAGATGCGTTCATGCCCGGTATTTCGAGAGAGATAAGCGGCGTGATGGATGCGATATGTTCATTAGAAGCTACCCGAGCGGCAGGATCGAGTTGACTCGGTGTCACTCCATGCTGCGGCCAGTTATGACTCACAGGTCGCTCTGGTGTTCCGGGACTCAGAAGAGGCCCATTACCATAGGCCTCTTTGGATGTATTGGCGACTAATGGCGATTACGGACCACCACCACCACGGCGGTGGTGGTTAGGTTTCTTTGTATGTTTTTCGTATAGTTATCGGCTTTATCAGCTTGCTTACTAATTTTGATTAGGATTTATGTGTTAGCCATGAAGTGGCGGTGATACTTTGTATGTTTAGCTTTGTATTCATGTACTAGCCATTTGGCTATATCAAAACTATTCGGTATATATATCTGAGACTTTTGCATATCATGTTTGTGCCTTCACATGTAGCGTTTTTGTCTTCAATTGGACCAATTGAATTGCCTTGATTGAGCAATCGAATTGCTTTAATTGAATGATTGAATTAACTTATTTTGTTGGAAAAATTGAATCATTGTAAGTTACCTTTATGTTAAGACAAACCATGTTTGATATAATTTTGGTCGGTTGAAGTCCCAAACATGCCGACTTGAACATTTCTCCTTAAGCTAATTCACACAATTTGCACACCAAATTGTTTCAATAATTTGTGAATTTGTTTACCTCCTTTCACTGCATATGACCTTAGGCATGTTGGTAACCTAGGATGAGTTTGTGTTTACCCACATTTGAAGACAAATCACGATTCTTAAGGAAAAAAAGAAAAGAAAAAGCAAAAAGAAAAGAAAAGAAAAATAAAGTCATTGACACTTTGCCTTGAAACTTAGAACACGGTCAGGGTGTATGGTGAAAGCCTTTGAAGCGATGCCTAAGCCTTAATTGGTTGGGAGTCATGGCTTAGTGTTCGATTACATGGGTGGATAGGTAGAGTTTAACGATTTGTAGGTGCTTGATTTTGAAGTCATTGGTCAGGTGAAGCCTCACAGGTTTGTGGTCAATGATCCTTTTTGGATTGATGCCACAAACCTTAATTGGTTGGGAGTCATCGGTGGACCCCGTTACGGACTTTGAGGTGAAATCGGGTTTTGAGCATTGCACCCACAATGTAGTTGATTAAAGAAGAATAGTGTAACTTTTCCTATCTAGGTTGTTCAGCCGACTTAAGGCCATGCTGGAGTCTTTAGGTTGGGGGAGGGACAATTTTCAATTTATTTGCTCGATCTGGTTACATAAAGAACCATTAGACTTTAGTGGAAATTCAAGTTGAGAACCATGGATTCAATATTGACCTAAAAATTGTTCTTGTATGGTTTATGTTCTCTCATCTTAGGTTTTTCAAACTTGGTGTCAATTTTCGATTTAAAGGTAATGTTTATTTGTATATACACCTTTTTCATAAACTTTTTGAAAATCGCTGCATGCATCTTTTTGTTTTGCTAAGGGACTATAGCGTTCGGTTGGGGGTGTGATTAGTACCAGAAAGTGCTATTTTGAGCCACATTTGGGAATGGGTTTGAGTGCTTTTTGCGCACTAATCATGTCAATTAAGCAGATTGAAGTGTTAAGGTCTTCTTAGTATCCTTATATGCCGTTTAGAGGGTATTTTTGGTTGTTTTGTAGGTTTTTGCATAATTTGAGAGTTCATGTCGAAATATATGCTGATCCATGAATTGAACCCATTTATCAACCTTGAAACATCTGAAATTCAATGAAGGAATAGAAGGCAAAGTGAGAAGAAATGATACGAGTGGGGATGCGTGTGCGACGAGTGAACAATATGCAAACCCGGGAATTTAGCTAAGATTGCGAAAATTTATTTGGGATTAGAAAATTTGCCAATCATACTTAGTGCAATCCTAGCGAGGAATTGAAATTTGGCTAGGCATTCAAAATTAAGCTAGTTCTTGTGCCTAGCGAAATTATGCATTACAGCTATCTCTCGAAAAATTTAAGCTAAGCTAAAGCGAAATTGCTATAACAAATTGCCGAGTGCATAAGCGAATTCTCACGATTTCGCTATCTCGTCTTAATTTCGCTACCTAGCGAAATTTTTGCTATCTAGCGAAATTTTCGCTACATAGCGAAATTGGTCTGCATAGCGAAATTACCTGCCTTGTCATCTTTTTGTAATTAATGCAAACCGACCTCATTTTGGTGTATTACTTCCTTGTCCCTTGTTTTAGCCAATATGTTAGGCTTTCTTGTATTTTCACACATTGGGTGGCCTATATAAGCCCCCCCCCCATTTTGTAACCAAAAGGAACTCTTGGCATTTCAATACAATTCCCGCAGCTTTCATTTTAGGGTTTGTTTTTCTCTCTTCTCTCTCCTCTTTCTCTCATTTTCTAGGCTGCAAACAACCCTCTTAGGGATGACAACTCAAGAGATGTAGCTTCACCTCTTTTCTTTGAAGAGGAAGGTAGCTAGCTTGGTTGTGGGCGTTGCGGGTTGTCCTCATGTGTTAAATGCTTCAGTGCGTATTTATGGCTCCCATCTTCTCAAGCTAGCGTTGAATGTCATTTCATGTCTCATTAATTTGGCCAATACTTACCATGCTTTAGGATCTGATGCATACTTATTGCTAGATGCCTTGTGGTTTTTCAAATGGTCTTCTGAGCCATGGAAATGATGTTGAATGTTAGGGTTTCCCAAGCGAAAAGGGGTTGTGATGTGTTGCTGTGTTGACTCCATCAGGGGTGATTCTAGGGTTAGGTTTGCTAGTTAAACAAAGAATCCGGTTATGGCTTGGACTATAGGTTGCTTGTCATGTCGAGGATAAAACGAGAGGACACTTGTTTACTTATGTTATCAAGTTAGTGACTAAATCTTCAAAGTTACCTTTCACACTTCACTTTTAGTTTTACATTAATCGGTTTTCAAACTACTCACTTTGTTTTTGAAACAAATCAAAATCCAAATAAAAGCCTCACCATTTTCAACAACGTGCAAGTCATTCATAGGATGAGAAAACCCGTCCCAGTGTTCGACCACTGAACCCATTATCTTTGCGGTAGCTTGACTACGCGGTAGGAGGCTGAGATATAAAATTTTGTTGATTCCGGATCACCCTACTGTGGCACGAATCAAGCACCTGAAATATTTTCACGACGAGGTGACAAATGCTTAGTAGAAGAATTCTCCTACAGGGGCTACTCCCCACCTAAGTGCACATGTAATGCCACGATTCAACATTTACAAAAACATTGACCAATGACATAGATATTTCAAAATGAATGCTCACATGTCATGCTAATATCCCGAGCCCTCACTGACTCCCACACATGCATATGCCATGTAAGAAAAAACCTTCATTGATAAGATTTTTTTTTAATAATTAAACACTTTGGACCACCTCACGATGTGCTTTATTCGAAAACCCATGTGTCTTTATGTGAAAGAATTTTACGGGGTTTTCAGTAGCGTCGTGCACCTTCAGACACTTCCCCTCGAGGCTTTCCACCAATTTGGATACATAATACTAACCAAGGATCAGGCTTTCCACTTGAGGGGTGTCTATCCCTTCTTATTACTACCCGACACATAATTAGATCATGCGACTCTAGGATGTTTTCCCATAGACAAAGCCCACTATTAAATACTAAACACAGTGTTATTTCATGCCATGCACTTACACCCGTTTCACGTGATGTACACGTGCATATGCAATGCAGAATGCCTTGCATGTCCTTTGAAGTTACAAGCATAATGAGAGCTACACGCAACATTTACAATGCATGGATAACTATATTTTCTGCATATAATTCACATCCATCATCGAACACATGTTAATACATCAGGTAAGTATATATCAACATAATTTTTCTCACAACTTGCATGTCATTCAAACAAGCAACAACACACAAACTGGATCTTCATGTTCTGGCCCAAAAACAGAACAAACAGTTTAGCATGTAAGTCCATGTCGGCCAATGACATGCACAAAGAAATATTCATGCTTTCGAATCCATTGCTTTCCTGCAAAAACCTGACTGTTTCATAAGCTGCGAGTTCTTGGAACGAGAAAGGGCAGAAGCGGGCATCAAATTATCAACAGTTTGATCAAAATTGTTCTCGAACAAGCCCCACCGTTAGGGCTATACCTCAGGGCCATTGAATGGCCCTTAGACAAGGAAAAACCAGAGTATGAGAGAACCCATTACCACTGGAGGCGTAGACTAGCTCACTTAACCGCGACATGGAAGACCTACATGTTCGACTCTACGTGCGATGTAAGACATGCTACTGTCACGAAATAATTTGAGGCAACTACGTGTCGGCAAATATCCCTTGGTGCTTAGCCTAACTTTGGCCGTGACATAAATCCTTGTCCTTTGCCTAAACTTTCTCTCGCGACATAAAATACTACATCGTGACAAAGAATCAGTTACGAGGCCAAACCCCTTGTATGACTAACCTCTTGTCGTGGCGAGTCTCGATCTGGCGATAAAGGAAAACCTCTATCGATGACATTGTCACGATAGAAACAAGCTCTTATCCGCGACATGGAAGGCTATGTCGCGACCTGTGTTGCATGAAACGAAAATCGGGTCGTAACATACGGGACCCTATCCTTGAAGAACTAGAAATAAA
The DNA here is from genome assembly GCA_016808115.1 of Tetrastigma voinierianum. Lineage (NCBI taxonomy): Eukaryota > Viridiplantae > Streptophyta > Magnoliopsida > Vitales > Vitaceae > Tetrastigma > Tetrastigma voinierianum. Next base: position 454,183 of record JAEQBH010003768.1, on the reverse strand, counting down.
CTCTCCTTGACAAAGGAATCCCTTGTCGCCAACTAAAACCTGGCCAACATACAGTAGCCTTCCTTTCATTTCCTGCACCTCCAATTCTTTCCTAAAACATAATAATTTCAATACAATAACCCCATATAAATAAGACAACATAAAATCTGGGAAAAACTTCCCAAAATGTATTGAACAAAACAAAATGAGTTTTATTACAACTCTTTTCTCCTACATAAACAGGAACTGGATATATTGTCCAAAATTTCACAAAATATATATATTAAAGCCATAATTTGGCCTTCTTCTTCATCACTAAGGTCTTAGATGAGTCCCACCTCTTTGTGTACTTCCATTTTGAAATATTTCACGACGGGTTGACGATACCCGATCTGGAATTCTCACAAGGTTTTCCCACTAAATTGCACCTGTAATACCTTGATTCATTTACAAACCATGACCAATGACATATATATTTCTACGCCAGATGTTCACGTCATGCCAATATCAAGGCCTCATGACCTCCCTCGAACATGCATATGCCATGCGTAGAAAAAACCTTCATTACAAACCAAAAGATTTTGTTTTATAATTCAACACTTTGGACCACCTCCGGCAAATTGCTTTATTCAAAAGCCATGTGTCTTTTATGAGTAACAAACTTTCAGGTCTCATTTGCTGTCGTGGAGTGCACCTTAAAGACTTACTTGCGGGCTTTCACTTGGAATTTGGATACATATGTCTCACCAACGTTGCAGGCTTTCCACTTGAGGAGTGTTTATCCCTCGTGTTACTACTCGACACATAATTAGACTGTGTAAGTCTAGGACGTTTTCTTCTAGATAGAGCCCACCATTAAATACCTAACGCAGTGTTATTTCATGCCATGCACTCACACGGTTTTCATCTGATGTCCACGTGCATGTAAATCACCGAAGAATGCCGTGCCTTTCCTTTCATGTTACGCATCGCATGTGAGATTTATATGCAACATTTAATATTCGTGGATAACTATATTTTCAGCATATAATTCACATCCTTCAAAGAACCCATGTTAATACATCAGATAAGCATATATAAAAATGATTTTTCACACAACATACATGTCATTGAATAAAGCAACAACACATAAACTGGATCTTCATGTTCAGACCCAAAAACAGAACATACAGTTTAGCATGTCAATCCATGTCCAACAATGACATGTTATCAAAATAGTCAAGAAAGCTCAATCCACATGCTTCTGAATAAAAACAACTTTGTTTCGAGAACTACGGTTAGGAACATAAAGGGCTAGAAAATTGATCCTTAAATTATCAATAGTTTATCAAAATTGTGCCAGACAAAACCCACTTAGTTGAGGTATGCTTCATAGCCATTGAATGGCTATAGACAAAGGAATAACTAGAGTATAGAGCCTATACCTCTTGGAGCGTAGAGTAAGCTCATGTAGTGACATGGAAGGCCTCTGTGTTCTAGAACTCTACGTAAGTGGCCCATGAACATACTACATTGCGACATCAAAATCTACGTGTGACATAAATCCTCTTGGTCTTCACCCAACTACGTCACATTTATAGAAATCCTTGTCCTTTGCCTAACTCTCGCGACATAAAAATGCGCTCGCGATAAAAAGTCAAGCCAAAATTAAATAGTTTGATTAGCCCAAAGTGCTATTTTGAACCATATTTAAGATAGGTTCTAAAGTACTTTGTGTCTTATCATATTAATTAAAGCGGAATTGACAGTGTAGGCCCCTTTGTGGTACTAATGATTGTATTTGGTGTTGTGGTAGTTACACAAGTTCATAAACCTATCCTACCATATCAAGCTAAGCATATCGAAGTTGAACTGATTTACACCGAGTTCGTATGATTTATCTTCAATTGCATCAAGCCAGGAACGAAGAAATTGAAGTTGAAACAAGCTGGATGCAGGCTGGAATAAGTAGGATGCAAGTAGGGGAGATTTCACTAGAATAGTGAAATTTTAGCAATAATAGCGAAATTTCGCTAGAATAGCGAGGAAATTTTCGTATGTGTCTCAATAGCTACATGCGAATTTTGCTATGCTAGCGAGAATTTCGCTACACTCTTGAAAATTTCACACATGTGAAATCTCTGTTCCCACAATTTGTGTACAAGCATTCCAGTTTTGGTTTTTTTCCATCTCTACCCTCACTTTGTGTTATCTTATTAGGATAGATTGGTGTTTTCACTGCTTTTGGAAGGTATATAAGCCATTTACCAGACAATTTGTAGCCTAACTTCATTAAAGGCATTTCCATTCTGGGCCCCCTATTTTGACCCTCATTTGCTCTCTTCTCTCTCCTCTTTCTCTCTCTCTAAGCGACCAAACACACCCTTTGCAGGGATGACAACTCAGAGGATGTTTGGCTAAAGCCTCTAAACCTTGAAGAGGAGGGTTGCTAGGTAGGTTGATAAGGTTTGCATGTGCTCCTCTGATTTTCACAGTAGTCACTAGCAGTATTTATGTTCAAATTTTTCCAAGCTAGGTTTAAAGCTATTTGATGTACTTTCTTTGGTCAATACTTGTCAAGCTTTTAGGTTTCAGTGTATTCTTAATGTTAGATACACGGACATCCATTAGTTGTCATTTACGAGCCATCGGAGGTAGGTTAAATGCTAGATTTTAACTTCAGGAACATTTAATGCTCAGTAAATGCTATGTTTCATAGAGGAATGGTATTAAGGGTTAGTCTTTAAAGTTAAACCAAGATGATTTTGGGAAATGACTGGTGTTTCTAATCTTAATAAGGGACACCTTTACCTTTATCATACCAAACTAGTAGCCCCGAAACTTGAAGACTTCTTTTTACATTTTATTTAATTACCTTTAGTTAGCATAGTGACAACGATAGCGTTTTGTACAAATCAAAATCCAGCAAGCCTACCATTTTGAATCATTATACCGTCATTTTGTAAGGCGAACCGATCCACAGTGTTTGATCCACAGGCGCGTATCTGCGATGAATTGCCTTCTGGCGATAGGAGTAGTTTAGGTATAAATATTGTTGTCCAAGGGCCCTATTGCGGAAAGAATCAAATAGGCGTAGTTTCGAGGATGGTGCCTTACTACAGATGATGAGTTGATGGTACTTGTAATCCTCATTACAAATCTTGGTGAACTTTTTAAACCTTTTTGAATTCATTATTTAGAATTTTAAGTTTTTTATTTCGATCTTGTAAGTGCATTTTTTTATGAATAACGGTCATTTATTTGCTTAGCTAACGCGATCTTGCCAAGCCAGGTTGTTGTTCTTTGCTTTGTCTCTTTTTGTGTCACGAGGTGTTTATGCATCCTTTGGGATAAGTGTATCAGGTAGATTGCAAAGAGTTGGTACACGATTGAGACAGGTTGTGAAGTCGGTGTACACGAGTGAGCAAGTAGGTCCCCTCTACGAAGAGCAAACTAAGTCGACAAGTGCTCCTAGTGAATCCTACGACATACGGGTCGATGAGGGACCCATACACCCTCCCCTAGGGCGTGCACCTTCCTGCATCATACCATCTGTGGCATTGATGTGGTAGTGAGACCATTGATGCCCACACTTCCTACTTTTCATGGAATGGAGAATGAAAATCCATGTACTCATATCAGGGAGTTCGAGGACGTATGCACAACTTTTAAAGAAGGTGTATCGACATGGTTGCTTAGTGAAAGCATTCCATTGACATGACAGGCGAATTTGACCGTCATTTTGGTAGAAACGATTAGAAATTGGTAGATCTTCAAGTTGAATTTTTGAAGAAATTTTTTAGTACAACCAAGACCAACAGTTTGAAGAGGCAAATCTACACTTACTCGGCCTATGATAATGAGAAGTTTTATCAGTGTTGGGAGAGGTTCATGGAGACCATCAGTGCATGTCCACACCATGGGTTCGATACATGGATGCTTGTGAATCACTTCTATAATGAGCATGTCTCGACCATGAAGCGACTTCGGCCAGAAACCATGTAGTAGGAGGGACTTTACGGTAAGAACCCGGATGAAGCCATGGACTTTTTTTGAACTATGTGGTAGAAACCTCAGGCATGGACAGGCTGAATCAGAGAGGCTGAAAAATAAGGCCGCTGCCCACGAAAGGGAGGCATTTGTACTTTCCGAGAACACGAGATGAAAGCAAGCAGCCGGCAGAAGGTTGGAGGAGCTTGAAATGAGAAACCAGCATGAAGTGCAAGCAGTGATTGAATTGCATCTCACCCGGCTGTTTGTTGTCGAGTCGATAGCCATCTTGGGGAGCATTGTCGTGGTTTCGCCGGTGAGGATTTGATGTAGGAACGCTGCACGTGTCTTTAGAGTCGAATAAATAGCGACAAATGCTCCGGTAATGGAAACACCTATAACCCCAATTGGAGGAATCATCAGAACCTATCATGAAGCCAAAACCCCATATATCTGAGAACTGCAAGCGACGGTTAGCTCCACCTCGACATAAGCGACCAAACGATATCCACCTTAACTTCTCCACGGTGGATGCAGTGCAATTTAACAAGGTAGTAGGGTACCTTTGTGGAGAAGACAAGGTGTTGAATCGTTCAAACTAATCGAAGAAAAATTGAGGCAGTGAGAGCTGCTCCCGAAAATAGACGATATGCATTGAGATCTCGACAAATATGACAACTTGCAAAGTTCCATTTCGGGTTGTCTAACCGTGCGCGAGGTCACACGAAAAGGAAATTCCCTTCCATACAACAAAGCCGGGGGTGCACATGAGATAGGCTCGCCGATGATCAATCGCCAGAATTGATGAAGTCTGGCGGTAATGCGTTGAAGTGTCTGGCGAAACCGGCGAGTCCCGAGCCACGGCCCAGCTCCCACGGTGGTTGAACCACTAGGAAGAACAACTGACGGGGGAAAGGTAGCCTGGAGTGTACCCCTCCTTTCCCACATACGCTTGAAGGAAAAATTTAGTTAACCAAACTGAAATTTTAGAAGTACTACGGTAAGTGAAGGTTAACATCCCTCTTCTCGATATGATCAAGCAAGTCCCTACACATGCAAAGTTTTTGAAGGACCTTTGCACGGTAAAAAGAGGCTTTAATGTGAATAAAAAGGCCTTTTAGACTGAGCAAGTGAGTGCCATCAATGTTGAGTGCAAGACCCGGTGAAATTATAAAGATCAGGTGTCTATAATCTCCGTTAACATAGGCGGCACTTGTGTGGAAAAGGCATTGCTAGATTTGGGGGTAAGTGTTAATCTACTGCCTTTTTCCATGTATAAGTAGCTTGGGCTAGGCGAACTTAAGTCAACCACTATCACTCTGTCTCTAGTCGATAGGTCCATCAAAATACCAATGGGACAGTTGAGGATATTTTGATTCAGGTGGACAAATTCTACACTATCAGGTCGTTTTGTAGTGCCCAAATCTTCCCAGGCCGGTTGCGGTAAAGAGGGCTAACCCTTATGCCAATCATCTGGGAAGGCCATTTTGGCCACCCCAATGCGATCATTAATTGGAATGGGGTGATCTGACTAACCTTTGGAAATATGACCTTAGAGCTCAATATCTTCCATCTGAGCAAAAAGCACATGCACCAACAGGAGGATGACAGTGAAGAGGTTTGTGCAATAGAGGCTATCCTTGATGAACAAGCAAATGAGCTGCTTGTGCAAGATGTATTAAGCGGTGGTTGGCGTGTGAAGACCAGGGCTTGAGTGAGCCTCTTGCATGGGCGAAATGGAAGAAAGGTTGAAGTGTTACCTCTGCTGCGGAAGTGAACGGGGTCTCAGCCAGTTAGATCTTAAGCCCCTACCTATTGAATTGAAATATGCATTTTTGGGAGGAAAAATGCATTGTCCAGTAGTGATTTCTTCACTATTGAGCAATCCACATGAGGCTAGTTTGCTTCAAATCCTCCACAGGAACAAGAAAGAAATCGGATGGAAGATTTCCGATTTGAAAGGCATCGACCGGCCGTATGCACCCATCATATCTGCCCAGAAGAGGAATCGGTTCGTGACCCGGAGGAAATCCCGAGATCATGTGCGAGAGAGGTGATGCAGTGGAAGTGTTGAAATTGCTACAAGCCAGGCATCACTTTATATAGACCAGCTCTTGCGGTTAGTCGGTAGTAGTACCCCCAAAATGAGGGAGTTTTCTGGGGTGGCAATGAAGGAGGAGGAAATGCCCACTCGACTTACTACAAGATGGAGGGTATGCATCGACTACAGAAGGCTGAATGAGGTTACCCGAAAGGATCACTTTCCCTTACCCTTCATGGACCAGCTCCTAGAGAGAGTATCAAGTCATCCCTTCTTGCTTTTAGGCGAATTATTAGGTATTTCAGTCGAGATCGCGGATGATCGAGGAAAAGACCACTTTCACTTGTCCTTTTGGTACATATGCCTATAGGAGAATGTCCTTCGGTCTATGCAATGCCCCGACCACTTTTTAGCGTTGTATGCTCAGTATTTTTAGTGATAGGGTGGAGCGTATTATGGAGGTTTATATGGATGACATAATAGTTCTGAGCCGATGAATGCCTTGTCCATTTGGAAGCGTCCTTCACGGATGCATCGAAAAAGAACCTAGTCTGGCGGGAAAAATGCCATTTTATGGTAAATCCCTGCATAGTGTTGGGGCGCATCATTTCGGGAATTAGTGGATAAGGCCAAGGTAAATTGATCTTGAAATTGCCGTCTCTGCTAATGTGAAACGGTCTGACAATTCTTGGGACATCGCGAGGCTTCTATCAGGTTTATCAGAGACTTCTCGAAAGTGCTAAGCCGCTCTCTGAAGCTCCTTGAAAAAAAGATCTGAAAGTTTGAATGGGATGCGGTACGAAAGTTAGAGGCTTAAGCTATATTCGACACCCATTGTGAGAGCCCACCCCGGCGGCACTTGCCTTTTGAGAGTAATGTGCGTGCTAGTGACCTTCTTCATCGGACGGTTCTCGGGCCAGTGAGAAAACCGTATGTGGTGTATTATGCAAGTAAACGTTAAATGAAGCTCGGAAAGAAACTGCTTTACTCACGAAGAAAGAGTTATAAGCGGTGGTCTATACTTTAGATAAGTTCGAATCTTATTTGATTGGGTCGAATGTTATGTCTTCACGAATCATTGACATTGAAATATCTACTCCCGCAAAACGAGGAATTCCAAGGCTGCAGCATCGGATAGGTTCTGTGCCTGGAGTTCAACATGCAGATTAAGTAAGAAGGGTGTGGAGAATGTTGTTGCCCGATCATCTCTCAGGATTAACTACTTTCTTTTACAATACCCTGACCCTCCCATATTTGATGAATTTCTAGAGGTCTCTCGCGGCGGTGAGTATAGCACCATGGTATGCTCACATTGCCAATTCCACGAGTAACGGGAGAGTTACCGATTAGGTGGGCGACCTGAGATGAGGTTGCTGCATGCGAGGGTTCATTCGTACTATTAGGAGGCCAGTATTTGTTCCAAGTATTGTGCTTATCGGATAATAAGTAATGCGGGAAGAAAAACGGGGAAGGAATTCTCGTGTACCGTGACGGTGCGTGTGGAGGGCATTTCGCTTCCCACGAAACTCAACCATGAAAGTCTTTAACATTCGGGCTTTATTGGTGTCATTGTTTAAGAATGCCTACACCATGTCTGGCGATTGTGATAAGTGCCAAAAGGCTGGAAGATTTCCATTCGTCATGATGCCAACGAACCCCATTTTAGTAGTTGAATTGTTTGATGTATAGGCGTCGACTTCATAGAGACCATTTCCTACTTCCTTTAGCTGTCTTACATCCTTGTGGGGGTGGACTCGTTTGATGTCCAATTAGGTGACAGTGCCATGCGAGACAGCGACCACAAGCAGTGCTTAAATTCCTGAAGGAGAACATTTTCTCTAGGTTCGGGGTTCCCAAAGCAATTATCAGTGATGGAGGTTCTCACTTTTGTAACAAACCCTTTGAGAACCTCTTATCCAAATATGGTGTTAAGCACAAGGTAGCCACCCCGTATCATCCTCAAACCAGTGGTCAAGTGGAGCTTGCCAACAGAGAAATAAAGACCATCCTGATGAAAGTTGTTAATTCTAGCAGGAAGGATTGGTCTTTGAAGCCTCAGACTGTTGTGGGCATAGAGACAACATCTGAGACCATCCTCGGCGTCAGTATCACTTAGTTTATGGCAAGGCTTTCCATTTACCAGTAGAAATCAAATACAAAGCATGGTGGGCAATACGAAATTTGAACATGGATATGAGCCGAGCTGGCCTTAAAAGAATGCTTGAGATTGAGGAGTTAGAAGAGCTGAGAAACGATGCCTACTTTAATTCCAAAATTTCAAAGGATAAGCAGAAGAAGTGGCATGATCAGCTCATAACCCGGAAAACCTTCAAGCAGGGGGATGAGTCCTGTAGCCAGCAGATTCCAAACTCCATCCCCATTTCAAGACAAGCTCGAATCGCGATGGGCGGGCCATTTATCATCCGCTAAGCATATTTGGGTGGTTCGGTTGACCTTCTCGACCCGAAAGAGCGAAAATATTCAAGGTTATGACGGCGAGTCAAGCCCTGTATTTGTTCGCCACTTTGCGAGAAAGAGGAGGAGATATCCTTCCTTGATCCTCCATGGCCAGACATTCCACGACCCAGGTTGGTTTTGGTCTCCACTTGAGACAATGCGGCTCAGAATTTTGTTACATTTTTTTGTCAATTTTTTATTTATTTTATTTTTAGTATTTTTATATTATTTCAGTTTTTAATCAAAACCTTCTTTGATATCATCAGCTTAATGTTTTTTATTTATTTATATATTATTATTTTATTTTATTTTACAGGACAAATACTGGTGCAGGGAAGAATTTTCGCTCCAGTGGCAGTCGCCAGATGCGAAAGGCACCCTGCGGCTTTTCGACTACGGGGAGGAACCTTTTCATCTTTTCGGACCCTTCATCTTCTGAAGAGCCATTGAAGGCCTCCATTCTCATTTTACACCAAGCTGGCTTTGGTAAGTGACCCCTCCCTGCATTTCTCCTTGCCACACCACTCCCATTTCGGCCCCCTGCTGCACATCCACCTCACGTCGTAGCGCCCCTGCGGGTCGCTGCGGAATGCACCGGTAGCTCTGTCGCACAGGCAAGCTCTGCTTGCGCTACGAGCCTCTGGCCCATGGTTCGCACCCTTGAGAGGGCATCTATTCGGGCCTAGGGGTCAGATCGGTACCCACGCCGGAGATGGCGCGGGCCTTTCGCGGTGCATTGAGACCTCTCGGCTTCCCGGGCGTAGGCACCTTGCTGTCTGCACTACCGGCTATGATGCGGTGTCCGACCTCTCAGCGTATTCTGAGGAGTCTCGGGGTCGCTGGCGAGCCCCGTCAGGCAATGCATACGGTGGGACCTCGGCCCTCTCCCTGTCGATACGGGCCACCGCGAGAGCTCGCCTTCCAGGCTGGCTCGGACATCACGGCTTTGAGAGTGTCTTCACGTTCTAGGCCAGAGCTTTAACCCGAGCTACCCGGGGATCCACGCACAATGCGTAAGCCTCCCGGTATCCCTGTTTTGAGGATTAGCGTCCTTGACTAGGCGTGACTCGATGCTCGAGGCGATGAATTGTCGTGCCAAGGAGTTTCACAGAGAGTCCTACTATGATATACCAACGTGCAGTGGACTGGTTGGATATTCGATCGCGGTTGATCCGGTATTCCACTTCTTGGCGTTTATGACTCGAGGCAATTTTTCTATCGGTGGTTCTTGAGTTTATCACACTGACATCCCGGGGAGTGTCGATCGGATCGGCTTGATTCGGCATAGATGGTCTCCACGGGATTTTCTGAAGCGCCGGATATCAGTTTGCTTTAGGCCTGCCGGTGGATTACGGCCCCAACTTCGGCGGATTATCGGCGGTGGCTCGAAGCCATCACCTAGAGATGGTTCGCTCTCTCTGCCCGGGAACCACGGCGACAAAATCTATCCTTTTGCGGAGACAACTTCCTCCGTAGATGCTCCTCACAGACCATGTACTTCGGTCCAATCTGTTCCCACTTCAGCATTATTTGCGGTCACCGAGAGCTATTCTAGAGCTCTCCAGAAATCTTTGGGGTTACGGTTCAGCTCAAGCCAGGAAAGCTTGTTATGACCACCTTTCTTGGCTCCGAAGGTCCATCGCAAGAAGGGCGACTCGGGGCGAGAGGTTATTCAGCGATTCCAAGGTTGTTATGCCAAGTCACCAGAGCATCTTGGGTTCGGGAACACGTGAGCGTCGGTAGAGTTGTCCTCAGATTGTGTCCCTAGAGCGGCGGACCCTGTCTATGCCACTTTCTTTTCTTTACCGTGGGAGAGGTCGTGGATGATTATGTGGAGGACGCCTAGGGGTGAAACGGCTGTGGGTTCGGGATTCAGCCCCTCCGGTTCGCCTCCTCTTTGCTTGACTCCTCCCACGAGGACTATGAGCCCATCTCCTCATCACAGTAGCCACCCGAGAACATCCCTGTCACTTCTAGGGATTTATTGGTTGTTATGGATGCCATCCGCTTTATGCGCCCTTACTGCGTCCTTAGCGGCTATAGTGAAGAAAGGCATTGGTAGAAGCGGATGGCCTAGCGAAGTCACTTTCGCGCGAGTCAGAAGCTATTCTTCTAAAAGATCTGAGCCACATTGGTCTCCCACCGGTTAAGCGTGTGAGCCTATCTGACCCACTACTCATGACCCGGTCCGATTGTATCGGCCGACATCCTCTTTGGATGTGCTCGTGGCCCTTCTGATAGCTTGGATCACCGGCTTCTACCGGCCACGGTGAGGTGAGTGCGCTTCCTTCTCTGACTTTAGATCCTACCAGTGAGGACACAGTGATACTTTGGTTGGGGGGGAGAGTTAGCGTCGGAAGTGGCATTTTTAGCACTTATGTTTTGTTTTGTTTATACTTGTGTTGTTTTAGTTTTATCAACTGCCTACTTGTCTTGTATGGATTTGTTTGTTTGTGTATTGCTTGATAGTAGGCGGGTGGTTTATTTGTCTAGCTATGTATAGTGTTCGGCTATTATAAACTGTACTAACCTTTTTGGTTATATTAAAGCTTATAACTGATGTTGCATTTTCTATTTTGCGCCACATTTATTTTATTTTATTTTAATTAACTTTTGTATATGCATAATGTCTAGCCTTGTAATGTGTTGAGCTTAAGCCTTTCCAAATGGTGTCGGCGTAAGAAGGGTCCTATGCCGAGTTAAGTGGATGACTAGTCAACTTCTTGTTATATTTAACCTGTCTCTTCCACCTTTAGCTAACCACAAATCGAGCACGTTAGGTCTCAATGATAGGCTAAGAAACAGCACAAAACCCCCTCTTACGATGCAAACCCTTACCTAGTGTCGTTTACTCCCTTGAATAGATTGTGGACCCCCATGCATAGAAGGCCAATGTGTCTTCCAAAATAAAAGAAGAGAAAAAGAAAAAGTGAAAAGAAAAAAATAGAATCGCATTGTTTGTGAAACTAGAAACACTTGATGGGGGTATATGGCAGCCTTTAAAACCCGGTGCCCTAAACCTTCTTGGTGAAATTCGCCAACAGTGTCGCTACACGGGTGGATGGGTGGAGTTTAGCGAGTTATAGGTGCTGGAGGCTCGAAATCGTCGAGTCGGGGTGAAACCTAGAGTTTGTGGTCGAAGATCCTCGTGACTTGATGCGCAAACCTTCATTGGTTGGGGTCGTCGGTTAATCCAGTTACCACGGACTTTGGTGAAGTCGAACCCTCAACATTACCTACAACGCCAAAGCCGGTGTGTAATAAGGGGGCAGGTCCTGATCTGGCCCCCAGGTTGTTAACATCGAGGTAATGGCATTCTTCTCGGTTGGGAAGGTATATACAATTTCGTAGTTTATGATTGGGGCGATCAAACCAGTAACTTTTTGTAGAAGAGCTGGTTCATGCCTCGGGGAGGGCTTGTTGGTGGAATCCAGCGGTATAGTTTTCATTTTCTTTCAGAGATGGTTTTAACAGGTTTTCGTGATTCTCATCACAGGCTATGCATTACTTGTATAAACCTTTTTTACCTCACATGTTTTTGTTCTTTGCTTATTGATTATTTCTGGCATTGCTATGGGACTAGCAATGTGTCGGTTGGGGGGTGTGATTAGTGCCCAAAAAGTGCTATTTTGAACCATATTTAAGATAGGTTCTAAGTACATTTTGTGTACTAATCATATTAGTCGTAGATTGACACGTGTAGGTCCCTTTGGTACTAATGATTGTATTTCGGTACATTGTGGTAGTTTTTGCAGTTTGCAAACCTATCTACCTTATCAAGCTAAGCATATCGAGTTGGTGATTACAGAGTTCGTATGATTTATCTTCGATTGCATCAAGCCGAGGAGCAGAAGAAAGTGAAGAAATTTGAAACAAATTTGGATACGAATTTGGAATATGCGCGGGATGCGGGGAACAAGCAGGGGAGATTTCGCTAGAATAGCGAAATTTTTCTAGAATAGCGAAATTTTCGCAATAATAGCAAAATTTTGCTAGAATAGCGAAATTTTCGCTATGTGGCTCAATTTCGATACATAGCGAAAATTTCACCTATAGCGAAATCTCTGTTCTCCTGTTTTGTGTACAAACGACCCAATTTTGGTTTCCATCTCTACCCTCCTTTGTAATTATACTATTTAGGATAGATTGGTATTTTCACCTTTTTGGAAGGCTATATAAGCCATTTTATGAACAATTTGTAACCTAACTTTTTCATTAAAAGCATTTTCCATTACAGACCCCTGTTTGAAGCCCTCATTGCTCTTCTCTCCTCTTTCTCTCCTCTCTAGACGACCAAACACACCCTTTGGGGGAGTTGACAACTCAAAAGGATGTTTATTCAAAACCTCTAAACCTTGAAGGGAGGGGTTGCTAGATGGGTAGATAAGAGCACATCAGCCTCTATTTCATAGATCTTATGTGCCTCTTGCCAAACTAGGTTTAAAGCTGTTGATGTACTTTCTTTTGTCAATACTTGGCAAGCTTTTGGGTTGATCATATTCTTAATGTTAGATACGGACATCCGATAGTTGTCATTCTGAGCCATCGGAGGTAAGGTTAAATGCTAGATTTTAACACCGGAACATTTAATGCTCGATAAATGCTATGTTTCAAGAAGGAATGGTATTAAGGGTAAGTCTTTAAAAGTTAAGCCAGATCCAGGTTTTGGAAATGACCATAGGTCATTTTCCCTAATGCGAAAATAACGAGGACCTTTGCAACCCTATCATACCAAACTAGTGGCCCCAACTTTAAGGACTTCTTTTTACATTTTATTTGAATTACCTTCGAGTTAGCATAGTGTGACAACAAGCCCCATTTTTGTACCGATCCAAAATCGAACAAAAGCCTCACATTTTGAATCATTATACAATCATTTGTAAAGACCGAGAAAAGCCGTCCACAGTGATTTCGATCCTAGAGTACGCTATCTCTTTGCGGTAGTTATGCTACGGCAGTAGGAGTAGTTTAGGTATAAATATTGTTGATCCGAAACCCTATTGCGGCACGGATCACCGTTGTAACACCTAACCTCTTGTCATGACCATCTCTGTCATGACAAGGAAACCTCTATCGCGACATTGTCACGACGGAAAAATAAAGCTCTTGTCCGCGACATGGAAGGATTATGTCGCGACGCCTTCTACATGAAACACGTCAGTCGTGGCATTAAGGGACCCATCTGTCTGAGAACCAAAATAAACTCTGTCATAACAAAGGAGTCCCTTGTCATACCTAAAAACACACTCAACATGCAATAGCCTTCCTGTCATTTCCAGCACCTCCAACTCTTTCCGAAAACATAATAATCTACATACAATAGCCCCCCATATAAATAAGACAACATAAAATATGGGAAAAACTTGCCAAACTATATTGAACAAATCAAAATGACTTTTATTACAACTCTTTTCTCCTACATAAACAGGAACAGGATATATTGTCCAAAATTTCAAAAAATATATATACTAAAGCCATAAGTTGGCCTTCTTCTTCATCACTAAGGTCTTAGATAAATCCCACCTCCCGGTGTACCTCTAGCACCGAAAATATTTTCACGACGGGGTGACGAAGCTGGTGGGAGAATTCTCCCTGCAAAGGGTTACTCCGCCCCTAAGTGCACATGCGATACCATGAACATTTACAAAACACATTGACCAATGATACTTACCATATTTCTACATGAATGTTCACATGTCATGCCAAAATCCCGAGACCTCACTGACTCCATCACACATGCATATGCCATGTATGAAAAAACCTTCATTTCAAAACAAAAGATTTTTGTTTTATAATTCTACACATTGGACCTACTCAGATGCTTGCGCTTTATTGAAAACCAATGTGTCTTTTAAGGTAACAACGAACTTCCAGGGGTCTCACCGCATCGTTGTGCACCTTCGACGCCCGCGAGGCTCCAACTGCGGGATATATGTCCCAACCAAGGATGCGGCCTTCCACTTGAGGGGTGTCTATCCCTTCTTGTTACCCAGGCCACATAATTAGATCATGCGACTTTGGACATTTCCCACAAATGAGCCACATTAAATACTAACACAATGTTATTTCATGCCATGCACTCACATTTCACGCGATGTCGGCGTGCATATGAGATACGAGTGCCATTGCATGTCCTTTCATGTTACATGCATAATAAGAGCTACAAGCAACATTTACAATGAATGGATAACTATATTTTTACGCATATAATTCCTGTCGTCATAGAACACATGTTAATACATCAAGTAAGCATATCGACATGATTTTTCACCTGACACGCATATCATTCAATCGAGCAACAACATTTTAAACTAGATCTTCATGTTACGGCCTAAAAAGCGAAACGGGCGAGTTTAGCATGTAAGTCCATGTCTAGCAATGACATGCCACAAAATAGTCACGCTCAAATCCCATGCTTTCCAGTAAACACAACCTGCTTTAGAACTGAAGTTCTTGGAACAGAAAGGGTCGACAAGCTGGTCCTTAAATTATCAATAGTATTATCAAAATTGTTCTTGAACAAGCCCCACCGTTAGGGCTATACCTCATGGCCTTTGAATGGCCCTTAGACAAGGAATAACCAAAGTATGAGAGAACCCCTACCTCCAGGTTTAGACTAGCTCGCCCATCGCGACATGGAGGGCTTCATATTGCGGAACTCTGCAATCACGACGAAGTAAGACATACTCTGTCGCGACCGATTTGAGCTTGACTCGTCGCGACATAAATCATCTTGGTCTTAACCTAACTCTATCGTGACATAGAAATCGTTGACCTTTGCTTAACTCTCTCGCTACATAAAAAAACTCTTTCGCGACAAAGAATCCCTTGCTAAGGCCAAACTCGTTGTAACTCCTAACCTCTTGTCGTGCCCGTCTCGGTTGCGAGAAGGAAACCTCTATCACGACATTGTCACAACAGAGAAGCAAAGCACTATCACGACATGGAAGGACTATGTCGCGACATAGCAACTGCATGACAACTGAAAATCAGGTCGCGACATCGGTGACCCCTATCGCAACACAGAACTAGAAATAAACTCTGTCACAACAAAGAAACCCTTATCGCGACCTAAAACACATGACATGCGGTAGCTTCACATTATTTCACACTTTCCTCAACTCTTTCCCGAAACATAATAATTTCAATATAATAGTCCTTATATAAATAAGACAACATAAAATCAAGGAAAAACTTGCCAAACAGTTTTGAACAAATCAAAATGAATTTTATTACAACTCTTTTCTCCTACATAAATAGGGATTGGATATATTGTCCAAAATTTCACAAAATATATATACTGAAGCCATAATTTGGCCTTCTTCATCACTAATGTCTTAGATGAGTCCCACCTCCTCATGTACCTCCAACTTACGAAATATTTTCTGACGAAATTTGACCAATGCCCGATGAGAGAATTCTCCTACAAAGGCTACTCCCCACCTAAGTCCACATGCAATGCCATGATTCAACATTTACAAAAACATTAACCAATGACATATCTATTTCTACATGAATGTCCACATGTCATGCTAATATCCCGAGCCCTCAGTGACTCCCTCACACATGCATATGCCATGTATGAAAACACCTTCATTGCAAAACAAAAGATTTTTTTTTTTTTTTTATCATTAAAAATTTGGACCACCTCCGATAAACTATTTTATTCAAAAGCCATGTGTCTTTTATGGGTAACAAACTTTCCGGGGTCTCACCGCATGCGTCATGCACCTTACGACACTTCCGCGGGCTTTCATCGCTGGATACATATGTCTGTGCTTGATGAAGGCTTTCCATAGGGGTGTTTATCCCTTATTATTTTACATTTTATAATTAGACCATGCAACTCTCGGACGTTTTCCCCTAGACAGAGCCCACAATTAAATAAAAAACACAGTGTTATTTCATGCCATGCACTCACACCCGTTTCATGATATCCATACATATGTGTCTGAGAATGCCATTACATGTCCTTTCATCATTATCGTAAAGAATCTATGCAAGCATTTAAATTTCATGGATAACAATATTTTCAGCATATAATTCACATCCATCATAGAACCCACGTTAATACATCAGGTAAGAATATATCAACATGATTTTTCGCACAACCTGCATGTCATTCAATCAAGCAACAACACACAAATTGGATCTTATTTTTCAAACCAAAAAACAGGACATACAGTTTCGCATGTCAGTCCATGTCCAGCAATGACATGCCACAAAATAGTCATGCTCAGATCCTATGCTTTGTAGCAAACACAACCTGTTTTAGAACTACAATTCTTGGATCAGAAAGGACCAAGAAGCTGGTCCTTAAATTATCAATAGTTTGATCAAAATTGTTCTTGAACAAGCCCCACCATTAAGGCTATACCTTATGGCCATTGAATGACCATAGACAAAAGGAGAAAAACAAAATTATGAAGAACCCCCTACCTCTTGGGCATAGACCTTCTTCTTTAATTGCGGCGTGGAAAACCCTCATGTTCTGAACTCTCTCCTTTGACGTGGAACATACTCATCCCACGACCACGATTTTTAACCAACTCTACGTGCGCCACATCAAAATCTCTGTCGCGACATAAGTCCTTTTGGTCTTAACCTAACTCTTTTGCAACATAGAAATCCTTGTCTTTTGCCTAACTCTCTTACGACATAAAATACTGCAATAAGCTGAAAAATCCCTACTAAAGACCCGTCGGATTGTAACACCTAACTCTTATCGTGGCTAGTCGTTCTTGACAAGGAAACCTCTATTGCGACATTGTCACGACAGAAAAGCATTGCACTGTAATGACATGGAAGGACTCTGTCGCGACATAGCAGTTGCATGAAACCTGAAAATCAGGTCGCGACATAAGGGACCCAGTACGATGCGGAGCAAAGTAAACTCTATACGCAATAAGAATCCCTTGTCTCGACACAAACACGCAGCATCTGAGTAGCCTTCTGTCTTTTTACGCACCTCGACTCTTTCCCAAAATATAACAATTTCAATTCAATAGACCCCATATAAATATGACAACATAAAATCTAGGAAAAACTTGCCAAACTATATTCAATAAATAAAAATGAGTTTTATTACAACTCTTTTCTCCTACATAAACAGGAACTGGATAAATTGTCCAAAATTTCACAAAATATATATATTGAATCCATAATTTGGCCTTCTTCTTCATCACTAAGGTCTTAGATGAGTGCCACCTCCTCGTGTACCTCCAGCACCTGAAATTTTTTCACGACGGGGTGACAAATGCCCAGTACATGAATTCTCTTAAGAGGGCTACTCCCCACCTAAGTGCATATGCAATGCCATGATTCAACATTTAAAAACACATTGACTAATGACATATATATTTCTACATGAATGTTCACATGTAATGCCAATATCAAGCCCTCGCAAACTTCCTCTTTGTACACATGTATAGAAAAAACCTTTATTTCAAAACATAAGATTTTTGTTTATCGTATAAACTTTGGACCACCTCGATAAATTGCTTTATTCAAAAGTCATCTTTATGGGTAACGAACTTTACGATTAGTGCCCAAAAGTGCTATTACGAACCACATATTAGATAGGTTTGAGGTGCTTTTCTTGCAATCATGTCATTTATGCCAATTGAAGTGTTCAAGTCTTCTTAGTTTTCACTTATGCCGTTTAGAGGAGTTATTTTTTGGTTGTTTCTGCAGGTTTTTGGCGTGCTGGGCGTTCGATATGAGACATATGATGAATCATGAAAGATTGAACCCAATTGTCAACCATCAATCCTGCCAAAATCAAAGAGAGAATAGAGAGCAAAGTGAGAAGAAAAATCGATGCGATGGGGAGGCGGGAGGCAATGCGAGTGAAGATCGGCAATTCCGAGAGGGAATTTTCGCTAAGGTGCGAAATTTATTTGGGATTAATTTCGCAATCATAGCGAAAATTTCTGATCGTGAGTGAATTTCGGCTAGACTCGGAGATTTTAAGCTAAGCACTATTCCTAAGCGAAATTTTGCATTTCGCTACTCCACCGGGAATTTAAGCTAAACTAGCGAAATTTTATATGTAAGTACCAATGCCTAGTGAAATTCACATTTTAATATCTCTTTGGTGATTTCGCTGGTAGTGAAATTTTGGCTACCCTAGAAATTGATACTGTAGCGAAATTCTTGCCTTGTCATACTTTTGTAATTAATGCAAACCGACTTCAATTTTGGTGTATTACTCTCTTGTCCCTTAAATTAGCCAAAATGTTAAGCTTTATTGTAGTTTCACATAAATGGGTGGCCTATATAAACCCCCATAGTTTTTGTAACAAAAAAAAAAAAGAAATTGGAGAGAAATCTTTTGGCACATTTTACTTTGTGTAAATATCTATAGCTTACAGTTAGGGTTTGGTTTTCTCTGTACACCTCTCTCTTTCCCTTATTTTCTTAGATTTTGCCAGACACCCACTCTGGGGACAACTCGAGATGCTTGGCTAAGCCTCTTTCTTTGAAGAGGAAGGAAGCTAGCTTGGTGGTGGGGCATATGCAGGTTGTCCTCTTGTGTTAAAAGTTACAGGTACTGTGTTTATG
Organism: Tetrastigma voinierianum; assembly: GCA_016808115.1. Lineage (NCBI taxonomy): Eukaryota > Viridiplantae > Streptophyta > Magnoliopsida > Vitales > Vitaceae > Tetrastigma > Tetrastigma voinierianum. Next base: position 435,174 of record JAEQBH010003768.1, on the reverse strand, counting down.
ACCCCTATCTTCTCAAAATATGGTTGAATAACATTGAATGTTATTGATTTGTGGCACCTGTACTTTAGGATACAGTGCATACTTATTACTGAATGTCTTGTGTGGTTCATTAGATGGTCTTCTACAGACCATTGAAATGATATTTAATGTTGGGTTTCAAGCTAATAAAGGGAGCCATAGATGCATGTTATACTGTGTTGACTGAAATAGGAGTTGATTTTAGGGTGAGGTTTGCTAGTTAAACATAGATCAGGTTGTGGCGGACTATAGGTTTGCTTGTCATAGCATGGCGAGGATAAAACCAGGGACACTTGTTTTAAGTTGCAAGTTAGTGACCTAAATCTTCAAAGTTAACTTTTCACACTTCATTTCAGTTTTTCTGGGTTAATCGGTTTTAAACTCATCCTGCCTTTGTTTTTGAAACAAAAATCAAAAAGTCCAAATAGAAAGCCTTACCTTCTTGCACTTATGCAAATCATTGCTTGGGATGGCCGTACAGTGTTCGACCTAGACCACTATCTTTGCTTGGTAGCTTGACTACGGAGTAGGAGGAACAGGTATATAAATTTTGTTGATTTAAAGCAAACCCTCTTGTATACAATCACTTTAAGGTCCTTTGTCGTCATGCACCTTCGACACTTAGCGGGCTTTCATCGGCCCGGATACATATGTTTAACCAGGATGCGGGCTTTCCACTTTAGGAGTGTGCATCTCCTTTCACCAGGCTTTATAATTAAATGAGTGGACTCTAGGGCGTTTCCCCACAAGCGGAGCCAGCAGCTAAATGCAATACGGTGTTATTTAATGTCGCCTCACACAGTTTCACAGCGATTTCAAGCGATGCTTATGCAATGTAAAGTGCATTTCATGTCCTTCCATTTACATGCATAATGAGAACCTGCAACATTTACAATTCATGGATAATTCATATTTTCTGCATATAATTCATCCATCCATGAACCCGTATAATAAATCGGGTAAGCATATATGTATGATTTTTTCACTGCTTATGTCATTCAATCAAGCAACAACACACAAACTGGATCTTCATGTTCAGACCAAAAAATAGAACATACAGTTTAGCATGTCAGTCCATGTCCAACAATGACATGCCACAAAATAGTCACGCTCAGATAGCATGCTTTCAATGACATAACACATGTTTAAGGCCCAGGTTAGGCAGAGAAAGGACACAAGCTAATTAGGAAATGAAATTATCAATAGTTTGATCAAAATAATTCTTGAACAAGCCCCACCGTTAAGGCAATACCTCATGGCCAATGAATGGCCCTTAGACAAGGATTAACCAGAGTATGAGAGAACCCTTACCTCTTCGAGCGTAAACTAGCTCACTTCTATCGCCACATGGAAGACCTGTGTTGGGAACTCTCACTTCGGCGTGTCGGTGCCTACGACTGTGACTAAATGTCAGGCATCTCTGTCGTGACATCAAAATCTCTGTCACAACATAAATCCTTTTGGTTTTAACCCTAGCTACGACCCGCGTGTGAAATCCCTTGTCTTTACCCTAACTCTCTCACATTTAAAAAATACTCTATCGCGACAAAGAATCCCCTGCTAAGGCCAAACTTGTTGTAACACCCAACCTCTTGTAGTGACAGTCTTGGTCGCGACAAGGAAACCTCTATTGCGACATTGTCACGACAAAAAAGCAAAGCACTGTCACCACATGGAAGGACGATGTCGTGACATAGCAAGTTCATGAAACCTAAAAATCAGGTCGCGACATAGGGGACCTCTATCGTAATACAAAACTAGAAATAAACTCTGTCACAACAAGGAAACCCTTGTCTCGTACTAATACCTGCCCAACATGCAGTAGCCTTCTTTTCTTTTCCTGCACCTCCAACTCTTTCGCAAAACATAATAATTTCAATACAATAGCCCCCATATAAATAAGACAACATAAAATCTGGGAAAAACTTGCCAAACTGTATTGAACAAATCAAAATGAGCTTTATTACAACTCTTTTCTCCTACATAAACAGGATCTAGATATATTGTCCAAAATTTCATTAAATATATATACTAAAGCCATAATTTGGCCTTCTTTTTCATCAGTAAGGTCTTAGATAAGTCCCACCTCCTGGTGTACCTCCAACACTTGAAATATTTTCACGACGGGGTGACCAATGCCCAATAGAAGAATTCTCCTATAAGGGCTACTCCCCACCTAAGTGCACATGCAATGCCATGATTCAACATTTACAAACACTTTGACCAATGACATATATATGTCTAAATGAATGTTCACAAGTCATGCCAATATCCCGAGCTCTCAAAGACTCCCTCACACATGCATATGCTATGTATGAAAAAACCTTCATTTCAAAGCAAAAGATTTTTGTTTTATAATTCAACACATTGGACCACCTCCGATAAACTACTTTATTCAAAAGCCATGTGTCTTTTATGGGTAACGAACTTTTCGGGGTGGCACCTCATGCTTTGTGCACCTTCGACACTTATGGGCTTTTGTTCTTTGGATACATATGCCAACCAAGGATGCAAGGCTTTCAGCGAGGGGGTATCTATCCGCTACTTGTTACTACCGACACATAATTAGACCGTCCTGGAGCGCTGCGGGGCGGTTTCCCTAGGCGAGCCACCATTAAATACCAAACACAGTTTTATTTCATGCCATGCACTCGCACCCGTTTCACGTGATGTCCATGTGCATATTGCAATACAGAATACCATTGCTTGTCCTTTCATGTTACATGCATAATGAGAGCTACTTGCAACATTTACAATTCATGGATAACTATATTTTCTGCATATAATTCACATCCAATATTAAAATTATATAAATACATCATGTAAACATATATCAACTTATGATTTTCACATAACCTAGATGTCCATTCAGTAAGCGGCAACACCTGGCCCCGGATCTTCATGTCAGTTAAAATAGAACATACGATTTAGCATGCCGGTCCATGTCGGCAATGACATGCCCGCAAAAATAGTCCACTTTATTTCGAGATGCCATGCTTTCCAACAAAGCACAGCAGTTTGACCTTTGCGATTAAGAACGAAGGACCTAGAAGCTGGTCCTTAAATTATCAATAGTTTGATCAAAATTGTTCTTGAACAAGCCCCATCGTTAGGGCTATACCTCATGGCCATTGAATGGCCCTTAGACAAGGAATAACCAGAATATGAGAGAACCCATACCTCTTAGAGCGTAGACTAGCTCACTTCTTTCACGACATGGAAAACCTTATGTTTCTAGAACAACATGCGGCGTAAGACATACTGTCGTGACCTGATTTAAACAACTCTTTCGACATCAAAATCTGAAATGCGGCATAAATCCTTTTGGTCTTAACCTAACTCTGTCGCGACATAGAAATCCTTGTCCTTTCCCTAACTCTCTCCTGACATTAAAATACTCCGTCGCGACAAAGAATCCCCTGCTAAGGCCAAACCCATTGTAACAACTAACCTCTTGTCGTGACCATCTCGGTCGCAACAAGGAAACCTTTATCGCGACATTGTCACGATAGAAAAGCAAAGCACTATCACGGCATGGAAGGACTATGTGGCGACATAGCAGCTGCATGAAAAGCTGTAAAATTCGCGACATCCAGGTGACCCTATCGCAACCGCGAGCTAGAAATAAAATATGTGCAACAAAGAGCCCTTATCGCGACCTAAAACACCCTTGACATGCGGTAGCCTTCCTGTTATATCCCTGCCTCAGCTCACCCAAAACATAATAATTTCAATACAATAGCCCCTATATAAATAAGACAACATAAAATCTGGGAAAAACTTGCCAAACTATTTTGAACAAATCAAAATGAGTTTTATTACAACTCTTTTATCCTACATAAACAGGAACTGGATATATTGTCCAAAATTTCACAAAATATATATACTGAAGCAATAATTTGACCTTCTTCTACATCACTAAGGTCTTAGATGAGTCCCGTCTCTGAATTTGCACCTCGGCTACGAAATATTTTCATGTGGGGTGACGATGCCAGTGGGAGATTCTCTTTGGGGCTCCCTCCCGCTAAGTGCACATGCAGTATGTGATTCAGCATTTACAAACCACATTTGATAATGACATATATTTCTTAATTGAATGTCCATATGTCATGCCAATATATCGAGCCCTCACTGACTTCCTCACACATACATATGCCATGTATGAAAAAACCTTCATTTCAAACCAAAATATTTTTGTTTTATAATTCAACTCATTGGACCACCTCCGATAAACTACTTTATTCAAAAACCATATGTCCTTTATGGGTAATGTACTTTTCGGGGTCTCACCGCATGCGTCATGCACCTTCCAACACTCGGGCTTTCAGTGGATATGTCTGACTTAAGGATCACGAGCTTTCATGAGGGTGTTTATCCCTTCCTGTTACTACCCAACACATAATTAGATTGTGTGACTCTAGGACGTTTTCCCCTAGACAGAGCCTACCATTAAACACAAAACACAGTGTTATTTGTGCAGCACTCACCATTTCACTTGCGATGTCCCAGGTGCATATGCGATGTAGAATGCCATTGCATGTCCTTTCATGTTACATGCATAATGAGAGCTACACGCAACATTTACAATTTCAGGGATATCTATATTTTCTGCATATAATTCATGTCCATCATACAACCCATGTTAATACATTAGATAAGCATATATCAACATGATTTTTCACACAACCTGCAAGTCATTCAACTAAGCAACAACACACAAACTGGATCTTCATGTTCAGACAATGACATGCCACAAAATAGTCACGCTCAGATCCCATGCTTTCCAGCAAACACAACTTATTTCAGAACTGTAGTTCTAGGAAAAGAAAGGACTTAGAAGCTAGTCCTTAAATTTTCAACAGTTTGATCAAAATTGTTCTTGAACAAGCCCCACCGTTAGGGCTATACCTTATGGCCATTGAATGGCCCTTAGACAAGGAATAACCAGAGTATGAGAGAACTCCTATCTCTTGGAGCATAGACTAGCTCACTTATGTTGCGACATTGAAGACCTCATGTTCTGGAACTCTCTGTCGTGACGTAAGACATACTATGTTGCGATACAATTTCATGCAACTTTGTCGCGACATAGATGTAACACCCCGAAATATACTCTAGCGCTGGACTTGTTTAGGTATAGCTGTACCAGTAGGAATTTTCGGAAAATGAAAACGAGCAGACCCCAATTAATCATAGCCAAGGGTAAATTAGTCATTTACCACTGAGGATATGAAAGGCATAAACCATAAATTTATATGCCAATAGAACTAGAAAGGAAATATTAACAGAAGAAGTTATGGGATTTAAGGCAATTAGAGAAAAAGATGGAATAGAAATAAGAGAGAATTTGGGGACCAAGATGCACTAGAGAAACTTAAAAGCAAAAAATGAGTTGACTTCTGGGCCAAATGATGGCCTTAACTTAAAAAAGGGGATTTAAGCACTAATTGGTCTCATTTTGGAGAACCAAAAACTGAATGAAGAGAGGATATGTATAGAAGAGGAAGAAGAAGAGGAAGAGAGGAAGAAGAGAAGAGGAGGAGCCTCAAGAAAAAGGTATGGAACTACTAACTTTGAGTATGGAACTTGGATTATGGGATCACATGGATTTTGTATAGATCTAAGAAAAATATATTCAAATTCATTTGTTAGATTTCTTCCTAATCAAAGATTTATTGAAGGTAGGGTTGGAAAAACTCTAAATGGCTCAAGATATATAAAATCCTTCTTCAATGATTGATACATGTTAAACAACAAGTAATTGAGCTAGGCTTAGAATAACCCAAATAATCATCACGCTCGATTTGTATGGGTTGTGACCATATTAGAATGATTTTAATGAATTCATGAAAGAGTTTTGGAAGAAAGACATGAAATTGAATGATAAATTATAGAAAAGAGATCATAAGATGAATTTGAAGTGATTTCATGGCATAAGTATAGATTGAGCTCAGATGGAAAGTGCATGAAAAATGGGAGAAAATACACATTGAACTTTTTCGGAGACTTGTACCGCACAATTTGAACTTGTACCGGTACAACTTGTGTTCGTCGTTTTTATTAACTTGTACCGTACAAGTTAGACATGTACCGGTGCCAACTCCTGCTCGCTTTCCCAGTTTCGCTGGCCAGATTTGGCCATAACTTGCTCAATTCTATCCGACGGAGTGATTCAAGTGGCTACGTAAAATAGACTTCAAGGAGAACAAAACTTAAAAGAATAGGCATCACCAAATCTGATCCTATGGCCTAAAATTCACTCAAAGTGGGCCATGTGCAAGGCCAAATTCTGGTTCCAAATTTTGAACATAGAGTAGTCCTGCCATCGACGACTAGTTTCTGTCTCGAACTGGGTGATTCCAGTTGGAATAGAACCCTTAGCACCTTATATTTAAAAGAATAGAATGACCTAGAGTCAAACATGAAGTTAGATCCCGAAAATTAGTAATACAAACTGTCTTAGTGTAATCCGGTAAACCGACTAGTTTGGCATGAAAATGCCATAACTTTAGTCGATAATCCGACAGGATTAATTCCACTTCCTAAGCAAAGTAGAGATACATAGAGGAATATCAGTGAATGAGGTGCATCTCACATACATCATACTACAAGAATATGAAGTGTCATATGTAATAGGCATGAAACAAGGAAAAATGTAGAAAATGAAAATGTAAAGATGTGTTCATGAAACATGAAAATGATTATGGAAAATGAAAATGAAAACGAATTGAAACATAATTGTGAACATGAGAGGCAATATGTCATGAACACATAACGTGGTTAAGTGATATATGATTATTATCACATATAACTTAAAATGATAACAAATGATAGGAGTATACATGAATGAGTATATGAATGAATATGTGAACGAAAGTGTATGAATGAGTATACGTGAAATAAATATACGTAAATGAATTTAGCGAATGTGTATACATGAATGAATATGTGAATGAGTGTATGAATGAGTATACGTGAATAAGTATACGTAAATGAATTTATGAATGGTATACATGAATGAGTATATACACTGAATATGTGAATGAGTGTATGAAACGAGTATACGTGAATGGGCATATGAAACGAGTATACGTGGAATGAGCATAAGAATGAGTATATATAAATGATCACATGAATGAGTATGTGATCGAGTATATCTTTGAAAAAGATACAGAGTGAATATGGAAATCGAAATGTGATATTCAAAATCAATGAACGTGGAATAATAATAAAAGACGGATTCATTAAACTAACTGGGCCGTGAAATGAATCAATGATATGAAGAATGAACTCGACGGATGCACCAAACGACATCCGTCACGGCGCACTAAATTATCCAATGTCCCACTTACGGATGCACCACCGGCATCCATGATGGCGTATGGCATTGAAGAAATGTCCTACTCCGCGATTCACTCAACCTGGATCCGCCATGATGGCGTATGACATTTAATCAATTGATACCACGGTCGATGCACCAAACGGCATCCCGGCGCGATGGAGACCGAATAATTGATACCACGCGGCTCGATACTAAACGGCATCCGCATGATGGGAGACCGAATAATTGATACCACGTGCTCGATGCACCAAACGGCATCCCATGACGGGAGACCGGTTTCACTAATACCACATGTGTGGGTGCGCCAAATGGAAGATCCGTCATGATGAGAGACCGAATTGTAAAATGTAGACACGCTATCGAATGATAAGGGCGGGATCTATTAAACGAATCCTAAAATGCGAATTAATTAGTCAAAATGAAATAACCAACAATGACGAGTGTAATGTGATTTATGTGTATGCTTAAATCTCATAGATTGAATTGCAGAATTGGATTATTGCATTGAAAATGCATGTTGTGATATTATAAAATGATGTGTAAAAATGAAAGCATGCGAAAATTGATAGCATGAGTTTATGTGGATAAAATGGCATTATTTAGTAAATGCATGTTATTGCTGAATGTTAGCGGGTCTTTCACTCAGAAATGGTCATGGATTGTTCAAAAGAAGTGCTTTCGACAATTAAAAGGTCTTAAATAGAATAACATAAACAAATGTTTTGGAAAGATAATTGAAAATGCCTGAGAACTGGCTCCAAATTTTTGATCCGCCTAACCGGGTCAAGTCAGATTCGGTCGCGACACTTTGAAAAGAAAATTTTAATAAGACGAAATAAATGTTTCGATTGAAAACGCTTATAAACTGCCCACTTGATCCGCCACCGGTCAAGTAGGGGATTCTGGTCGCGACACTTTGAAAATGAAAAATTTATAAAACGAAACAAAAAGGATTTAACAGTATCCTGCATCACTTAAATGTAATTTCTAAAGGAGTTGATTAATGGCTTCTATCGTGATAAAGGATAAAGAGTCTAATATGTATTGGTATTAGTCCGATTTGAACTCGTATGAAATTGATATGATTTGATTTGCTCGAATCGCCATTGTATACGATAAGTTTACTTGAATATGATTTGATCTATCATACATGTAGTAGATATGAGTTACAACCTCAAAATACATGACACAGAAAGTAATAATTTAACAAGATAATGATAAGGAATCAAAAGAATAAAATCTACATGTATAATATGAGATGGAAAGAAGTCACATAAGAATAGCTTCGTTATATGCATAAGTAAATGTAAAAGACGGTGACGACAATATTGTTATCGTCATCGTTTATATGTTTCCACTAAGCGTAAAGCTTAGTGATGTGTTCAATCCGTAGGTATCAAGAGGAGATAAAGAGGACAGACATCTCCACACTACGCAGACGCTGTTCGTAGATGTGCTCACTCAAGACTTTTTCCAATCTCCGATGTTTGTATTAGATATGTACATGTATAAGTAATTGTATAAGTAATTGGGACTTAGCATATGTGTAGAAAGATTTTAATGGATACCACTCCTGGTAACTCCTAGAGTATAGGAATGACTTTGGTTATTACAAAATTATTTTGTATACCCACAAGTATAAGTTAAGCTCAAAAAAAAAAAATATTGTTTGTAAAAAAAAATAAAAAAAAAAAAAAATAATAATAATAAAGAGTCCCAGTATATGGTTTCGCACTCAAATCAAGGTTCGATCTCGCCAATCTGCCTGACCTGATCTGGGCGTGACAAGTTAAGTGGCATCGTGAGCCTGTGTTTAGGCGTCGAAAGGTCATTTGAGCATTCTAGATAGAGTACAAGATAGAAACGATAGAAAGAATATGTATAGAAACGTGTCGGGCCTTGTGTGGATGTCCTTGTGTTTGTATACTGATCGCCCTCCGGATCCAGCTTGAAGAAGCTATTGAAAGTGTTAACCCAGAGGAGCAAGGGTTACTAGCTTATAATCCTTAGGAATCATTCAAAAGTGAGAGTCACGTTCTAACTGAGCTAAATGAAAAGAAAGGACTTGACATAGAACAGACAAAGCGCATAGTATGAATTTCGAGGACGAAATTCCTATATGAGGGGAGAATTGTAATATCTCTAAATATACCCTACCGCTTTCTGACTTGTTTAGGTATATTAAAAGCCAATAGGAATTTTCAGAAACAAACGATAACTTAAATTAATCATAAAGCTAAGGGCAATTAGCTTCTACCACTGAGATATGAAAGGCATAAACCATAAATTTATATGCCAATATGGAATTTGAGAAAATGAAATGTAAATAGAAGAAGTTATGATTTAAGGCAATTAGAGAAAGATGGAATAGAAATAAGAGAGAATTTGGGGGACCAAGAGTAATTAGAGAAACTTAAAAGCAAAAATGAGTTTTGACTCACAAACATGGCCTAACTTAAAAGGGATTTAAGACCAATTTGGTCTCATTTTGGAGAACCAAAAACGGGAATGAAGAGAGGAGAAAGGGAGAAGGAGAAGAAGAGGAAGAGGAAGAGAGGAAGAAGAGAAGAGGAGGAGCTCAAGAAAAAAGGTATGGAAACTACTTTGAGTATGGATTTTGTATGGACCACATGGATTTTGTATGGGATTCTTTAGAAGCTTATGAGTTCCAAATCTAGGGTTTGTTAGATTTCTTCCTAACTAAAGATTTATCAAGGTAGGGTTGGAAAAACTCTAAATGGCTCAAGATAAGTATAAAATCCTTTCTAAATGATTATTACATGTTAAATAACAAGTGACCGAGCTGGGGTGGTTTAGAATAAACCCTAAATAATCATCATGTTCGGGATTTGTATATGGGCTAGACCATTAGAATGATTTTGAAGGAATTCATGAAAGAGTTTTGAAGAAAGACATGAAATTGAATGATAAATTGAGTAGAAAAGAGATCATAAGATGAATTTGAAGTGATTTTGAAGTGTATATTAAGTATAGATTTGGTTTGGGATGGAAAAGTGCATGAAAAATAGGAGAAAATACACATTCGGGAACTCGAGACTTGTACCGTACAATTTGAACTTGTACCGGCACAATCTCTAGTTCGGCCGTTTTATTGTCCTGTACCTAAGACAAGAAGCATGTACTCTACAACCTCGTTTCGCTTCAGTTTCACCGCCTCGCATTTTGGCCATAACTTGCTCAATTCTTATTCGATTTGAGTGATTCAAGTGGCTACGTAAAATAGACTTCAAGGAAAACAAAACTTAAAGAATAGGTATCTCCAAATTCTGATACTAAGTGGCCTAAAAATTCACTCAAAGTAGGGCCATGTGCAAGCCAAATTCTGGTTCCAGCTTTGAACATAGAGTAGTCCGGGTTGTTCGGACGTGGCAGTTTCGATTGCTCCGAATTGGGTGATTCCAGTTGGAATAGAACCCTTAGCACCTTATCTTTAAAAGAATAGAATGACCTAGAGTCAAACATGAAGTTAGGATCCCGGAAAAATTAGTAATACAAACTGTTCTAGTGTAATCCGGGTAAACCGACTAGTTTGACATGAAAATGCCATAACTTTAGTTGGGATGATCCGATAGGATTAATTCCACTTCCTAAGTAAAGTAGATACATAGAGGAATAAGAATATATGAATGAGGTGTGATTCCACATACATCATACTTCACAAGAATATGAAGTGTCATATGTAATAGGCACGAAACAAGGAAAATGTAGAAAATGAAAAATGTAAAGATGTGTTCATGAAACATGAAAATGATTATGGAAAATGAAAATGAAAACGAATTGAAACATGATTGTGAACATGAGAGCAATATGTCATGAACACATAACGTGGACAAGTGATATATGATTATTATCACATATAACGAAAGAAATGATAACAAATGATAGGAGTATACATGAATGAATATGTGAATGAGTGTATGAATAATTATCACGTGAATAAAGTATACGTAAATGAATTTATGAATGAGTATACATGAATGAATATGTGAATGAGTGTATGAATTAGTATACGTGAATAAGTATACGTAAATGAATTTATGAATGAGTATACATGAATGAATATGTGAATGAGTGTATGAATGAGTATACGTGAATAAGTATATGAATGAGTATACGTGAATGAGCATAAGAATGAGTATATATAAATGATCACATGAATGAGTATGTGATTGAGTATATCTTTGAAAGATATCACGAGAGTGAATATGAATCGAAATGTGATATTCGAAAAGCTGAATGAGCATTGAATAATAATAAAGCGGAGTTTCATTAAAGCGGAATCCGTCGTAAATGAATTGAATGATATGAAGAATGAATCGCGACAAGATACCCAAGCGGCATCGTCACGAGAAGGCACCCGAAATTATCCAATGTCCCACTTGGCGGGATGCGCAATTGGCACCGATCGTGATGGCGGCATTGAAGAAATGTCCAGCAGGCGGGATTCTGGCTGGATCGCGTCATGATGGCGTATGACATTTAATTGATACCACGTGTCGGGATGCACCAAACGGCATCCGGCATGATGGGAGACCGAATAATTGATACCACGTGTCGGGATGCACCAAACGGCATCCGGCATGATGGGAGACCGAATAATTGATACCACGTGTCGGGATGCACCAAACGGCATCCGGCATGATGGGAGACCGAATAATTAATACCACATGTCGGGGTGCACCAAACAGCATCCGTCATGATGGGAGACCGAATTGTAAAATGTGTAGGCACGTTCGAATGATAATAAGGGCGGGATTCATTCGCGAGGAATCCGTCCCGAGAAATGCGAGTAATTAGTCAAAATGAAATAACCAATAATGAGTGTAAATGGGATTTTTATGTGTATGCTTAAATCTCATAGGTGGTGTGAATTGGATTATTGCATTGAAAATGCATGTTGTGATATTATAAATGATGTGTAAAAAAAAAAAAATGAAAGCATGCGAAAATTGATAGCATGAGTTTATGTGGATAAAATGACATTATTTAGTAAATGCATGTTATTAAGTGTGAATGTTATGGGTCTTTTGAATTTGTAAATGGTCATGGGATTGCACAGAAGAGTACTTTCGATTAATTAAAAAGGTCTTTAAATAGAATAACATAAACAAATGTTTGGAAAGATAATTGAAAATGTCGAAGTAAGCCGAGCTCGGCTTGGATCATGGCCCAGGTCAAGTCGAGGGATTAGGTCGCGACACTTTGAAAAAAAAAAATTTAATAAGGCGAAATAAATGTTTTGATTGAAAGCATTCGGGATTAAACCCGGACTTCAGCTTGGATCATAATCGGGTCAAGTAGGGGATTCGATTGTGAACACTTTGAAAATAAAATTTATAAGCGAACAAAAAGGATTTATAGGCATCCCGGATCACGAAATGTAATTTCTAAAGGGAGTTGATTAATGGCTTGGTCGTGAGTGATAAAGAGTCTAATATCGCCATTGGTACATTGGTCGATTTGAACACATGTAAATTGATATGATTTGATTTGTTGAATTGCCATTGTATACGTATAAGTTTACTTTGAATATGATTTGATCTATCATACATGTAGTAGATATGAGTTACAACTTTTGTAAAATACATGGCAAGAAGAAGTAATATATAGACAAGATAATGATAAGGAATCTGAAAGAATAAAATCTACATGTATAATATGAGATGAGTTAGAAGTCACATAGAATAAGCTTAGATTATATGCATAAGTAAATGTAAAAGATGGTGGCGGCGATTATTGTTATTGGTCGTTCTTGTCTATGTTCCCCACTAAGCGTAAAACACTTCACGAATTTAATCAGGTGTAGGTGCGAGAAGGGGAGATAAAAAGAGGACGGAGCATTCCACACCGGTAGTGGACCATCTCGAGAGATGAGTTAACTCCACCGGCCACTTTCCGCAATCTCGATGTTTGTATTAGATATGTACATGTATAAGTAATTGTATAAGTAATTGGGACTTAGCATATGTGCTTAGAGATTTTAATGGATACCACTCGGTGGTAACTCCCTTTGTATATGTGAATGACTTTTGGTTATTACAAAAATTGTTGTATACCCACGGGTATAAGTTAAGCTACGAAAAAAAAATATTGTTTGTAAAAAAAAAAAAAAAAAAGATAATAAAGAGTCCCAGTATATGGTTTCGCATCCCGAAACCAGTTCGGATTTGCTAATCTGGTCGGACCGGAATTCGGGGCGTGACAATAGAAATCCTTGTCCTTGGCCTAACTCTCTAGCAAAAAAATATTACTTTGTTGCGACAAAGAATCTCCTGCTAAGGCCAAACCCATTGTAACACCTAACCTCTTGTCGTGCCTATCTTGATCGCGACAAGGAAACCTCTATCGTGATATTGTCACGATAGAGAAGGAAAGCACTGTCACGACATAGAAGGACTATGTCGCGACATATAAGCTACGAAACACGAAAGTAGGTCGCAACCTGAGGGACCCCTATCGCGACACAAAGCCCGAGAAATAAACTGCAGTGCGGCTAGAAACCCTTGTCGACCTAAAACACATGACATGCAGTAGCCTTCCTGTCATTTCCTACACCTTAAACTCTTTCCCAAAACACAATAATTTCAATACAATAGCCCCCGTATAAATAAGATAAAATAAAATATGGGAAAAACATGTCAAATAGTATTTAACAAATCAAAATGAGTTTTATTACATCTCTTTTCTCCTATATAAACAGGAACTGGATATATTGTCCAAAATTTCACAAAATATATATACGGAAGCCATAATTTGGCCTTCTTCTTCATCACTAAGGTCTTAGATGAGTCCCACCTCCTTGTTTACCTCCAGCACCTGAAATATTTTCACGACGGTGACCAATGCTCAATAGAGGAATTCTCCTATAAGGGCTACTCCCCACCTAAATGCATATGCAATGCCATGATTCAACATTTACAAACATATTGACTAATGACATATAGTATTTCAATATACAATATCACATGTCATGCCAATATCCCAGCCTATTGATCGACCCTTCACACATGCATATGCCATGTATGAAAAAACCTTCATTTCAAAACAAAAGATTTTTGTTTTATTATTCAACTCATTTGACCACCTTCGACAAACTCCTTTATTCAAAATCCATGTGTCCTTTGTGGGTAATGAATTTTCCAGGGTCTCACCGCAGGCGTCGTGAACCTTTCGACACTTTCGTAGGATTTCACCATTAATCGATACATATGTTCAACCAAGGATGTGCTCGACTCAACAGGGGGTGCTCATCCTTTCTTGTTACTACTCGACACATAATTAGACCGTGCGACTCGGACGTTTTCCCCTAAATAAAGCCCACCATTAAACACCAAACACAGTGTTATTTCATGCCATGCACTCACACCCATTTCAAGCGATGTCCCCGTGCATATGCAATGCAGAATGCCATTGCATCTCTTTTCATGTTACATGCATAATGAAAGCTACATGCAACATTTACAATTCATGGATAACTATATTTTCTGCATATAATTGACATCCATCATAGAACCCATGTTAATACATCAGGTAAGCAAATATCAACATGATTTTTCACACAACCTGCATGTCATTCAATCAAGCAACAACACGCAAACTAGATCTTCATGTTCAGACCCAAAAACATAACATACAGTTTAGCATGTCAGTCCATGTCCAATCATGACATGCCACAAAATAGTCACGCTCAGATCCCATGCTTTCCAACAAACACAACTCAAGTTTTAACTACAATTTCAGAACATAAAGGACTCGGCCGGGTCCTTAAATTATCAATAGTTTGATCAAAATTGTTCTTGAACAAGCCCCATCGTTAGGGCTATACTTCATGGCTATTGAATGACCCTTAGACAAGGAATAACTAAAGTAGGAGAGAACCCCTACCTCTTGGAGCGTAGACTAGCTCACTTCCTGACATGTCGAACCTCTCGCTGTTCGAACACCGGGAGACTGCAGAAGTCGGGACCTCCTTTCCTCCCCTTTCCTTTCTTTTTCTCTTCTCTTCCTCTCTCTTTTCTCTCTTATTTCTATCTTTCCGTTCCTTCATCCCCCCCCCGAACTCATTTTGGTCTAGTGTAGAACACCTTCTTAATTCATCTCGACACATGGCAATCACCATGCATCAGGTTTCTAATGCCACTTTTCCACTCTAATTCATGTGCATGATAAGAATATGACACTTGGCTTTCCATGTGCCAAGTGTCCACTTGTTTGGTGCCACATGGCATGTGTCCTCGTGCCACGTGTCTCCATGTCGTTTTGTTCATGTTGCCTCGAAATACGTGAAATTTCGACTATCCCGGAATTTGACTATGCAACTAGATTTCACGAGACGAACTCAACGGTGCGGTCCATGTCGTCATTCGAGATCTAGAGAAATTTCCAGGCTTGCAGCCAATACTGTAACGGTAATCTATTGTTTCACTTTACCCAGGTTTTCACACTACATTTATAAACATAAAGACCATATTTACTATAATTATAACATTGAATTTAGGATTATTTTTTTTTCATACTTCTCCCTCTTATTTTCCATTAAGAAATGTCATCTTTTATGCATTCTTAAGAAATATGAGTTTTGACTTGTTCCCTTGTTATTTGATGAGTTAAAACTTCCTTTTCCTCTACTATTACCTTAGCTATATCTACGACCACATACATGGTCTTATCCACATCCAAGTCTACGATTATTTTAACTTCTTTCATTAGAATTTCTTTCATTCTCTTTTGATAAAAGCTTTGTTTAAAGAATTTGTACTAATTTTTCTTGACCCCTTCTTTTTAATATCTCTTCATAGGCTTGTAATGACCCTATAAGTTGATTAATAGTCATAGAATCTACATCTTTATATTATTCCGTGGCTACAACAATATAATTAAACTTTGAATCTAAAGATCAAAGTATTCTTAGTTATATGAGTATCATTTACATTCTTATCATTTTTCCTTTTAATAAATTCATAACCATCTCAACAAAATGGCAACATATAAATTACAGGTCTATAATACAATGTTTCTTCTTCTTCTTCTTCTTTTTTTTTTTTTTTCTTCATTGTGAAAATTACTATAAATTAGCAAGGGTTTAAACAATTACCTCCTCGAGAAAAAATCGAGAATTGGTATCAATAGACGAACTTCTAACTTCCACTACAAGAAAAAAAAGACATATGGTGATGTTTATAATAAGTCACCATAAATGGAAGGTGTCATTACAACATAGCATCACCCTATTCATTGACACCATAGAGGGTTCCCATGGGTGATACATTTGGAAGTGACACCAAAATAGATTAATTGGGGATACATTATTTAAATTAATATGAATATTATGTCTTTTAATATCCTTCCAACACCCACACTCACGTGTGACCCCATATACCCGCATGGTGAGTCAAATAAACTAAACAGTCTTGTATTTTCAAATAATCAAATGAGGATTCAAATTGTAGAATGAGGTATTAAACCCATGACCGCCTACCAGATCAAGCTCTTATATCATGTTAAACTACCAACTCACTTACAAGCTTAAGCTTGTAGGATTTGAATTTAATATGAATATTATGTCTTTTAAAACTTGTGAAAGATATGGTTAATTAACCCATAAATTATCTAAAATTATAATAATAAATCATTTATTCAAAAATTATCTAATATATTAAAATATTATTCTCTATAAATTATTTGGAAATAGTTTTTTTAG
The DNA here is from genome assembly GCA_016808115.1 of Tetrastigma voinierianum. Classification (NCBI taxonomy): domain Eukaryota; kingdom Viridiplantae; phylum Streptophyta; class Magnoliopsida; order Vitales; family Vitaceae; genus Tetrastigma; species Tetrastigma voinierianum. Next base: position 418,093 of record JAEQBH010003768.1, on the reverse strand, counting down.
AAAATTTTAAGTATTTATAAATAGTACAAACGAAAAAATTTATTTCTAAAAGAATTGACCAATTAAACAAGAAATAATATTATTATTTAAAGAAAAATAAAATAAATCACTTTATTCCAAAATTATCTAAACAAAATATATTAAAATATGCTTCTTTACAATTACATATATAGATATTAATTATAAGATTATTATCTAAAATAATAATAAATCAAGTTTTTATCCAAAATTATCGAAAAATATATATTAAAATATTATTCTCCATAAATTATTTGGAAAGTGGTTTTAGAAATTTTCAATTATTTATAAATATTACAACCTAAAAAATTTATTTCTTAAACAATTGAACAATTGAAGAAGAAAATGGATTATTATTCAAAGAAAAAAAATATAATAAATCAATTTATTCAAAAATTATCTAAACAAAATATATTAAATCATTATTCTCTATAATTACTTGTATAGAAATGACTAAGATATAAATTATTTTATTATACATACAAATTTGTACTTTATTTTTAGCTAAAAATGATCCTATTTATTGGATATATTAAATTTATTTATTGGAGATGTCACAAAAATCCATTTTTATATTATTTTGTTGTGATTATACTTATAAAAAAACTCTCATGGGTTTATGGAAGCAAGAAAAGATGGAAGAAGGTGACTATTTAGGCTATGCAACAAAATTTTATGTATATATAATATGTAAAAATAATAAAATTTTGCATTATGTTCCTAATTAGTATATATAATTTAATGACCACTAGAATTATAAAATTTAAAATTTTGTGTATAGGTCAAATTTCAAAAAATGCATACCCATAATCTAAAAAATCAATATGATGACACTTTTCAAAAAAATGACACTGGCTAATCCAAAATTAGCAACTACTCAACTACTCCAACACATTTTTTTCATTTCATATGGTGTCCCTTTTCATAAAATGACACCATAAACCTAAAACTAGCATTCCTAATAAAATATTTTTTATATGATGTGTCACCTTTTTGAACTTTAAGTAATACGGTGTCATTATTTTAACAAACGACACCATAAATTGTTTTTGTAGTAGTGTTCTTGGATTCCTCAAGATACTTAAACTGCAGTGGGCAAAATATAGAAGAGAAAGGATTTGGTGAAGAACTCATGAGTAGGGAAGAGATGTATTTTGGACACTTATGATAAGATATCCAAGATTAGAGCGGAGCAAAACCAAGGAAACCGAACCGATCGAAAAACCAAATTGAAACCGAATCGAAAAATAAGTTAACCGAATAGATCAACTTCATTTTTTAGTTTATACAAATCTCGGTTTTAGTTTACAAAATACAAAAACCACGGTTTAGGTTAACCAGCAGAAAAATATAAAATACTAATATTATAAAATTATAACTATATAATATGTATTATAAACAAATTTTTCTATATAGATCAACATATCATATTCAGTCCAAAACCATTTTCTAACTCGTACAAATTTTCACAAGAGTTAAGTATAAGAAAATCATATCATTTAGTGTGTTTTTTTTTTTTAATTTCCTTAGCATCTTTTTGTAATCAAACATATGACATAAACAAGTTTTACTTGTTTTTTGTATAGAATTTTCTATAAAAATTTATATGTAGAAAATCCCATTAGGAAATGTTGGAATTTTAAGATGAGAGAAGAAACAAAATAGAAGTATAAAAGAATGTGCAACTTTCTCATTTATTTCTAAACATTAAAAAGGCTTACCAGAGATAAATAAAATTAGGTTTGAATAATTATCTAACTGGATCTTAAAAAGTAAAACCGGTTTATAAAAGTTATAGTATGCCTTTCTATACTTTCAATCAAAATCCACAATTTTTAAAAAAGTTATATTTCTTCTATATCATATCTATCATTCTTAAATTAAGATCAAAGATAAATAAGTTTATTACTTTCATCCATTTTTGCATGAAAAAGATGATTGAAAAATAAATTTATAATTCAAAAAAATAATAAAATAACAGTTAACCAAAAAAGTACATGTTAATGGTTAGGTTTTTGGTTTATATAAATAACAAACCAAAAGTTTATGATTAGGTTTTTTTAGTGTCACAGTCCGGTTAACCGGACCATGCTCACCACTATCCTATCTACATATAATTTTTAGGTAAACCAAAGTCAATCTGTATTACTAGATCAGGTCCACTTTTCTTGGAATTTAATGTGGTTTTATATGTAATTATACAGCTAATTTTAAATAGTCACTAAAAGTCAAGAGCCGTAGGTCACAATGCATATGCTGGACTTGATTATTCTAAGTTCACACTTGATAATCACTAGATCCATTCCTAATCTGTTTGATCCTTGATTATTTTATTGTAACCATGCATGCTACGAGTGAGTAAAAAAAAAATTGAATTGACCGAAAAACCAAATCGAGACCGAATAGAAATATACGTTAATCCAACCAATCGATTCGATTTTTGTTTTTGTTTTATACAGATCTTGGTTTCAGCCTCGATTTTGGTTTACAAAATACAAAAACCATGACTTCGGTTAACAATCTAAAAATAAAAAATACTAATATTATACTACAATTATAAAATAGAATGTATATAATACATCGGTTTTTTGGTTAGCCAATATATGATTAGCTGAAAAAATGGTTAATAGAAGATTTTGTTAATCATGTTGATGATTTGGTTTTTGATTTATATAAAAAGCCAAAAATTAACTCTGGATATTTTTTAATGACATGGTTCAGTTTACCCCTAATGCATGCACATACTTGAGTTAATGTGCTACATCCAACCAATTGAAATGGATACATATACGCATGTTAAAGCTTTGAGTCAATTGCAGAAAGTGTTACCTAGAATAAACACAAACAAAGTTGAAATATGATTCTAACTGGAAGTTTTTAATTTACTAATTCTGCAGTATTTAAAAAAAAAAGATTGAAAAAATGGGTTGAATTCTATTCTGCAGCATTTCCCTTTATTTTCTCTCCCCCATATTTTCCTTCATATTTTTCATGAAAGTCGTAGAGAGATTAAGTTCAACTGCTTGAACTAGTCTAGGGGAATTAATATAACCAGCTTTCCGACCAATATGAACAGCATCTACAATTTAAAAAAAGAACGATTAGTGGCAGCTGGTGGAGACTGCATAGCGGGAGATCATGCGAAAGCTTCGGGAAACCGAAAAACAATAGAAAATAATGAAGTTTTGGCTGTTTGCAGCAAAGCAAACTTGACCAAGAAGCTCAAGCACATGTGCTATTAAAATAAATTTGGTAGAAGGGTTGACCTAAAGTAATGAAGCCAATAAAGTTTGCTAATTATCCACGTTCCCACCTGTTCACCACAACATTAATAGCGGGAACTAGAGTTCTTGATATATAAATGTTCTCCAGAAGTATTCCCTCCAACATATCAGCCTTCTAGATCTTCTCATCTTGCTGAGAACTTTGTTCTTAGATCTCAACCTTTGCAGTTCATCCAATTGCAACAATGTGTCAGCTCAGGCTGCCTCCAACTCCATCGCCTATTCGTCGGGTTCGTACAGCAATATCGTCGCCAACCAGCATCAGGCCTCAAAATTGCTTTCGTCCCCTTGTATTTAGTAAGACCACGAAGACAGATAGTAATGTCAAGGCCCTTCAAGGAAGTGCAATATCCCTACCCTCTGATACGGTGAGTTCTAAAAGTACTTCTCGTCTTCCTGCAATTCCTGAGGCAATAAAACCAGCAAGCAATGTCGGGGCAGGTCCAAAAAGGGCAATACAATCCCCTCCTAGCACCAGGGCTTCTCCAAATCTGTCTTATCTTCTTGTTGTTTCTAATGCAATAAAGCCAGCCAGTGATGTCACACTGCGTCAAAAAAGAGCAAGACTATCACCAGCTAAAATCATGCCAGCCCGAAATTCTTCGCATCTTCCTGTTGTTTCTGATGCAGTGAACTCAGAAAGAAGAGCAAGATTATCACCTGCTAATATCATGCCTCCTCGCAATTCTTCTCATCCTATAGTTTCTAATGCAGCAAAGTCAGCTAGTAATATCAGGCCAGGTCAAATGAAGGCAAAATTATCCCCAACAAATGTTGTGCCTTCACAAAATTCTTCTAATCCTTCTGCAGTGCATTATGCCATAGTACCAGCTAGCAATGTCAGGCTGCATCAAAGAAGCGAAATACAATCAACTGCCAATGACGTGACTTCGCAAGAATCAGCTCATCTTCTGCCTAAAGCAATGAATTTGGTTAGCAATGTGAAGCCCCATCAGATCAGTGCAAGAATATATCCTACTAAAGTCATGCCTCCTCAAAATTCTTCTCATCTTCCTGTAGTTCCTAATGCGGAGAAATCTGAAAAAAATATCAGGACGCTAAAAAGAAGTGAAAGATTGTCTCCTGGTAATATCAGGCCTCCTCAAAATTCTTCCCATCATCCTGGACTTCCTAATGCCGAGAAATCTGCAAAAATTGTCAGCCTTCCACAAAGAAGTGAAAAAATGTCTCCTGCTAATATCATGCCTCCTCAAAATTCTTCTCATCTTCCTGGAGTTCCTAATGCCCAGAAATTAAAAACAAATGTCAGGCTGCCAAAAAGAAGTGAAATATTGTCTCCTGCTAATATCATGCCTCCTCAAAATTCTTCTCATCTTCCCGGAGTTCCTAATGCCCAGAAAATTGCAACAAATGTCAGGCCGCCACAAAGAAGTGAAAGATTTTCTCCTGCTAATGTCATGCCTCCTAAAAATTCTTCTCATTTTTCTGGAGTTCCCAACTCCGAGAAATCTGCAAGAAATGTCAGGCTGTCACAAATCAGTGAAAGATTGTCTCCTACTAATATCATGCCTCGTCAAAGTTCTTCTCGTCTTCTGGGAGCTCCGAATGCAGAGAAACATGCAAGAAGTATCAGGCTGCCACAAAGAAGCGAAAAAATGTCTCCTGCTAATATCATGTCTCCTCAAAAGCCTTCTCACTTTCCCGTAGTTCGTATGGTCAAGCCATATCAAAAGAGAACAGTAATATCACCTGCAGCTAGTGTTGTGTCATCCGAAATTTCTTCTCATGCTCCAGCATTGCCTACTAATGTGAAGCCGCATCAAAGAAGTACGATATCATCAGCCTCCAAAGTCATACACAACCAAAAATCTTCTCATCTTCCTTATGTGCTTGATGCAATGAAATCATCAAGTAAAGTTGACCCCCATCAAAGTGATGCAATACTCTCATCTGCTGATACCATGCCTTCTCAAAATTCTTCTCATCCGCCTCTAGCATATGCAAATGCAATAATGATAGCAAGTCATTGAGGCCGTTGTTTACAGTGTAATATTATGCCCTGTTACTGTTGTTGACCAGCTAACTTGAATTTGTGAAAGGTTTCAAAATCTAGAACTTGATCTAGTTTTGAAAAAGTCAACGATCTAACTTTAATAAAAAATTTTGTAATGGTTGAACAAGAGTACAAGAAGGCAATATTTTTCTCAATTATTCATCCCTTTATATGACTTTGTTTTTCAATCTTATGACTATAATCTCCCAACTTAATTAAGACAGCAGTATCAAGATAAAGGTTTTTCTCGGTTTACTCGTTATGTATGAGAAGTTGTAGCAAAAGGATAGTAGGACCCATAAGATGAAATTACTCTATCCCATGATCAAAGAGATTTTTACAATGATAAAAGGAAGAAAGACAAGAAACTTCCATCTATTAACTGATAGAAGAATGTTCTTTTGAGAGGATTTTAAGCATGTACAGTCATTATATCTATAATACATAACATGTTGGATTTATGCTCTAGAAACAATATGAGCCATTGATCAAGAGTCAAAATTAATAATTGGTCATTGGGTCCTAGGCTAGCCAATTCGTGACAGAGCCCATTAATTAATTGCTTAAAAGGTAAGAAACCAAAATTCATGACAGAGCTCATTAATTAATTGTTTAAAAGGCAAGAAACCCAATAAGGCAGAAGTTTGGTTACTTGATAGGCAAACAACCCTATAAGGCAGGGCTTGGTTGTTTGTCAGAAAAGTAACCCTATAAGGTTAGGATTTAAAGTATATAAATAGACCCCTATCCCTAGGACCTTTACACATTCTCCCTAGGGCCTTTACACACATATGTGGGTGTTCTCTCCTCTAGTCTCTGGCAATTAGACTTGCCCACACGCACATCCTGTCGTGAATCCAGACAAACTAAGGTCCCGTGCAAGAGGTTAGCAAACCCTATGTGGTGTTCTACCCCTCTCTAAAATTTCATGATTATCCAAGCGAGCTACGACACATGATTTTGCTCTCACTCAAAAGTCATGTCGTCAGATTTGACACCCTTGGCCAATTGGTTCCTCATGTGGTGATCTACCTTCCTGCAAAATTTCATGATGATCCAAGTTGTGTACAGAGTTTGACGGTGATTTTGGTGCTTGGTTTACGAGGACTAGTTAGGGTTTTGTGTTTTTTGGCTTAAAAACCCTATAAACCAATTCTAACTTGGCCCACATTAATTCAAAGAATTTCAAGACCTTATGGAAAGATGGATTACGAGCCAGATATAAAGTTGGGCTTCTTGGCCTTATTGTGTTTGTAATTTTTTTTTTCTAGGAAACCATGGATTAAGGGCCCGTTATTTATTCTTTACTTACAATTGTTTTATATAGATATAACATGTGATGCATGCTTCAAGCATAAATTTTAGAATAGGCGTGTCATATACTTCATCACTTGATATATACAATGCATAACGACATTCGTTTTCAGCCTGCATAATATCGTTATGGAAAATCTAGTTGAATTAATGTAAATATTTGATTTGGTGCAAAGTTAAAATTAATGTAATTAATTTGAAAACCCATCGACTGTCAAGGACCAATAATAAAATGATTATGTGATTCCCTAACGGATAAACATGATCAGATTTTTTGAGATTGGATCTAAAATAATTTCAAAATTTTAATAAGATTGTACTGCCCAATGTCGACAATACTAAGATATTAAAGATAATTTTGAAATTAAATTAATGGTTATCACATTCAATTTCAATAACATTAATTTCTAGATAATATTATTATGAAAAACTTGATAACTTAATGTAAAATATTGAATGGTTGAAGGTTAAAATTAATTTAATTAATTTGAAACCAACATGCTATATTAAGGGTCCAACAATAAAATTGTTATGTGAAGCCCCAATGAATAAACATGACTAGATTTTATTGGATTGAATCTAAAATAATTTTAAAATTTTAATGAGGTTGTATGACCCAATGTCAACTACACTTGGATATTAAAGATAATTTTGAAATTAAATTAATTGTTATTACATTCAATTTAGATAACATTAATAATCTTCCCAACGGGGCTCTGTTATTGTTATTGAAAGCCCAAAGTTTATTGAAACAAAGTTTTTATTGATACATATTTGAGTTATCTGAGAAAGTTCAAGATCAAATTTCCCATGAGTAGTGACTGGTTGGTACATATCTAGGAAAGTCCTGTTATAAGGGCGATAAGAGCCTAAGGTAAGGAGTTTTTCAAAGAGACCATTGGGACCCCATAACTTACCTGGGGACTTTTCTAGTTTATTAACATAGAAACTCACAATTGTCATGGGTTACTATTCGAGTTTCCAAGAAGCTGACTTGGTAGGACACTTTCCATATCATGGTCAAAATATTAGTTTGTTATAAATATTTTGCCTAACGTAAGTGTTTATAATGAAAACTAGGATATTGTTACAATAAATAAACCTACTTATTGATATATTTGTTGATTTTGTGTGTGTGTGTGTGTGTGTGCGCGTGTGTTTTTTTTTTTTTTTCCAGAAAATGACATCCTTTGATCCTCTAGCTACATTTTTGAGTCAGAAGTCATTAGTTAGAAGTAATTACATTAGTATTACTGGAAAGATAGGTAGTCTAAATTTTCTTGAGGCTTATTTAGTGGAGAATTACAATGATAAATGGATCATTGATTCAGGAGCCACCAACCATGATTGCTACTACCCTAAACATGTTATAAAACTACTAGGGTATAATTTGGGGTGTTACAATACACACTAATGGTGACCCTATCAGATTTGAAGAAGCATTATAGGATGTTGATGTGCAAGAGTGAAAAAAGGTGATGGATCGTGAGATAGAATCTATGGGTTCAAACTCAGTATGATCTCTTGTAGAAGCTCCTAGAGGGGTAAAACCCATTGGGTGTAAGTGGATCTACAAGAGAAAGAGAGGGCCATATAGGAAGTTTGAAACCTTCAAAGCTAGATTGGTGACAAAAGGTTATACCCAAAAAGAGGGGATAGATTATGATGAAACATTTTCACCAATAGCCATGCTTAAGTCTGTCTGGATTCTCTTAGTTGTAGCAGCATCTCTCAATTATGAGATTTTGAAAATGGATGTCAAAACATCTTTCCTAAATGGAGAGTTAGAAGAGGACATCTACATGTAGCAATCGAAGGGGTTCATAGCAAAAGGTCATGAACACATGGTTTGTGATTCGTGCCATAGTAGGGTGATCCGGAATCAACAAAATTTGTTTCCTATGTTCTCCCATCGCGTAGTCAAGCTACCGTAGTATAAAGGGTCTGTGGTCGAACACTGGGATGGGTTTTCATCCTATGAATGACTCGTGACTGAAAATATGTAGGCTTTTAATTTGGATTTTCGATTTGTTTCAAAACAAAGGGAAGGTTTGGATGTCAGATTAATTGTAAACCTAAAGTGAAGTGTGAAAAGGTAACTTTGAAGGTTTAGGTCACTAAATTGACAACACTAGTAACAAGTGTCCCTGTTTTATCTCGCATCATGGCAAGCAACCTATAGTCCAAGCCATAACCTGATCTTTGTTTAACTAGGAAACCTTAACCCTAGAAACACTCCTATTTGAGTCAACATGTGCAACATGCATTCACAAAATTTCTTCGCTTTAAAACCCTAGCACTCAACCTCATTTCAAAGGGCTCAGAAGGCTATCTAAAGAATAAATAAAGGCATCTAACAATAAGTATGCACTGTGACCAAAAGCATGGTAAGTATTGGCCAAAGTAATGACATTAAATGATATTCAACCCTACTTTGAAAAGCTGGGAGCCATAACACAAAGATTCGTAGCATTTTAAAACATGAGGACAACCCAACCGCTCTAAAACTAAGCAAGAACCCTCCTCTTCAAAGTTATGACTTAGCTGGCACCCTTTGAGTCAGCTATCCTCAAGAGGGGTGTTTGGTAGCCTAGAAAATGAAAGAAAGAGGAGAGAGAAGAGAGAAAGCAAAACCTAAACTCGAAAGTCATGAGATATTTATATAAATGGTGTCGCTAAAAGATCGCTTAGGGGTTACAAAACGAATGGGGCTTATATAAAGCCACCCAATGTGTGAAACTACAAGAAAGCCTAATATATTGGCTCATACAAGGGATAAGAGGTAATACACCAAAACTAGTCGTTTGGCATTAATTACACAAATTTATCAGTAGTGGAATTTCCGCTATGTAGTGGAAAAAATTTCGCTAGGTAGCGAAAATTTCATACTTACAAATTCTCAAGTAAATTTCAGCGAAATTACACAGATAGATAGGGAATTTTCGCTTATGCACAGCTGAATTTCGCTATACGAAATTTCGCTTAGCCTAGCTTAAAATTTTGAGAGATAGCTAAAATGGAGAATTTCGCTTAGGCACAGCTGATTTTCGCTTATATAGCTTAAATTTCTCACTTAATAAATTTCCTATTTACTGAAGATTTACAATTTTCGCTTATGGTCATAAATTTTCAGAATCTCGAAATTTTCTGAATTCATATTTAAATTTCATGGAATTGTCGTTTCATCGCTTTGCCCATCGCACTCTTTACCGCATCCTCCATCTTCACTTTCGCTTTCATTTCATCACTGAATTTTGATATGTCATACAAATAGTTTCAATCTTCATGGTTCAACACATCTCGATATCAAATTCGACTTTAATAGACGGTGGTAATACAAAAACTCGCAAAATAACCACAAATAACCTCGAAATGGCATAAGGGAGATGGCAGACTAACACTTAATTGGCTCAATTGATACATTAGTGCAAAGCACTCAAAACTCATCTTGAATAGTGGCTCAAAATAGCACTATTTGGGGCACTAATCACACCCCAACCGACACGTTGCTAGTCCCTTAGCAATGCAAAAATAATAAAGGCATGCATGCAGTGATTTTCTCAAAAAGTTTATGGTTCAAAAGGGGCATATGTATATTACCTTTAAAATAGAACAATTGATACCAAGCTTGCAACCGACATGAGAGAGCAAAACCATATAAGAACAATTTTAGGGTCAACATCCGATCCATGGTAATCAACCCGAATTTCCAATAAAGATCTAATGGTTCTTAATATAACTCGCATTGAGCCAATAAAGTGCAAAACTGCTCCCTCCCCCCCAACCTAGCTACAGGCATGGCCTTAATTAGTTGAACAACCTAGAGAGGAAACTCTTCTTTCTGTTATTGATTACTTTGTAGGGTGCAATGCTCAAAACTCGCTTTCACCAAAGTCCGTGTAACGGGGGTCCACCGATGACTCCCAACCAATTAAGGTTTAAGGCATCGTGCCAAAAGGATCTTTCGACCACAAACTCTACAGGCTTCACCCCGGACTCCGAATGATCTCGAGAATCTTGCACCTACAATTCGCTAAACTCTACCCATTCACCCGTAACGTAACACTAAGTCGATGACTTAACCAATAAGGCCAGGCACTGGTTTCAAAAGTGTTTTACTATATACCCCTGACCGTGCTCTGCTTCAAGGCAAAGTGTTTGCAACTTTATTTTTCTTTTTCTTTCTTTTCTTTTTCTTTTGCTTTTTCTTTTCTTTTCCTTTTGAAGACTACATCAGTCTTCAAATACGGGTAACACAAACCTATCACACTGCCAACATACCTAAGGCCTAAGAATGCAAAGTGAAAGGAGGCAAAAATCGACCCTATTATACAATATGATGTGCAAGTAGTGAATTAGCTTAAGGGGGAATGTTCAAGGCCGATAATGTCGAACCTCAATCACCAAAAATCGCTTTCCAAATACGGACTGCTCTAGCACAGTAACATGCAAGGGTTTCAATTTTCAATTAAAGGCAATTCAATTGTTCAATTGAAGACAAAAATCCTACACAAAGCTATATATAACAACAGAGAAGCTGGATATAGCCAAAATGGCTAGTACATACATATCAAAGCTAAAACATACAAAATATCACCGCCTACTATGGCTAATACATGAATCCTACACAAAATTAAGAGGTAGTCGAGCAAAGCTCGATAATCATACAAAATCATAAAAGAAATCAAACCACCTCACTCCCGTGGTGGTGGTGGGTCTCAGAGCCACTTCGCCGCCGCCGCCAACATATCCAGCAGAAGCCGGCCGTCGCAGTCGGGCTCAACTCTCCGGGGTCGAACGCTGGTCACCTAAATGCGGTCGCGATCTCACGCAAAGATGGAGGATAATGACCTAGGAGCGGGCCACCCGAGCCAACCTCCGGGTCCCGTGCCGCCCGGTAGCCGCAGTGTTGCACCAAAGAACACATACAAATTTACGACGCTATCACCAAGGACTATTGTTCCAACATTTCGCACGACGCGCCATAAAACTTGTTATTACCAAAACATGCCTGACATTTATGCTTTCGTTATGCATGCAAGATTACGACGCGACACCAAAGACTACTATCTAATCCATCTTGCAAGAATCCGCGCCCATAAAACTTGTTGATATTATACTATATAAACTCAAATATCTCCTATAAATCATTTTCAAAGTTTGGTTTTGTCCGACATTCCGTGCAAGTGCACAGTCGACAAGTAATAAATGGATTTATCCGTATATCGATCCCACGTAGATCCTAGAATTTTAAATCAACTACCCCGACTACTCAATTTCCATACTATTCGACCACTAAATGATAGTAAGATCCAAAGATTAAAATGGAAAATTAAACGAATCAAAGGGAAATAATCAAATGAACAATAAACTCAATATAAAGAATAAAGAATAATTAATAGTTAGGAAAATGAATAGAAATTGAATAATTATTGTTCGAGAACGCATTAAGATCAATGCTATCAGAAGTATCAATTTGTCAACTTGTAAATTTTGTTGTGAATTTCGTAGATTTTAAAAATCGGCCTATGCGTTATCAGCCAAATTGATCTCTCCACACTTCACATTTCATTATTCACTTTCGACCCGATTCTCTCGAATACAGGGAATTAGATAACCACTTTTTTAACAGGACTCTCCTAATTTCCTCAGATTTTTCTTTGCAATACTTCATACCCATTTTATGGACTGTACACCTTAGCTCCTAAGTTACCTGGCCAAGCAAGGATATACAATCCCATGTTACTCTTCCTCCAAATTAAAATAGATCACTCCTCTCCTTGATTAGATCTCAAATTTAACACTCTGGATTGGCTTCTACTATTCGAAGCCGAGGTGAACTCGCTTGTTTAAATTGATAACTCATTCAACTCATTCTTTGATTTCAAGTGAGAAGAGGATTTACTGCTAAACTCACAAAGCTCATTAGATTCTAATGTTGTGTTAATATACTCAAAGAAATATTCATAACTCTGTGATCATTATCTCTCGTTTTCAATTGAGACCTTGAAATCAGAGCTATGAAACAACTCTGAAAATGGGTATAAGAAACTGGTATTCAGATCAAACTCTATACCCATAACCGAAAGTAAATTCATAAACTGATATTCGTAATTTGTCGAAATAAATAAATAGAAAGATAATTTCCTGATAATAAGATTCAGCTTAAGGTCGGGTTCCTCAATTAATGGTTCACTACAAAGATTCCTCCGATCATAAGAATAATCGCATTTAAACTGGAGAAGCCGACCTTAAATTTGTCTCAACTTCAACATTCCAGTAAGACTTGAAAAGAATTGAATTCTCGTGATTCAGCCAGCTCAAAACGATAACATCCAATTCCAGGAAATAAAAGAAACTAGGAACCATAAATCTAATCTAATTCCATCCATATTAAAAGAAAATACAAAAGGAAAGAAAAGAAAAATAAAGAAAATGAGCCTTCGCCTATCCGTGACTCTCTGCCCCGCGCTAAGCTACCTTCCCGCTTCTCTCGATAGTCAGCGTATTTATAGGTTTTTCTGGGCCCTAATCCCAATGTAGTTGCCGTGGATTTGCAGCACTCCAGCCCAAGTCACCGCTCAAGTCAGCGACCAATTCCTCGCCGCGACCGATCTCACGTCGCGACCTCAGCCTTCGCCTATACAATTCAATCGACACAGTACTGTCGACATCATTCTCTTGTCACATCGCCTTACTTCTCTTCCTCGTGAGGTCATATAAGCCGCCTCCTGATGTCGCGACACATTCTCTTGTCGTGACATCGCCTAAATGAAATGCATCTTTCAACCTGATATATCTTCATGTCGCGACATCGATCTCTTGTCACGGCATTACTTTATGGAGCTTCATCCTTCAACTGAGCAGGTCTCGTGTCGCGACTTCGATCTCTGGTTGTGACATCAACTAAATAAAACTCAGCTGTCAATGGAATCTTCTGATGTCGCGACATCGATCTCTTGTCGTGACAGCAGTTCATTTCTTTTCAACTTTCATCTAAAGATTCCTGATGTCGCGACATCGACTGCATTTCCTTCCTGAAGCCTCAACCGGTTAGTTCTGTCACGACACCGTCATCGCGACATCTAGTCGCGCCTCGCCAGATATTTCAATCGTCGTTTTGACGCCGACCGATCTCGCCGCGACTTCAGCCCGCCTTCCGCAAAGATTCAATCTTGCTCTTCTCGCATGTCAGCGACATCAATCTCGCCGTGACATCAACTAAAGCCGGATTTTGCAAGTTTCAACTGCTTCGCGATGTCGCGACATCAATATGCCGGCCGCGGACATCAACCGACACGATGCTTCAATCTTGTCGCCACTTGTATCTTTCCTTTGATTTCGCTCTTATTGCCGCGACATCAATCCTCGCCGCGACATCACTTCACGCCTCCACAAGTCTCGTAATCGTTGCTCCTCGATGTCGCTGACATCGCATTCGTCGCGACTCCGCATTCATGACTCGCAGAAATGAATCGCGGGTTCTTGATGTCACGACTTCCGACCCCCACGCCGCTGCACTCCCGCCATGCTTTTGCGCCTTCTCTACGAAGCAATTTCAGTCAGACCTCAATATCTTCATCCATGTCGCGACCCGTGACTGACTTCCACTTCCCGATGTCGCGACCTCACGACTGACTGCGGTAACCCAAAATCGCAATTATAAGCACGCAATATTTTCATTTCGCTCCGCTATTTTCGCATTTTTACTCGCGCCATCGTATTTTTCCACCGTATTTTCTTCTTTCTTTATACTTCCCGCAAATACCAAATTTGGTGAGTTTCCTTCATATCTCTCGTCTAATCATTCTTTTACATTAAAATCAACTTAAAAAATGGACTAAAAATAGATGACTTTTAAGCTCATCAAACTCCCCCAAACTTAAAGTTTTGCTTGTCCTCAAGCAAAGAAAAAGAAAGATTTGTTTGTCCTCAAACAAAATAAAAGAAAAAATTTTTAAGGACATTTTTTCTCTGATTTGATCTGCAGTGGCATTCAATTTAATTGCAATGCAAGGTATGCATAATTTTCTGTACATCTAGCTTCAAGTCCAATTCAAGGTTGGTCTCTACTTATACTATGCAAACTAAACTTGAAATTCTGTTTTACAAACAACATATCTATCGGATCTTGTCATCAATAGATTATTTTCCTTTCTTTTCATACTGAGTCATTTAACCCAAAGTCCTTCACAATTTTTGATTGTTTCTGCCTCTTCCAAATTCCATAGTTTGTTTTTCATACGATTCCACTAATGTAGATGATTTCAAATTTCTCTCAAGATCAATCGTGTCTTTTGGGTTTTTATTGTTAGGCCCGGTAATGGGTAGGATGGAAGGAATTTTAGGTTAAGATTACCTCGAACCTTTCTCCCTCTCTTCTCGCCTTCTTTCTTGTAGTTTCTATAATAAACTCCCCTAAACTTCATGTTTGGGACATCTTTAATTTCTTCAATCTCGTAATCGTATGCCCCATACTTCTCACTTGTAATTCCACTGAAACTTCGTTTGTCAACATTCAGATAGTGCAATGTTTTAACTTTAGTTTCTAACACTCTTAGCTTAACTTCGTTAAGAGCTCCCATACCGTATGGCATTAGGGTACTAGGTGTTAAAACACCCCTAAGAACTTTAATTGTTCAAGAGAGTTAGGCCACAAGATAAAACTTATCCCTATAAACTTTCTTTTCTGCATTTTCTACTTTTCACTTTTTCTTTTCATTCCCTTTTGAAGTTCCTCAAAATCTATACTCCCCCCCAAACTTCATTTCTTTCTTCCTCCTTGAATTCCTGTAATCATGGGTTCTTTATCAAGGATTGATGTTTTAAGATGAGCTGGGGTTTTACTGGGTCTATTTTTGAAAACAGTTTGTTGGCTCAATTTCGAATCCACTGTATATGCATCAAAGATATGAATGTGGATGGCTGGTAATGGCTCAAACCGGCCCAAGAACGCCCGCATCATTCTCACACCAGGATTACCCAGATTTCACTAACCAATAATCTAACAAATTCTAGAATTTATTGAAATAAGCTAGACTAACCATGTGGAGTACCTTTGACTCATTTTTTGTTAATGAGCATTTAAATTAATTGATATTCAACAGTTCTCGACTTATCACTCATACTCACAAAACTCAAAATATGTTTCTGTTCTTCTATTGTATTACCTTCCTCAATTCCTTCGACTTAACACCTAAACTTAAGTAACTTTTTGTGACCTCAGGTTTCAATCAAACTGTATTCATTCGCCCTTATTCTGCTACTCTACCATTCCTAATCTAACTGCTTCATTCAATTTAGCTCATTACATCTCAGCAGTTTTTATTCTGGACTAATTTCTACTTTGATTTCCTAATCACTCAATCACAAAGCAACACAATCATGGAATCAAACAACTTCAAATTAGCACACAACAATTCAATTTAAAATTCTCATTTTATTACTGATTTAATCAGCAGTTGGATACACAGTATGAGAGAAGGATGGTAAATGAAAGCTGTGCAGGAGAAGGTCTATTTTTTCTTTTCAGCCAGCCGCGAGCAGATGTCGCGTGGTCTAGTCTAATGTACCTAAATGGGCCGGGAAATTCGTGAATTCATTTCTTCCTTTCTTGGTTTCCTTCTCCATTCGTTTCTTCAAGGAAAATCTCATTAGAGAGATCAACCTTTCGTTTCAACTCATCCCGCCTTTCCTGCCATTCATTGTATTTTCCATTTTTACCATAACCTCCGTGAATTTGGCAAGATTGCTGTTAATCGATCTAAGTTTTCCCAGCCATTCTTTCGCTTATAGGATTCTCGTATCTTTCTCGCTTCTTATCTCTTTCATCCAATTTCTTCTCAAAAATTCAGAGAGACTGTACAAAAATCCTTGAATCCTTTTATTCGCTTCCCCCAAATTTGGCTTCCGCTCCGTATTCTTTCCTTTATCATAGCTAAGAGTCGAGAATCACGCCAAACTGGTTGTTATAAAAGCTTAATGATCGTAGTTTGAGCTGCAATGCATTGCGGATTCTTCCCTTCATTTCTTTAAACTCTTCCCCTGTTATTTCCAAATTCTTCCCATCCTGCTCCTTTCTATCCAACTCTTCTCTCCACTCCCGGTTTTCTCATTAGCTCCACTTCATGCTCCTTTCTTCTATTTAGCTCTTCCTCCCACCGTTGGTCTTTCTTTCAATTCTTTTTCATAAATGCTTTCTCTCAATTCCCGTCAGAGTTTCCAATCCTTCTCTCTTTATCTATTCTCTTCTCGTAAGGCACGAGCTTCCAGCATCGAGTCGTTTTCTCAGGCTCCCTCAGCTTTCTCCTGTGCTGGTTTCGTTTCCGCGCATGTGGAGAGAACCGCAAGGGATGGAGAAGTCTATCGGGTCGCTTCATCTCGCCCCGCATTGTCTCGCAAACATGTAATCTCATATTGTTCGTGAGTTTCGGGTGCCTATTCTTGATCAAGAACCCTGAGTCTCCTTTTCTAAATTCTTCAACCAGTTTTTCTCCTCGTTTCTCCAACAGACTTCTTTTCTTCGTGTTTTCGTCCCTTACTAACTCCCGCGTATGAGGCGGTTCGGCACTTCTTCTTCCGACTTAAATCTTCGACCCCAGCCTCTTCGCTAATGCACGTTGATTGCTGTCAGCGAGAATAAGACCTCTTGCTCCCTTCCATGATATCTCATGATAGAATTTCGATGATAACTCCTATATCGACCTTATACCCCTCAGAGTATGGCATACAAAGAACACAAATTTTTTCGTTTCTCACCGTGCATACATGTTTTGTCGGGACCGTAACGTAGCTTTAAAATAAAACCATACCTTTAGCCTTTCAAGAAGGCTTCATCCGCTCAATGCTTCGTCTTCCTTCTTCGTTCAACTGCACTTACCGCGCGAGCTTCTCGCAATCCTTCCAAACTCTGGTTTTTCCAACAATTTCTCGAATTTGGAACCATGTTTGTGAACCGGTCATACCATGTGCCCGCGATACTTACTGTAAGAGACCCGCACTCTAACAAAAAACTGCTTGATCCTTCCTTCCTACCATATTTGAATAAAATTCTTACCGTCGATAATCGTTGTGTGCGCAGAGACTCTCCCATCCTCTCATTTATCATCCTTGAAAGGAGTCACAGGGTTTTTGAATCTCCTTTCTACAACAAACCCCTTGTTAGCATAATACTTCTTCCACTGGGAATAAGCTTCATCTGAGACGAATCTTCTCGCTTCTTCTTGTCCCCCTTTCCTCTTTCCTCTTTCCTTTCCTCGCTTTTTCATGAAGTCGCAGGAGCTTCTCGGTGCTTCGATGGTATTTCTCCCGCTTGTTTCCTTCCGACGAATCTCATCTAGCCGTTCCTTCAAGGAAGCTTCTTCTTCTTCGATTGTTCGTTCCCTTATAACTTCGCCTAGGTTAGGGACCAAAGTGGAATTTTCAACCATCGAAAGCTGGCAGGAAAGCTTTCAGAAGTTCGAATGCTAGGTTTTCTTGAGGTCGATTCGTAAGGAAGACGAAGGTGAATGGTTACGTGGGCTGGAGTGAATGAAATAGTTTCCAATCGTTGCAATTCAATCAATGTTTGTGGGGCTGATCAATGTTTCAATTAAGACATGTCGCGACTTCAATTCCGCCTTTATTTTGAGATCATTAAATTTAGGCTTTTGAAATGAGTAGTCGGGCACATGTCGCACTTTTTATGTCGTGACATACTCTGTGGATGTCACAATACAGGGTTTTCCAGGAATTGTTTGATGTGGCGACAATCCTTCTCCATTTTGAAACTTAATTCACTGTCGCGACATCACAGTGGTGTCGCGACATGTATCTCCCTTCCTCTATACTCACTAATTGTTCTTTCCAAACTGGTCACGACATCAATGTTTTGTAGGACAACAGCTTTGTCGCGACATAACCCTCTTCCAAGCCGCGGACTCCTAAATTTAACTCAATGATTTCAAAACCTGAATTTCTTATTGATCCTACCCGCTAGACATTTCTTCGTGCATATTTTAAGCAAAGATTTAACAATTAATTCAAATATATCTACAGAGAATCGGGGTTAGGAGAAGGTTACTCCCTTTTCTCATGTCGCTAATTTCCGCAATTTGCTGAATTATTCCCGTAGTTGCCTTGCTATTCATGTCTTTAACCTCGTTAAGATCAATGCAATATTCAAGTAAAATTTAATTAAACTACAATCGATTTCTAAAAATTAAATCTATCCTTCTCTACAAACAAATCTGACCTAATTTATCGCTGAACCAAAAGAGTTAAAAATTTCAAAATTTCACCCGTAATTTAAACTCATGGGTCAGCCTCCCATTAGTCGCTCGCCAGTCCCACTGACTCAGCCGTTGTGGTACTTCTTCTTTTTCCTAAGAAACGCTGAGTTCTTCAATTTCTTCCTCGCTGAGATAATGCTTTAACCTTCATTCATCGACTCAATTCTTCCCATTATCGCCTTCGTTATCGCTCCAAATGTAAGATTGATACCACTGTGTATGGCCGACTCCAATTGATTTAATTTCCCGAAATAACTTCATTTAGAATTAGTGCGTAACCTGCTCCTATTCTAACTCTTTCTCAAGATTCTCGATCATGCCATTTCTTTGTCTCTGCTCGATATTCTAGCATTATCATAGTTTCATTTCGCCTTCCAATTCAAACAAATTGAGCAATCTTTTTCTTCCTCAAGTGCCTCAAATCGAAGTTTAACTTTAATGGCCCACATTGCCTTATATTCTAATTCCAAGAGGTAGATGACAAGGGTTCACTAAAACAACTCATACGGGGACATCTTAACGGGGGTCTGTATGTACCGTAGTTCCCAAAGTGCATCATCAAGCTCGAAGACCAACCCTTCCCGCCGGTTCGCGCCTTCAAGTATTCTTTGACTTCCCCACTGAAATTTCAGCTTGTCCATCGTCCGGGATGATAGGCTAAACTCATTACATGCTCGATCCCATACCTACTCATGAGTTTTCGCAAATATTTGTTTGGTAAATGAGTTCCCCATCACTAATGATATTCCCGGGGTTCCAAACTCCGCCAAAATATTCTTTCGCAAGAAACTCACAATTGTGTTAGCATCATTTCCTTGACAAGCCACCGCTTCCACCCATTCGGGAGACGTAATTCATCGATAGCAGATGTATAGGTTTCCAAAATGATGGTGTTGGTCCCATAAAATCTATTCCCAAACATCAAAATTTGTATCACCATAATACCTTTTAGGCATTTCATTCCCGTCGCTGACATTTCCAACTTTTCGCATCGATCACACAATTCCCCACCCACTCGCATACAATCTCAAGATAGTGGGCCAATAAAACCCCGACAGCATTCAGGAGTCGCTCTTCTCCGTAAAATGTCCCCATATGGTGATGCATGGCATTCATTTAAAATGTTGCCTGTCACCTTCTCGCACACATCTTCTTATTATCATGTCAAGACTTCTAATAATAGTGGGTCATCCCAAATATAATATCACTCGCCTGAAGCTCCTTCAAGCGTAGCTGAATCTCAAGGCATTACCCACAAGCCGATAATTCACAATATCAGCATACCATGGAAGCTGTAAACCCAAACAATTGCTCATCTCAAAGTCAGAACCTAACATTTTCTTCTTCATCATCGTCTACTCTTGACAAGTGATCGGCTATCACATCAAGCCACATCCCTTTATCCTTGATTTCCAAATCAAACTCTTGCAAAGCAAGACTCCACCTTATCAATCTTGACTTAGCTTCCTTTTCGACATCAAGTATTTGGACACAGATGACGGGCAGGAATTACCACATGGGATCCCAAAATGTATCGTTTAAACTTTTCACAAGCAAATACTATGGCTAGCATCTCCTTTCGCCTGTTGAGTAGTTCTCAGGTTTACCAAGGTCTTAATAGCATAGTATATGGCCTCGAATACTTTCTTTGCCCCAACACAGCCCTATAGCAAACCACCGGCATCACACATTACTTCAAATCCTCGATCCCATTCCTCGGTGCAAAACACATGTGCTCGTACTCAATTTGAGCTTGATTTCATTAAAAGCATTCTCACAGGAGTCATCACCTGAATCCTCAGATCTTTTTTCCAAAGAATATGCATAATGGTCCTGGGCTATTTTTGAAAAAATCTTGATGAATCTCCCAGAAAATCCAGCATACCAAGAAGCTTCTACTCCTTTTACCGTAGTAAGTGGTGCAAGAGTTTTGATAATGGATACCTTAGATTGTCAACTTCTAGTCCAAGAGTTAAATTTTATGCCCAAGAACAATTCCTTCGTCACCATAAAATGGCATTTTTTCCCAATTCAAGGCTAATCGTTTGTCTCTGCATCTTTGAAGCACTGCTTCCGCATTGTTTAAACATTGATTAAAGCCGGGATCCATACACAAGAGTCATCCATAAAATTTTATCACTTCTTCAACTAGATCTCGAGAAGCATGGACATCATAATTCTCGAATGGGCCGAGCATTACATAACCCAAAGGGCATCCTTCAAGGCAAATGTACCATAAGGGCATGTGGAATGCGGGTCTTCATCCTCGTGCAACAAGAATCATCAGATCCCTACCCATCCGAAAAACAAAAGTGAAGGTGTCTCGTCTAACTCGCCGTAACATCCTGACCCATGAAAGGCAAGGGAAATGATCTTTCTCGGGGTTGGCCGTGATTCAACTTTCAGAATCATACCCTCCATCTCACAGTTTGTCGAATCAATCTGCTTCTTCTATTTCGATCATAAGAAACCCCTTTCTTTGGAACCACATGGACTGGCCTACCCAAGGACTATCTCGAGATGGCATAGATAAAACCAAAGATTTAACAATTTTAGTACTTCCCCGACTACTTCCTTCATCACCCATTCACTTCCTCCTGTTCCACACGGGTTTCGTTTCCTTCAGCGTAATCTTATGCATGCAAATTGATGGACTCGATACCCTTCACTCTCTTCAATGGACCAAGCTAGCGATTCCTTATAAGTCTTTACATTTTCTGCAATCTTTGTCTTCATCCTCACTTAACTGGGTCGAAAATGATCACTCGGTTTTTTTCTTTGTAATTCTAAGTAAGCATACTTTAAATGACATGGCAACTCTTTCAAAACTAGCCTCTTCAAGACCTATTGATGAATTTCGTTTCAACATTTTCCCCATTATCATTTCTGCTTTGTTTCAGCTCAACACGCTTTATAGAATGAAAACTCAATATGGAAATCAATAGACTTCTTCAAAGATAATCGGGAATTCATCTCTTTTCATTGATAAAAACTAGAGTGTTAATAACTATCATATCAACAGTCGAAGTATACAGACAAATCGCCACATTGCATCCTTCCTTATCTCTCGTCTATATTTTGTATACTTTTGATCAAATTGAATGCAAAGTAGCCTTCTTCTCCCAACCCTCAAGATGAGAACTCCGTGATATCAATCGTGCGCCCAGTAGCTGTGAATGGTCTTCCCAATAGCAGGGGTACTGCGGAATCTTCTTCCATGTCCGTAATGATGAAGTCTACCGGGAAAACAAACCCAACAAAGGGGACGCACATCTTCACGACTCCTTCGTGCTCTTACCATCGACCATTCGCTATTCAAGAGTAACAAGCCAAGGGAATCAACTCCCCAAACTTAGTTTGAAGAATGTGAAAGAGGCATCAGATTGACATTAGCTCCCGAAGTCACAGAGCTTCCCTGAATTCACCCCTCCGACAATACAAGTGGATTGTGAAACCTCGTGGTCCTTCATCTCATCGTAATTCCTTCGATTACCGCACCGCAAAGGGCAAGTGAGGATTTACTATTCCTTCCTACTATTTTTCTTTTCTTGGCCGCATGTCCTTCGAAATTTCAGATGTAGTGACATTCGAGTTACCACCTCGCAAAGGCATACTTATCTCTCCAAATTTTCCGAAGTGTTTTCAAGAACCTTGCAACCGGCTTCTTCCATTTCCCGACTTCCGCACTGTGGAAACGGACTCGCAGGCTTTGATCCTCGATGTTCTTCCTCTCTATTCTTTCTTTTTCTTTCTCCAAATTCCTCTTCCCTTTCCGACTCGCACGTCTCTTTGTCATAGCCATCTTCTCTCTTACTTCCTTCTAGCTCCTTCCCGCTTCTAAGCCGCACAAACGCATGCAAATTCGGGTTCTTCCTCAGGTCACTTGGAAAGGCATCTTTCCTCCGGCTTTGCAGAGCCAGTGGCCAAACATTCTACTTGCGGTTCCGTGTTCTTCAGTACGCATACTGGTGTTCAAAATTCCGAGAGAATTGGTAAGAATGCTCTCCAACTCGCAAACTTTTGCTCATGGAGGTTCAACACCTTCTATTATCCCCATGAAATGCAGATCTGCTCTTCAAAAGATCACCCTCCTCCCAATTCTCAGATTCATTCCCCGTGCCTACTGCCACACTACCGGAACCCGTGGTCAGCTGATAATTTCGCTGAGGGTTCTCCTGTCTCGCCGCCTCGAGAAGCCCTCCACCATACGAGAAATTCTCATGGTTCCCCGAGCGTGTCGGGTGATAATGTGCCGAAGGTTGGGATTGGGTTTGAAATGGTAAGCTCGCTCACCCAAATAATTAACCCTTCAAAGATCATAACATCTCTTCACATCTCTCAAGACTTCCCTTCAATACCCCTTCAATCGCTCCTATTTCATGAGCAAAGGTGTGTCTTTTCTTCTTGCTTGTCCAACCCAGTATAATGCAGACCAATCGCTTCCATGGCTGTCATCTCGCCGTACTCCATGATCCTCTTCCTCTCGTTTCCTCGAAAGCTCGTGAGGGAGTTTTCTATACATTTAGCCAGGTCTTCAATCACTCTACTTCTTCAAGACTTTTTTTCGTTTGAACGCTTCCACAGCAAGGAAAGATCACCCATCCTTTGATATATCATTCAAAGCATTTATATACACGCTCCATTCAGCCAGATCTATCCTACGACGACATCTTCAAAGAACGTTTCAATCTTTCCTAAGCTACATACGTGCTTTCATCTTCCCTACTGAACACAATGATTTCCCTCCTTCTTTTCCAAGGGTGAGGGTCGGGGAAAGAATCTACCTAAGTAGTTTCCATTAATTCTCCTAAGTATCACCGTAATCCATATGGTAAAGATTCATACCATGTAGCCAACAGATTCTTAGAGCAGAATGGGAATAGATGCAGCTTTTATGACTTCGGTCTCACCCCATTCAAATTAATCTGTGATAGCCATCCCGAGGAATCTCCCGTGTGCTCATTTGGATCTTCAGCCGATGACCAAAGAATCGATGTCATTGACCATTGTAATCGCAGCCGCTTCAACCAGGCTATTAGCATCACCGCAGTCGTCTGGACGTCAGTATTCTTCCCGTATAATCGGGTCTCCTGTAATTATCAGACGTTGGATCGGAGGCCTTCTAGCTTCTTCTATATGTATTTCAACTCGATCCCGCTTTCATCCGCCATGGTGGAGTTTTCGCCTTCTTGGTCTTTCAAGCTTCGAGCGCCCTCTCTATTTCCGTGTCGTACTGAATCGACGTTGTTCTGTTTCCTATGCATCAAAGTTTTTCTGAAAGCAAAACACACTCCCATTAATAGGATTAGTCAAATCAACAAATATATTCAATGTGTTTCGTTAAAGGTTAGTGGCCAAAATGAACCACTGCTTGAAAATCTATTTTTGTTCTTTTTCTTTAAATATCCAAATTAGTATTTCCTTCTTTCATCTGAATATTGATTTATTAAATTCTTTCGATCCCCGGAAACGGCGCCATAAAACTTGTTGTTAGACCAAAGAACACATACAAATTTACGACGTTATCACCAAGGACTATTGTCTAGTCCCCGGCGACGGCGCCATAAAACTTGTTGTTAACCAAAACATGTTTGCACATTTATGCTTTAGTTATGCATGCAAGATTATGACATTATCACCAAAGGACTACTATCTAATCCCCGGCAACGGCGCCATAAAACTTGTTGATATTATACTATATAAACCAAATATCTCCTAGAGTAAATCATTTTCAAAGTTTGGTTTTGGTCCGATAGCCCCGCAAGTGCAATGTGTCGACAAGTAATAAAATGGATTTGTCCGTATATCGAACCTACAGATCTCGAGAATTTTAAATCAACTACCCTGACTACTCAATTTCCATACTATTTGGACCACTAAATGATAGTAAGATCCAACATTAAGGTGCTGGAAAATTAAACGAATCAAAGGGAAATAACTGAAATGAACAATAAACTTGAATATAAAGAATAAAGAATAATTAATAGTTAGGAAAATGAATAGAAATTGAATAATTATCAAGCCAGAACGATTAAGATCAATGCTATCAGAAGTATCCATTCCCGTCATTAACTTGTAAATTTTGCAGAATTTCAGATTTCAAAATCGTCTACATGCTTAATAGTTCACTCGGATCTCTCCACATCTCACATTTCATTATCTAATTTTGACCCGATTCTCTCGAATACGTGGAATTAGATAACTACTTTTAACAGGGACTTCCTAATTCGGTATTTTTCTTTCAAGAATACTTCATACCCATTTTATGGACTGTACACCTTAGCTCCCCAAGTTACTCCATTGCCAAGGATATACAACTTCCATGTTACTCTTCCTCCAAATTAAAATAGATCACCCTCTCCTTGATTAGATCCTCGCCTAACACTCGATCGGGCTCTTCCACTATTCGACCGAGGTGAACTCTCCGGCTTGCTTAGAAATTGATAACTCATTCAACCTTCATTCTTGATTTCAAGTGAGAAGAGGATTTATCGTTTTTTAAACTCACAAAGCTCATTAGATCTCTAATAGCAAAGTTATCTTTCAAAGAAATATTCATAACTCCTGTGATTGTCATCTCTCGGTTTACCCGCAGGACCTCTCTTAAATTGGGAGTTATGAAACAATCCTCAAAATGGGTATAAGAAACTATATTCGTATCAAAACTCTATACCCATAACCGAAGTAAATTCATAAACCGATATTCGCAATTTGTCGAAATAACAATAGGAAAGATAATTCTTGATAACAAGATTCATTTAACGGAAGCCGGGGTTCTCAATTACTCGAATTACACACTACAAAGATTCCTCCGATCATAAGAATAATCGTATTTCAACTGAGAAGCCGAATTCCGTAAATTTGTCCGAATCTCAACATTCCAGGTAGTGGATTTGAAAAGAATTGAATTTCAGATTCAGCTTTAGCTCAAAACGATAACATCCACCTGTGAAATAAAAGAAAACTAGAACCATAAATCTAATCTAATCTATCCATATTAAAAAAGAAAATAAAAGAAAAAGGAAAGAAAAGAAAATAAAGAAAAATGAGCCTTCACCATCCAGACTCGCCGCGCCGCCAAGCTACCTTCCCGCTTCGACACGCAGATGATGTGGTTTTTCTCATCAGCTCCTAATCCTAAATGTATTTTGTCGTGGATTTTGTATATCCGCCCGTCATTTGCTCGTCGCGACTAATTCTCGTCGCGACATCATCCATGTCGCGACCTCGATCTCACGTCGCGACCTTAGCTTCTCGTCTATAAAGTCTTGAACTGATCATTAGTGATGTCACGACATCATTCTCTTGTCACGACATCGCCTTACTTCGTAGGGCTTCATGTTGCCCCGATGTCGCTGACGTCATTCTTTGTCGCGGACATCGCCTAAATGAAATGCATCTTTCAACTGATATCTTCTGATGTCGCGACATCGATCTCTTGCCACGACATTACTTTATGGAGCTTCATCCTTCAACTGAGCAGGTCTCGTGTCACGACTTCGATCTCTGGTTGTGACATCAACTAAATAAAACTCACCACACGGCTCGATGTCGCGACATCGATCTCTCGTCGTGATGTGCTAGCCATTTCTTTTCAACTTTCATCTAAAGATTCCCGATGTCGACATCGATCTCTCGTCGACATCGACTTAGTTCTCGGGGCCTTCAACCGGTTAGTTCCTGGTGTCACGATACACTTTTGTCGTGACATCTAGTCACGCCTTTGTATTTCAATCGGTCGCTTCTGACGTCAGCGACCGATCTCACGCCGCGACTTCAGCTCCCCGCTCGGAGCATTCATCCGCCTTCGACAAGTCGCGACATCAATCTCTCGCCTTTACATCAACCAAAGGATCCGGTGTTTCAATCAAGCTTCTCATGATGTCGCGACATCAATACGCCACGCGACATCAACTGACACGCATGCTCAATCTCGTCGCCATCAGATCTTTCCTTTGATCGCTTCCGCCGCCGCTATATCAATCCCTTGTCGCGACATCACTTCATGCCTCCACAAGTCTCAATCGGTTGCTCTCGATGTCGCGACACGCGATTCCTGTCGCGACTTCGATTCATGACTCAGAGCTTTGAATCGCGGGTTCCCGATGTCACGACTGACCACGTCGCTACCTCGGGCCATGCTTTTGCAGCCTTCAGCGAAAGGTACCTCAGTTGTGACCTCAATATCTGTTATCCATGTCAATTTGATCGCATTTCCCTTCAATTTCCCGATGTCGCAACCTCATGATCGGACTGCGGTAACCCCAAAACCTAGCCATAAGTTAGCCACTTGCTTTCATTTCGCCTCGCTATTTTCTCGCATTTTTACTCGCCGCCATCGTATTTTTCCACCTGTGAGATTTTCTTTCTTCTTTATACTTCCCGCAGTCACCAAATTTTAAGGAGTTTCTTCATATCTCTGTGTCTGAATTATTCCTTTTTACATTAAAATCAATCAGAAAAATGGACTAAAAATAGATGACTTTTAAGCTCATTAGTAGCGGCCAATGAGCATATAGCATCCATCACACCTCGCTATCCGGTTCCCGAAATGGGCATGTACGCATCTCTACGAACGCCGTGATGTAAATGATGGGCCAGAGTAGACAAGAGGGCCGCTACCGGCGAGGCAGAGCAGATGGAGGAGAACTGATCGCACCTGACTCCTCTCCATCTCAGTTCGTAAGCACGCACTACCTCCTCTCGTGAGAATGCTCCGCCTCTCGAACCGAACCTCCTCCGGTCCTCGGGCCGGGCTGAGGAGAAAAGATATGGGCATCACCATCGCCGCTTCCATCGATGTGACCCGAGGGCATCTAAATCTCCGTCAACCGGGCCTCCTAAAGCCCAAGTGCTCGAGACCTAGCATAATAGCTTCCCAGACGCAGCGGGAAGACTCTCAACTCGAACTGTGCCCTTACGGTGGACCTTGTCTTCGTGGAATGCATCATGAGGTCATCACCATCTCGTAGGGACTAAACCAAAGATCCCTCCGAGATCCAGAAAGAGCCTCCAGGACGGCCCTCTATCGCACGAAGTGTCACGGAAGAGGTCGGGTCCCGACAGTGATCGAACAAGAGACCCGAGGCTGAGCCGCCCCAAGAG
Source organism: Tetrastigma voinierianum (assembly GCA_016808115.1). Classification (NCBI taxonomy): domain Eukaryota; kingdom Viridiplantae; phylum Streptophyta; class Magnoliopsida; order Vitales; family Vitaceae; genus Tetrastigma; species Tetrastigma voinierianum. The sequence continues at coordinate 390,089 of JAEQBH010003768.1, read as the reverse complement.
CATCGGCCCGGGGTAGCATCGCAGCATCCGAGGCGGGAGCCGCTCCTCACGGATTCCGGCCCTCCATCTCCGCCGAGGCACAGTGACGGCCCGGGTCCCATCCGCGCCTCGGGATACCTCTCCTAAACCCCCGAGGCCTCGTGACCGCCGGACGGAGCCGGTACTGGGCCCGTCCGAGCCGAACTAGGTGTTCCTCTCGGGCCGGTATCGAACCCACCCGAGGTCTCAAAGTGACCCACCGTACGCACCATAGCCGGTCTGTAAAGGACCTCAGAGCAGGTACACAGTTGCTCCGACACAGGGCGCTGGACTAGGGCTCCCACTACTAGTGAAGCTCCTCGCCGACTACCGAGTCACACCCAAAGAGGAACACAGACGAACCACGGCTCACTGCCATGACGAGGCACTACGGCGGTGGTACCGGTGTCGCAAATACAAGTGATTCGGGCGGCCAGGCGCGAACAGTGCATGGCAGCTCGGGGGTTCGGTCAGCCACGCAATGGCTCGGCCAGTGGCTCCATGACATGGTGTCTACCGGGCCGGTGCAAAGGTGGCGCGGGCTACGCAACCGGTGGCTACGGCTACGCATGCAGGCAAAGGCAAAGAAAACCTGTGGCTCTACAGATCACAAGGCCACAGAAGTGGCACTCACACGCTCTGGGAGGGGAAGACATGAAATGAATGAAAACTTTGGCCCTCCCGGTTCTTAAATAAAGTGTAGAAGGCACCGAAGAGTCGTTTTCACCTAATTTCGCTATTATAGCCAATTCCTTCACCTCGCAATTCACATTTTCAACATTAAAAATGAAAAAATTAAAATATTACTAAAAAATTAAAATTAAAATTATTATTTAAAATATATCTAATAATTTAATATAAGTTAATATAAATTTAAAACAAATTACTTTAAAATAGAAAGCTACTAAATTAGGAAATTTTCTAGAAATACTTCTAAGAAAAATGAAAATCACTAAATTTTAAAATAAAAAGCAAAAATTATCGAATCAGAATTTGCTGAGAACACCGAACCGGGCCTAATATTACAAATTACTCAAGGAGGGTCAAGGAGAATGATCTCCCAACCCCTAAGCAGCTGGCCTAAGCCGATTCCTCGTGTCGGATCCCATCACGCTGGGTTTCACCGACACTCAACTGAGCAATTGCCCCGTAGCGGGAAATCGATGGCAAACCAAAACCCGCCGCACCTCGCTGGCCATTTCCTGCTCAAGGTCATTCAGATCTCTCGCATGTCGACCAATTGAACCAACTTCATCACCATTCGATTCATCTCTAAAGATCTTCAGGCTTGCTGTTCATGAAATATGTTCAACCCAATGCCTAAGTGTTACCAAATGTAAGTCAGATGACCCCATTTCTTGCGAATTGATGATTGCATCAAGGCAAAGGGCCGTAAATGGCCTTCAGATGATCGCACATGATCGGGCCTATTTGCAATCGTTCTGTCGAGCACTACAAAATCTACCGGTAGGGAATCATTCACTTTCTCACCAAGACATCTTCAACTATCTCTTAGGAATCTTACCGATCGATCTACCAATGATAAGGTGATGTCAGGTTTAGTTCACCCAAAACTCTAACCGCTTATACACCGAGTATGGCAAGAGGTTCACACTGCCCCCAAATCTAGCAGTGATTTGTCTATGCTAGTCCCACCTATGTTGACTGCAATCGCGGGGAGATCCAAGATCCTCAGATTTGACTGGTTCTCGCTTTGATTACAGACTGACTGCTCTCGCTTAGAAATGCCTCTTCTCAATACCCAACCCCCTTGATTGTGACAAAGATCCTTCAAAAACTTTCGTGATAGGCAGGGACTTGTTTGATGATGTCCAAAAGAGGCATGTTCACTTTTACCTCGCCTTGGGGACTTCTAGATGCCCGCCTCACCGGATGCCTTCAAGTGCTCATGGAAACTTTGAGGCGCGCAATGTCACCAGTCCTCCTTCAAAAAATGTACCTGGCCCATTTCTTCTCTTTTCCCTGCTTTCCTTAACAGCTCGTACGGGTCGATCAACCTCTTCACTCCGTGTGGTGATTATACTTCACCTCATCCATTCCGAATCGCTGATGAACCTACCTCGTCAATTGATTCGCAATGCTCGGGGAAGGAACCCCTCTCTCCTCGTACTCTGCAATATTGCTGATCTTTGTGATCGCACGCAAGTCGCCTATTTTCAATTAAGATCGCTCGCCCATCTATTCTTTGACCATACCGTGCTCTTACAAAGATCAACTTTTCAGGCTACCAGACATCGATCCCGTTCTTCCACAGGTTACCTACCACCTTACTCAAATTCAATATGGCTTCGTTCCACGTGTGAGACGGCGACGAGGTGGTCAGGTTGAGAGGTGGAACCAAACCCGTGGCTCGCACCGGGGTACAGGCGTGGGATCTGGTTTCCGTGAGAGGCCAGGTGATTCCTCCAATTGGAATCAGGTATTTCCATATGGGAGCATCGTCAGTGGAGTGCTTATTTCGACCTTACGACATTTGCAGACATTTTGAGACACAACTCTTCATCGAAGGCCATAGGATACTCAGTTTTCCGAGTGGACAGGGATTGGAATCGTGCATGGATTGGCTTGTGCAGGATTTGCGCCACGCTCGTACTTCATGGAGCTCATTCTTCTAAATTTCTCCACCTTCCAATGGCGTTGAAATTTAAATTTCTTCATTTCCATATCCCCAACAAAGGCATACATCCCACTCCTGGGGCTGACTAAAGGCCCCATTTTTTCCATTTCCTCTAGGGCTCGCCTGCCCCAACTCCTTAGAATTTTCAAACAATATAGTTTAAAAAATCCATGGCTTCACCTGATGCTTACCAAAAAATCTCCTCCACACATGGTCTCCAAATTAAACTGCTTCATGGCAGAGACATACCACCATAGAAGTGGTTTACAAGCATCCATGCATCAAACCCATGGTGGGCATGCACCGATAGTCTCCATAAATCTCCCGATTAGGTCCCAAAAAGTGCTATTTCGAGCCCCATTTTATATAGGCTTGAGTGCTGCACTAATCATGTCAATACGCAACTGAAGTGTTCAGTCTTCTTAGTATCACTTACGCCATGTAGTTTATTGGGTTGTTTGCATTTGTGCATACCAGAGTCTAATATCGAAATATGGCGAACTACGAAGATCGAACTCATTTATCACTTTCAAACATCTCAAAATTTAAAGCATGAAATGAAGGTGTGCTTTGAGAAGAAATGACAAGAGAGGATGCAAGCAGGTGTGCCAGTTGAAGAGTATGCAAACCCAGGGAATTTCGTTAAGATTGCGAAAATTTCGCTGGGATTGAAAAAATTTCAATCATAGCTTAAATTTCAACCCAACAAATCAGAAATTTCATAGTTTCAAAATTTCGTTATGCAATCGCTCCTAGCGAATTACATTTCGCGATCACTCAAAATTTTCGCTGTTACGAATTCATTAGCTAGCGAAATTGCCAGCGCCTAGCGAAATTCCTCGATTATCTCATGCACTCGCTACCTAGCTGAATTTTCGCTAGCTAGCTAAATTTTCAATTACCTAGCGAAATCGTTTCAGCTTAGCTAAATCTCCCGCATTGTCATCCTTTGTAATTAATGCAAACCAATTTAATTTTGTCAGATTACTTCCTTTGTCCCTTATTTTAGCCAAAATGTTAGCTTTCTTATTTTCATATATCATGGTCTATATAAACCCCTTAGTTTTTGTGAATCCTACAACTCAGAGAGGCACCTTGCGGGCAAAATTTTCACTTTATGTAAATATCTCCAGCCTTTCATTTAGGGTTCGCTTTTCTCTTCTCCTCTTATTTTCAGTTGCCAAACACCCCTCTCGGAGGACGACAACTCAAGAGATGCTCGGGCTAAGCCCCTTTCTTTGAAGAGAAGGTAGCTAGCTCGTCATGGGCAAATATGGTGTTGTCCTCATGTGTTAAAATGATACACAGTAATCGATTTATGGTCTCTATCTTCAAACTAGGTTGAATACCATTTAATGTTATTAATTTGGCCAATACTTTACCACATGCGTAGGATACAATGCATACTTATTGCTGGGATGTGTAATCGCTGTTCTTTAGACGGCCTTTACGAGCCACCGAAAATGATGTTTCAATGTTGTGGTTTCAAACTAAAAGGGGTCAGATGCATGTTACTTAGTCGACTCAACAGAGGATTCTGTGGTTAGTTTATGAAGCAACAAAGATCCTAAGTTATGGCTCGACTATGTTACTATTATACGCGAGGATAAACCCGGTGACACTTGCTCGCCTCTATGTTATCAAGTTAGTGATCTAAAATCTTCAAAGTTACCTTTTCACACCCCACTTTCGCTTATGCGCTTAATCAACACACAACAATTCTAACGCCAAAACAAACAAAATCCGCATCCAAATAAAAAAGCCTCACCATTTTCAACACCGACGCAAAGTCATTCATGGTAGATGAAAACCTATCCCCGTGTTCGACCAGATTCACTATACCGCAAGAGTTTGACCACGCGAATAGAGGAACTTTAGATATAAATTTTTGTTGATTCCGATCACCACCAGTACCGAATCAAAACGGCGCCGCTGCCGGGATGGCAAGCAACTACGCTTGATAAGTCAAGTGTACTTGTAATCCTCATCACATGAAGGTGACCTTTAATCTCAGATTCCGCTTATTGTAATTGCAAGTGTTCATCACTTTGAAAGAATCACATCAAGTTGCTTTTATACAACTTCGCCGTATTCAGCTAACAATAACCCCTGCAAGTTTGCTTGCTTCATTGTCTCGGCCAGGTACAGTGTTTATGCACCACCGGAAAGAGACACTGTGTAGATTGCATAGAATCGCAATCGCTGAACAAAGAATAAATCGAGTGTCAATCGATCAAATGGATCCCCTACCCGAAGAACAACTAGAAGCCGCCTGAAAATTCCACGAATCCAATGTTCTACAGATCGATGAGGGACCATATTCACCTCCTGCAGTTGCCCCTTCCTCGCATCGTGTGACTCCCGTCAAGCATGTAGCAAAGGAGGCCCTATCCTGCACCTCTACTCCCAAATATCATGGTATGGAAAATGAAAATCCATACACTCACATATGGATTTCGGCGTCATAAATTACCTTTAAGGAAGGTATGATCGACATGGATTGCTAAGCCGTAAAGCATTTCCATCGACCCTAAAGACAAGGCCAAGATTTGGCTTAACTCACCTAGTGTCTAGAACCATAAGAAATGGGTCATCGGCAAAGGCAGTTTTAAAAAAATCTTTCAAATATTATAAGACCAACAATTAAGAGACAAATTTACACTTTGCAAACAAGACGCAGGAAAGGTTTTACCAAAGGCTGGATAGATTCATGGAGACCATCGTTGTCATTCACATCACGGCTCGACATGGATGCCGGTAAAACACTTCTATTAAGGGTATGTCTCCCGCCATGAAACGCTTATTTGAAAACCATGCAAAGCGGGGGAGATTTTCTCGAGTAAGATCCCGATGAAGCCATGGATTTTTTAAATTATGTGGTCAAACTTCAAAGGGTCAGGATGAGCCAAACCTCAGAGATATGGAAAAAATGAGACCTTTAGCCAACCCTAGCGGGATGTACGCACTTACGTAGGAAATGGAATGAAAGCTAGGATTTCAACCTTGCTAGGAAATGAGGAGCCAGCGAAAAAAAGGCTCCACGGCGCATGCAAAGGATCGAAAACACCGCACGTGCCAACCCATTCACCGCCCAACCCATAGGTAATCCAGAGACATGATACAGTGCCCACCAATTAAGATTTGATGACAGAGCAAGCAAAATGTTGTAGTCAATACAAGCCACCACAACCTAATACCCAATATGGCAATACCTACAATTCAATTGGAGGAATCACCCAACCTCACGAAGCCAGTCCCACACTATGCCCCCGGGTGCGAACAACAATTTGGTTCCACCTTTCAACCACAACAACCACCATCCTCTTCTCCTGTAGAACAAGCCATCCTAAATTTGAGTAAGGTGGTGGGTAACTTTGTGGAAGAACAAAAGGGGATCAATATGCAAGCCCCGCCTGAGATTGAAGCGCCAGAGCACAGCGAGCAAAGAGAATAGACGGGCTTGAGAGCAATCTAAACAAAAGGAATTGACAACCCACGAACTCAATCACAAAAAGATCAGCAATATTACGGAGTACATGAGAAAGGAAAGGTTTCCTTCCTAAACATTGCCAAATCAAGGAGTCGTGAGGTAGGTTCATCCTAGCCGATTCGGGGGAATGGATGAGGTAAAGGCTATAATCACCCTTGAAATTGGAAAAAGGTTGATCGGCCCATGCCCAAGCACATTAAGGAAGCCGGGGAAAGGAAGAAATGGAGCAGGCATATTCTCTGAGGAGGACTCAATGAAATACAACATGCCACCTCCATTTCCCCCGAAGCACTTAGAGAGCGAAAAAGGCATCCAATGACAGGCATCTAGAAGTCTAAGAGCGAGGTAAAAGTCGATATACCTCTTTTGGACATAATCCAAAGCGAGTCCACAACCTATGCAAAATTTTTGAAATCTTTGCACAATCAAGAAGGGATTAGGCATTGAGAAGAGACATTTCCTAATGAACAAGTGGTACCGTAATCCAGCAGAACTACTGTCAATCTGAGATCCGGTCTCCCACAATTTGGTTAACATGGTGGGAATTGCATAGACAAGTCATTGCTTGATTTAGGAGCCAGTGTGAACCTACTGCCGTATTCTGTGTACAAGCAGTTAGGTTTGGGTGAACTTAAACCGACCAACATCACACTTTCATTGGCCGATAGATCGGTGAAGATTCCTAAGGGAATAGTTGAGGATGTCTTGGTGAAGGTAGACAAATTCTACTACCCAGTAGATTTTGTAGTGCTTGACACCGAGCCAATTGCGAATAGGCCCAATCATGTACCCAATCATCCTTGGAAGACCATTTACGTACTTTGCCAATGCAATTATCAATTGCAGAAATGGAGTCATCTGACTTACATTTGGTAACATGACTGGGGAGTTGAACATATTTCATTTGAACAACAAACCTGGGTTGGAAGCGAAAATCAAATGCACGATGGGTATGTTCGATTATTGTCGGGATGCGGGAAAATTTGAATGACCAAAATTGCAAGATATAGCCAACCCGAATTGAAGCATGTGTTGTGATGCGCCATCGACACCTTTAATAAGGCAATTGATCAATTGAATCCATCGGTGAGGACCACGTCACCAATGGGAAGTCAGCACCACGGTCATTTCGGGCCCGCTGCCGGGGTTGAGGAGATCATTCTCCTTGACCCTCGTGAGCAATTTGGTAAAATTAGGCTAATTTGGTGTTCTCTAAACCAAATTACTGGCTCGGTAATTTTTGCTTTTTGCTTTAGTTTAGTCAATTTCAATAATTTCGGTTATTTTTAAGTTTCTTAAATTAGCGGTTTTTTAGTAACTTTGTATTTATATTATAATACTTTATATAAAATTTTTTAATTATAGTATTATATATTAATATTTTATTATAATAATTTTTTATTTCTTATATTATTAATATTTAAACTAAAAATTTTGAAATGCAGATGATGATGCAGGTCAAGCCCAAATTCGCTATAATAGCGAAAAATGGTGATAGTGGACTCTTCGGCTACCTTGTCAGGCCTATAAAAAGAGGGGAGGGGGCTTGCCATTTGGTCACTTCATATTCTCCTTCCCATAGCGAAGCCACTGAGTCGCCCAGAGCCTCCTTTGCCGTGCTGTGGCACGCGCACCAGGCTGAGCCCTTGGTCCTTTGCCGTCGTTGCTTCCTGAGCGTCCAGCGCGCTCTGGCAGCAGTTGTTATTATGCCTTTGGCTCGGTTGCCTTGCCTTGCCATACCCGATCGTTACGGCCAAGGCCTTGCACTGTTTCACTTTGCCGGCGCCCGCGAGCCACGGTTTTGCGACCTACGTTGCCCCAGCCCGAGCCGTCACCACTAGCCATTACAGCCGTGCCTGTGTACTGAGCACTGCACACAGTCCCCTGAGCCACACTAGTAGTGCCGCCGCCTCTTCTGCGCACTCATCCAGTGCCCTGGTCTCCTGCCCACGGGCGAGATCGATACTACGGTACCACTATTTTCATTTTCATGGTGCTTTATTCCGGTTCTTTTGATCTATAGCTATGGTTCGTGCGAGAGTGGGTCCGCCCTTGACCTCGGGCCAGTTACTTTTGGCGAGGAAGGCGAGCCCGAGTTCCGGCTCGATCCGGCTGATACCGTCTCGATTGCTGAGGAGCCTCGGGGATTCGAGTGTGTCGGACTGGATGGGACCCGGGCCCCTTCTCCTGTAAACCTGCAGGCTAAGGGCGACCCTCAGCCGGAGCGCACATCGAGGCCGGGTGAGTCATCCTCCTCCCCAGGCCTCGATCATACGCCCGATCCACATGGCTGAAAGCGACATCTTCTACCTCGGTTATCGCTTCTTCCGAGTTAGGAAGCGTTGTTGTCGGGCACCCCATTCGAGAATGTTGCACTACCTCAAAGGACATCAGAGTCTTACTGCGATGTCCGGCATTGGCCAGTGATCCAGGTCGGGGGGATTATGGGGTTGATTGAGGCTATTCACAGTGGCATTCATGACCCAGGGCGTGTGTAATACCCTGGGTGGTGTGCGGAGTTCTATCAAACCGATGACATCTTAGGAAGCGGATAGTCCCTCGAGCTTGATTCTCTGCCAGATGATCGCCCGGAGTACTTAGGCGCGGATATTTGGCTTTAGGCTGCGATATCTGGCCGGCCCGGTCGAGTTCTGCGACTTAGGCCCACCCACCTCAGCGGGAGATGGTTCGCATACTGGCCCGAGACATCACAGCGGGGCCAGTGCTCTTTAGGAGGCAGCTCCCGCCTCAGATGCTGCTGATTGATCACCTGTGAGACCCCGGCCTATTTAAAATGTACTTGCGTGCCGGCGGAGGGGCCATCTGCGAGGCTCTTTCACCGGATATCGGAGGGATCTTTAGTTTTAGTCCCTCGGTGTGATGACCTCCCCTTGATGCATTCGAAGAAAGGTCGCGGAAGGGCTGTTCAGTGAAGAGTCTACTGCTTCTTTGTGCAGAGACTGCATGCCGGGTCGCTGGCATAGGTTTCGGAGGAGCCCTGGATAGAGAGGAGGATCCAATGCCCTCTGGTTTCGTCATTGGAGCGAGTGATGACCATGCCCGTATCTTTTCTCCTCCAGCAGCGAGACCGGAGGTTCAGTTCAGAGCGAGCACTCCCACCGGGTGATAGTCATGCCCCTGAGCAGAGTAGAGCGAGTCGATTCGCGCTATGTCCTCTCCTCTCCTCATCCATCTTCCGTCTGACTGCGAAGATATCTGACCCATCATATACATCACGCTCGTTGGCAGAATGCGTTCGCGCATTTCGAGAGGAATGGCTGGTGTGATGGATGCTATTTGTTCTTTAGCGGCTACTTTCGGGCGGCGGGATCGGTTGACTGGTGTCACTCCCATCTGCGGCCAGTTATGACTCACGGGTCTTCCTCGTGTTCGGTCGGAGAAGGAGCCCGCCCGCGGCGGCGGCATCTTTATGTGTTGGGTGCGACGGCCCGGCGATTACGAGACCGCCCTGCAGCGGTGAGGTGGTTAGGTTTCTTTATGTTTTGTAGTTACCGGCTTTATCAAGCGCCTCTTTGATTTTGATTAGGATTTATGTATTTATCATAGTAAGCGGTGATACTTTTTGTATGTTTAGCTTTGTATTCATGTACTAGCCATTTTGGCTTTGTCAAAAGCTAATGATATCTACTCTGCAGACTTTGCATATCATGTTTTGTGCCTTCGCGTATGTAAGTGTTTTGTCTTGATTGGACAATTGAATTGCTTCAATTGGACAATTGAATTGCTTCAATTTGTCAATTGAATTGCTTTAATTGGACAATTGAATTGCCTTTTGTTGGAAAATTGAATCATTGTAAAGTTACCTTTATGTTAGACAAATTCCATGTACAAATAATTTTTGGTCGGTTGAAGTTCAGCATACCAGCTTGAACATTTCTCCCATAAGCTAATTCACGTTGCACGCGGTTGTTTCGTTTGTCAAATTAGTTGCTTCCTTTCACTTTGCATAGCGAAGCCTTAGGCATGTTGGCAACCCTAGGATGAGTTTGTGTTACCCACATTTGAAGACCAATGTAGTCTTCGAGGAAAAGAAAAAAAAGAAGAAAAGAAAAGAAAGAAAAGAAAAATAAAGTGGTATTACTTTGCCTTGAAACCAAGACAGTCCGTGGGGTGTATGGCAGCCTTTGAAGCCCGATGCCCTAAGCTATGTGGTTGGGGAGTCATGATTTTAGGTAATTAGATTACATGGGTGGATAGGTAGAGTTTAGCAATTGTTCAGGCTCGACTTTGAAATCATTAGTCCCGAGGTGGCTTTGAGTTGTGGTCAGTGATCCTTTTGGCTTGATGCCCTAAACCTTAATTGGTTGGGAGTCATCGGTGGACCCCCGTTACACGGACTTTGGTGAAGTCGGATTTTAAGCATTGCACCCTACAATGTAGTTGAATAAAGAAATGAGAGTGTAGCTATCCCTATCTAGGTTGTTCAACAACTTAAGGCCATGTCAGTGCTAGGTTGGGGGGAGGGGACGATTTTCCAATTTATTGGCTCGATCTAGTTATAATTAGAATCATTAGACTTTGGTAGGTGAAGTTGAGAATCATGGAACCAATGTTGACCTAAGATTGTTCTTATATGGTTTTGGCTCTTTCATATCGGTTTTCACACTTGGTGTCAATTTTTCAGTTTAAAGGTAATGTTTATATTTGTATACACCTTTTTGAATCATAAGCTTTTTGAAAATCACTGCATGCATGCCTTTATTATGTTTGCATTGCTAAGGGACCTTAGCGTTTCGGTTGGGGTGTGATTAGTCCCCAGTCTTCATTTGGGCCACATTTTTATATAGGTTTGAGGTGCTAGCACTAATCATGTCAATAATGCCAATTGGAAGTGTTCGAGTCTTCTTAATTATCACTTATCTTAGTTTAGAAGTTATTTTGGTTGTTTGCGGGGTTTTGCATGTGAGAGTTCATGCTCCCGAAATATGTCTTTGAACCATGAAGATCGGGCACCATTTATCGGCCTTGAGCATCTCAAAATTTAAAGAAGGAATGAAGGCAAAGTGAGAAGAAATGATGCAGTAGAGGATGCAGTGTGCAGCAGTGAAGAATATGCAAACCCAGGGAATTTCGCTAAGATTGCGAAAATTTCGCTGGGATTGCGAAAATTTCGCAATCATAGCGAAAATTTCGCAATCCTACTTGAATGAGAAATTTCGCTAGGCTTCAAAATTTCGCTATACCTTTGTTCTAGCGAAATTACACATTTTTCGCTATCACCAAAAATTTCGCTATTTAAAAATTGCTAACTAAAATTGCGATTTAAAATTCTCGAATTTAGCTATCTCTCTGTCACAATTAACACCTAGCGAAATTTTAAGCTAACTAGTGAAATTTTGCTACCTAGCGGGAATTGCGCCTAGCGAAATCTCTGCATTGTCATCCTTTTGTAATTAATGCAAGTAGGCCTCATTTTGGTGTATTACTTCTTTGTCCTTATTTTAGCCAAAATGTTAGGCTTTCTTGTATTTTCATATATTAGATTGGTCTATATAAACCCCACTTAGTTTTTTGTAACCTAAATGACTTGGGGAGAGAGCAATCTTGTGGCAAAAATTTTCACTTTATGTAAATATCTTCGCAGCTTTCATTTAGGGTTTGGTTTTCTCTCTTCTCTCTCCTCTTTCTCTTATTTTCTAGGCTGCCAAACACCCCTCTTGAGGATGACAACTCAAGAGATCTTATCGCCCCTTTTCTTTGAAGAGGAAGGTAAATTTAGCAGCTTGGTTGTGGGCGATTCACGAGGTTGATCTCATGTGTTAAATGATCTAGTCTTTGTGTTATGGCTCCCATCTTCTCAAACTAGGGTTGAATACCATTTAATGTTATTAATTTGGCCAATACTTACCGTAACTTTGGGATCTGATTGCATACTTATTGCTAGATGTACTGTGGTTCTTTAGATGGCCTTTACGAGCCACTGAAATGATGTTGAATGTTAGGGTTTCAAACTAAAAGGGGTTGTAGATGCATGTTACTTGTGTTGACTCAAATAGGAGTGATTCTAGGGTTAGGTTTGCTAGTTAAACAAAGATCCGGTTATGGCTTGGACTATAGGTTACTTGTCATAATGCGAGGATAAACCCGAGGACACTTGTTTGCCCTATGTTATCAAGTTAGTGATCTAAATCTTCAAAGTTACCTTTTCACACTTCACTTTCGGTTTTTACAGTTAATCAACACACAAACAATTCCTTTGTTTTAAACAAACAAAAATCAAAATCCAAATAAAAAGCCTCGCCATTTTGACAACGATGCAAACCGTTCATAGGATGAAACCCATCCCGTGTTAGGCCACTAGACCACTATCACTGCGGTAGCTTGACTACGGCGGTAGGAGGCGAGGATATAAATTTTGTTGATTAGGATCACCCTCTTTGTGTACGAATCACTCGATAGCTGGTAGAACCTCTCACCATCTTGAGCTCAAAGGTGTAAATTTGTCTCTTAAATTGTTGGTCTTGTGAAACATTTTGAAAAATTTCTTTAAGTGCACTGTGACTCTGCAATTTCTAATGGTTACGGGCCTCTCAGTGAAGTTAAGCAATCTTGGCCTTGTCCTTTAGGGTTAATGGAAATGCTTTCAGTTTAAGCAAATCCTGTCCCATCATACCTTCCTTAAAGGTTGGTATACCTCTTCAAAATCCCTTATATGTGTGTATGGGTTTCATTTTCCATACCGATATAAGTGGGAAATAGGGGCATAAATAGGGCCTCCTTGCTACATCTTATTGAGGGTATGATGCAAGATGGGGCCGCGACTTTAGGAGGGTGGATGTGGTCCCTCATGGATCACGTAGGCTATTTGGGTTTCTTGGAGTGCACAGTGACTTTGTTGTTCTTCGGGTAGGTGCTCCATGGTGATCCTTATGTTACTGCTATGCACTTGCCTTGTTCAATTAGATTATCTTGATTCTCTTGTAGTCTACGAAGTCTCTTTTCCAGTGGTGCATATACACATTTACTGGCGAGACACAAGAAATAGCACAAACAAACTTGCAAAAAGGGTTATTGTTAGCTAAAATAAAAGCCTATTGTAAAAAAACGAAAACAAAACGGTCACGATGACGTAAGTAGTGAAAACTTGGGTTATAGCGGCGAAATTCAAGGGTCTAAGGTCACCTACACTTGTAATAGGGATTACAGAGTACACTTCAACTCATCATAAGTAGTTTGGCACCATCCGAGCAAAGCCATTTGATTCGTCTTGCAGTAGGGTGATCGAATCAAAATTTGTTTCCTATGTTCCTCCACTCTTTACTTGGTAGTCGAAACTCTTTACCCGGTATAGTGATCTAGGGTCGAACACGGGGTGATTTTCATCCTATAAATGACTACGCATCAGTGTTGAAAATGGTGAGGCTTTAATTTAGTTTTGGTTGTTTCAAAAGCAGTGGAAGTTGTTTGAATCTTTGATTAATTGTAAAAACTGAAAGTGAAGTGTGAAAAGGTAACTTTGAAGGTTTAGGTCACTAGCTTGACAACATGGGGGTAACCTCGGGTTTATTTTTCGCATCATGGCAAACAACCTATAGTCAAGCCATAACCGGATCTTTGTTAACTAGAAAACTCTTCAGAAACACTCTATTTGAGTCAACACGAGTGACATGCATTCCATGACCCCTTCCGGTTTAAAACCTAGCACTCGACCTCATTTCGGTGGCTGCGTAAAGGCCATCTAAAGAATAACGATTACATAACAATAAGTATGCCTTTGTACCCTAAGCATGGTAAGTATTGTAGAAAATGTGACATTAAATGATATTCAACCCTAATTTGAGAAAAATTTGGGAGCCATAAATCACAGTACTTATGGCATTTAAAACATGAGGGACAACTGTTTGCCCTGAAGCAGAGCTAGAAACCCTCCTCTTCAAAGTTGAGACTTAGCCAAGCATCTCTTGAGTTGTCATCCTCAAGAGGGGTGTTTAGTAACTAGAAAATGAAAGAGGAGAGAAGAGAAAAAGCAAAACCTAAGCTGAAAGGCTGCGGAGATATTTACATAATGAAAAGTTGCCAAAAAGATTGCTTAGGGTTACAAAAATGATGAGGAACATACCGACCATGATGTGTGTTTCTGAGAAAGCCTAATATATTGGCTCATACAAGGGACAAGGAGGTAATACACGAGCGGGGTCGTTTGGCATTAATTACACAAATTGCGAGCGGGGAATTTGTTATACGGGAAAATTTATTAGCCTAAGCGAAATTACGGAGATAGCTGTAGAATTTTCGTATGCCTGAGTCAATTTATTTAGCCAGTATTCGCTGGCCTAGCATTTGAGATAAGCGAAGATGGAATTTCGCTGGGCACGATTTAAGCTGTGAAATTGCTGGCCTGGCGAGAGGGAATTTCTCAATTTAGCTAGGATTAAATTTGTATGTTCAGAAATTTCGCAATCCGATGATTTTTCGTGATCATAGCGAAATTTCTGAGTGGCATTCTTATTTGCTTTGCCTCGCACCCCTCATCCTCCATACTTCACTTTGCCTTCATTTCATCAAGCACGAATTTTGATATGTTGATGAGTGATGGTTTCCAATCTTCATGGTTCCAACACATCTCGATGCTCCAGGTCGACTTTAATGGGCCAGTACTTCAACACCAACAGAAAATAACCTGAAATAACTGAAATGGCATAAGTGATACTAAGTAGACCTGAACACCTCAATTGGCTCAATTGATACGATTAGTGCGCAAAAAGCACTCAAAACCTATCTTGAATAGGGCTAAAATAACCTTGTTACAGGCCTTTAATCGGTTGCAAATTTACATAGTCATTATGGACTTAAGCAAGCATCGAGTCATGGAACCTTCGAGGTTTGATCAAGTTATCCGTCATACGGTTTGAAAAACGCCAGTGAGATCATGTGTGTACAAATGAATTCAAGGTACAATGGTAGTCTTCCTTGTTCCTTACGTAAATGACATACTGCTAATTGGAAACAGTGTGAAGGTGTTGTCAGACGTGAAGGGTTGCTTGAAAAAGCAATTTGATATGAAGGATTTGGGTTAAGCTAACTATATTAAAGGAATCAAACTTTTATGAGATCGGAAGAATAGGGTGTTAGCTCTTTCACAAGCGTCCTACATTGACAAAATAGTGGCTAGATTTGGCATGGAGAATTCCAAGAAAGGACTTTTTCCCTTCAAACAAATTCATCGCTAGGGACAATCACGAAAACTCACGGAAGAAAGAACTCATGAGTAAGAAACCTTGCCCATTGACCAATCTGTGTATGCCATACTTTTTATGCACCAAGTTAGATATTTGCTATGTAGTATGAATTGTAAGTCGATACCAATCAAATCTCGGAATGGAACACTGGACTACAGTGAAACATATACTTAAGTATTTGAAAAGAACGAGGGATTATATGTTTGTGTATTACAATGGGAGTCTTGAAACACTTGGATTATCGGACATTTCGATTTCAAGGGGATATTAATAATGAAATCAACATAAGGATATGTGTTTACCTTAAATAGAGGAGCCATTTGTTGGAGGATCGGCAAACAAATCTGTGTTGCGGAATCCACAAATGAATATGAATATATGGTTGCATCCGAATCTACAAAAGAAGTTATGTGGTTTAAAAAATTCTTTTTAGATCTCCATGTGATTCCAAGTGCAGATCGACCCATTACCCTTTATTGTGATAATAGTGGGGTTGTAGCTCAATCCAAAGAACCCAAGTCTCACAAAAGGCAAAAACACTTATTGAGAAAGTACCACTTGATCCGTGACTTCATTGATAGAGGAGATAGTGGTTACGAAGATAGCATCTAAGGAGAATCTTACAGACCCTTTTACTAAGTCCCTTCCTGAACGTATATTTGAGAAGCATGTAAATTTTATGGGTCTTAGAAGTGTCCCAAGCTTACTTTAGAGTAAGTGGGAGTTTGTTACATTTATGCTCGAGGAGCAAGACTATTCATTTTCTGATTTAATGGTATGAATTTCTTGAATTCTTAAACTTGCATTGTTTCATGTATAGTCAGGATTAATTATCCGTTATATGATCTATAGATACATCATAGAAAACATGGTCTATAGGTTTCATAATTAATGATTGTCTGAGTTGATAAATAAAGTTGTTTTATTTATTTGTATTATTCTATGAAATAATGTCTTGGTTATTGTAGAATATTAAGTGAGTTATGTTGTAATCACTTTAGGAAGGTCGAAAGATTTAATTGAGGTAATGATACGCTGGAATTAAATCTCAAGCAATAGTTATGTTATTTTCCTAATTACGATTATATTATAAACCAGTAGTTAAGTAATTATCATTCTTTGGTATCAATAAAGTAGGTCGTTTGGAACGATACCTTGATGATTTAGGGATAATGATCATTTAACCACCAAAGTTTATGAGATATACAAAAATGGAATTTGTATGAAATATCCTCTTAATATGTTTTGATACTCGAATGTTGAAAGACTAGCATCAATGTATTGGATCTTAAGAAACTGACCAGTTGAAGAATAAATAATTAATCGATTGACAAAAACCATACATCGATCAATTATCGATTCTTTTACAAGGAAAAATGCATTTAATATACACCTATTAATCTTGGGTTCCACATCTAGGTTTTTAGTGGAATAACCCATAGGATAAGATCTGATCCCGAGACTTGTATGACTAGAGTGGGAGATTGTTGGTTATGCTCTAAAAGCAGTAAAGTTGTTGATCAAGAGCCAAAATTAATAATAGGTCGTTGGATCCCCATGCTAGCTAATTAGTGACAAATCTCATTAATTAATTTCTTAAGCGGCAAAAAACCCAATAAGGTAGGAATTTGGTTACTTGATAGGCAATAAACCATGTAAGGTAAGGATTGGTTGCTTGTCAGACAAGTAACCCTATAAGGTTAGGATTTAGAGTCTATAAATAGACCCATCTCCCTAGGAACTTTATACATTCTCCCTAAGGCCTTTACAGACATATGTGGGCGTTCTCTCCTCTAGTCTCTAGCAATTAGGTGTGCCCATGAATCTGTGTGCTCGAATAGCCGGAGGTCCATCTCGAGAGGTTAGTAAACCTTAAGGATGATGACATTAGTTTATCACACATCTTATTCAATCATGATCTAGGCTTTCGTTGTACATTTATCCCTACATAACAAGCACATGATTACTTTTATTGTTAGAACAACACCTTTAACCAATTTTTATAGCTACATTGTATAACAAACACATGATCTTGCCACAGAAAAAAAAAAGTTAGAATTGGTTCCCCGAATTCTTAATGGAGGGCCCATAGCCCATTATTGATCTTATTAGGGTTTGGCCCTATTTTAATTTGGAATACAAATATGTTATGTATTTTTTTAGGGTTTTGGGGCTCTATAAATTAACATCCACCATACTCCAATCTTGTACCATATTTTTTAGAATAGTGGATTTTCTCTCTGCCGTGGTTTTTCTCCTTGAGGTTTCACGTAAATACAATGTGTTCATCTTTTCGTCTTTTCTTTTTCTTTGTTTGCCTATTAGTTTGTTTATTTTTTAACAATTGAGCATAAAGCATCAAAAAAGCATAGTGATCACAACAGCCCAAGCCAACATTTAATTAAATATTAGTTATTTGGATTGAAACACAGTTTCGTTATAGCGGTAAAGATCTGACCAGCCAGAGCAGGGTCGTCAAACAAACCGTTGACTAGTGAAACATGTGAATATCGAATTGTCGATATTGCACACCCATATGTCTCATGTGTTGAGACTCATTCCTGCTCATTTAATTCATAAATATACAGGAATTACCTTATACAGTTCATAAGAGTCCGAGCATAACACTCTTACATATGGAATAAAAATATACATCTATTAGAACTAAGTGTGTTCTAATATACAAAACAGGATATGTATTAAAACCACTCAGTCCTCATACGCCATGAAACATCGTCAAGGCCACAATCAGGCCCGGCAGAGACTCCGGCCTCTAAGGGCGTCTGTACTTTGCGTGTGTCTTTGTACACGAAAAGGGGTCCCGCGACAAGGTGAGCTACTTGCGCCTAGTAGGGACAAAGCCTAAAGACCTCCCATAGAAGTGCATGCAGTATAAAATTACACACATTCTTACACATTCATATAAAACATGCATGTCTCTACCTTAGTGTACGCATGTCATGTCCATATCTAGAGTCCTCCAGAGCTCCCTCGCATGCATATACTGTAATTTTTTTAAAAAAAAAAAAAAAACAAAAGGTTTTTGTTTTAATTCTTGCGAAGGTTTGTTGGACGGACTCCGATAAAATGTTGGACCACCCTCTGATAATCCCTTTTTTTTTCTCATTTGGACAAACTCCGATAATATTGTAGATGACCTTTGATATATTTCATTTGGACCAGACTTGAGTGTGTGTGTGGGACAACCTCAGATATGATATTCTGTTATCTTAATTCGTTCTCAGATGATAAATATGTGACAAATCCTCAAAAATTAAAATATGGTGGACAACCCTCCGAAATTTAATATAATGGATAACCCTCAATTTAATTCATTCAAAATCCGTGTCATACTCCTTATTTTGATTCGCGTCTCGTGCACATACAATGTTAATGCCCTTGCATAAAATCTCTATATTATGCATAATAAAAACTACATGCAACATATATCATTCATGCTTTATGTGGCATCATGTTAATCATCGAAACAACATATCAACATGCATATTCTAAGTGCATCTTTTCTTGGCTCAATAATACACCAGCGGTGTTTTCTTGTCTAAAAACAGAAAATTCCTGCATGTTACCCATGCAAGCAATATATAATGATTTTCTTGGGTTTAAAACCAGAAAAATTGGCATGCTAATCATGCAAGCAATAATACACCAATGATATTTTTTTTTGGTCTAAAAACCTAGAAAAATTCGCATATTAGTCATCTGACAATAATACTCAAGCGATTTTCTTGAGTCTGAGCGAAATTGCATGTTGATCAGCCAAAATAATACTCAAGCGATTTTTTTCTTTTCAAAATCGGAAAAATGACTTAAACCAATAGTAACAAGGTCAATTCTAGAAATTCTAGAAATTACAGGACCGAAGCCGGTCGACATCATTGTTTATGTAGAAATTGTTATTATTAGCCACAGCTAGGGCTACTTTCATAGCCATTCATGGCTCTTAAATAAGAAATAGTTGAGGTAGGGAGAAGATCCCTACGATGAAGTCTGAATCAAACTCACATTTCTTGTATATAACGAGAAGCTGTAGGTTCTCTTCAGACTGATTTCTTTCTCCTTCGCTTTCTTTTGCTTCTTCCTCTCTTTTATTCTCTTATCTTTTTCTTTCTCTCTTGGATCTGCAGGCGAGAATTTTTGGAGCCCTCTCGTGAGTTTCCTCCTCCTCCTTTTCCGCAGATTGATGGTGTCTTGGTGGAAGAACACATTCTCTAACCCTCTTGACACCTAATTTTCTATCTGAGTACGACTGACCCATTCACTCCTCTCATGCAGTCTCCTTGGACATAGCCTCCACTCAAGCCAATTCTTTATGCAAATCCAAGCCAAGACATTTGGCCTTTGGTGCCAAGTCATCTTCTCCTCTGATGCCACATCAGCATGCACTTTCATGCCATGTGTCCTGACCTAATTTTCATTAGCCATAGAAATACATTGAAATTCCTACGTCTTGGCATTCAACGGATTCGACTATGTACCTGAATTTGTGAAACAAATTCATGGCGTGATCCACATCATCATCAGAGATCTAGAAATTTCAGTTTCTTTGTATCTATCGATTTACTTTATCAAAGTTACATTCTCACATAGGTGAGTCCCAATTCACACACACATCATTACAATCATGCATATGCAATAGTCATTCAAGTTTAAATGACTAAACGTGCCTCCGTCTCAGAAGAGAAAGAATATCTGTATATATCGTGTCCTCATGCTCCTGTTGCCTCCTCTACTCCTTGGTCGCACCCTGACACCTTTACTAGCCTGTAGTCTTAAGTGTAAACTGGTCTCGGCTATCCATAATAAGCATAGTCCACCATCAAAGGTCCCATACGGATCGATACCAAGCAACCCGTCCACTATATGGAGTTGGATGCGGGTGTACTTTAGACATGGGACATGGAATACCTCATGGACACTTGATAAACTACGTGATAGCAGCTAATCGATGTCTGGCTTCACCCACCTCTCGAGTACCTCGAAGGGTTCAATAAACCTTGGCAATAGCTTTCCTTGCTTGCCAAATCTGATCACTCCCCTCTTAGGCATTACCTTCAAGAAGGCATGATCACCCACCTTGAATTCTAGAGGTCTTTGTCGCTTATCAGCGTAGCTCTTCTACCGGCTCTAAGCAGTGAGAAGACGTCTCTGTATCAAACCCACTTTCTCGGTGGTGTCTCTAATCAAATCCGGGCCTATGGTGGAACTCTCTCCTACCTCCGTCCAATCGAGGAATCTACGCGGCTCCTTTAAAGCCTCATCAGATTGCCATTTGTATACTTGCCTGATAACTATTGTTGTAGGTGAATTCTACGAGGAAAATGATCTTCGACTACCCTTGAAATCCGGGACATGCTCGCAACATGTCCTCACAAAACTGTATGGTTCTCTCCGATTGGTAATGCATGCATGGATGGCGGTGCTCATCGAGATGTGTGTCCCCATGGCCTTTTGGAAGCTTTCCCAGCACCACTCGCTTACAGGATCGGGTTTGATACTATGGAAGCGGCACTCCATGGCAGACCGATCTCAAATGTATAATCTGCAGAATTCTTGTAGTGAAGGTCATCCATGGCTAGAAAATGTGCCAACCATTGAGTTTAGTCCACAATCACCCATACCGCATGTCTCTCGGTGTCAGTGTGATGTCCTGAGATGTCATAGTGGCGTGCTCCACTTTCCACTCGGCCACCTCGATAATTTGGAGTAGCCACACAGTCGGCCTCGATGTTTGCGCTTTACCTGCGAGCCGTGAGACACGTCGAACAAAGTCTCCGACGTGCCGCTTCATTCCACTCGTATCTTTGGCGGCAAGGTCGCGATGCATCTTCGTGCCACTTGGATTGCTGCGAATCGGGAGGAATGAAACTCCACGAGGATCTCCTCCCTAAAATCCGTCGATTGGGGGACCTGGCCCGTCTTATCACGAAGACTATCATCCGTGTGGATGGCCCAGTGGTCGCGTCGGTAAGGTATTCCAGAATCGTGGTATACCTATTTCCTCTACTCTTAGTAGCATTTGCTCTTTAGCGATACAATGGCTCTAGGGTCGAACATAGGGATGGGTTTTCTTCGCATAAATGGCTTGCAATGAACTTCAAATGGTGAATTTGTTTTGGATTTTGGGGTTTTGTAAAAACAGTGGGTTGTGATGGTTGAAAACTAAAAATAAAATAAGTTAAAATGTAAAAGAGAATTCCTTAAAGCATCAAGCTATTGGGCTTGGGCTCTTAGGGAAAATGAGGGTTTCTCGGGTCTTTTCCTCGCATTGGGGAGGATGACCTATAGTCATCTCTCGAACCGGTTCTTCATTTAGCTATAAAAATTGACCCAAAACAACTATCCTTTGAAAATGAATTTTCATTTGAGCATCGATGGTGTAGATGTGGAAAACAAAATTATTGACTCACACCTAATGACAACTAATGATGATAACTAATGAATCTTGAGTGGATTTAACAATAAGCATCCCACTGAACCCTAAATATTATCCAAATACGGATCTTGAAGTGCGCCGAGGAATCCCAAACCCTAGAGTTCGGAGGAAACACAAAATGTCGGTGAGTACTTTACGCGTGAAAACCATGTGAAACATAATGCATGATCCGCTGCCAGTGGCGCTATATCAGGAGAAGGGTTCTGGCACTCATCCTATGAGTTGTCATCCTCAAAGGTTGTTTGGCTAGTGAGAAAAAGAGAGAAAATGAGAGAAAATGAGAAAGAGCGGGAAGAGATGAAAGCTTCGCGCCCAAAATATGTACAAAGTGAAAAAGTCTCTTACAGTGTCTTGTGGGGCACCTGTAGCGATCTCGATACGGTTTACCAAAATAACAAGCGAAACACTCATTACGATGAGCCGAATTAGGAAGAGACAAGTGACAAGGTAAAAATTAAAAGCGGCATGGTGTTGGAGAAGACAATTTCGTGAGGAGTGCAGTGCATAACCCTTGTGAAATTGCAGGATGTTGCATCTCTTTATTGTGCTTCTAGTTCTTCCTTTTTCTACTCTGATTCCAAATGATTTCTTCATGCTTGAGTTGAATTCCTTTCTATGGTATAAATAGCTTGTAAAAACAACAAAACTTGCGATAACATTTGGTTAGTCGCATTATAAGGTCCTTAACATGCCAACTAGGTTAATTAGGTTGATTACTATGCAAAAAGTGCTCAAAACCTGTATTAATAAGGGTGTAAAATAGAACTTTTTGGGTAGTAATCATGACCACTGTGATTCTCACGGCGTACTCGGTCACGATGGACACTAGCTCTGCGTCTACCCTAAGGACTCTCATCCACTCACGATCGGTAGAGATGGGGTAGCCATCGAGACTCCCAAGGTACAGCCCAGGCTGCTCATCGGCGCGTAGTTTGAGCTGCCCCGTTGTCTCGAGTATATTCCCAGCTATACAGCGGTACTCCTGTGACTTTTGGTGGTGCATTATACACCACATTTGCCTTCAGGATGATAATGCAAAGTGAAGTAGTAATCCTCTAAGAACTCCATCCGCTTGCTTGCCTCATGTTGAAGTCTATTTGTAGATGTATTTGGACTTTGTGTTGTCACGCAAGCTACTCACCATATAAGTAGTGGCGCCAGTCTCTCAAGTAGAGCTATCAGTGCCAACTCCATGTCATGCGTGGGGTAATTTTGCTCATGGTTTTTCAACTGTCGGGAACCATAAGCTACTACCCTCCCGGATTGCATCAAGATGCATCTCAGTCCATCCTTCAAGGCATCATAGTACACTGTGTACCTCTGTCCCCTTTCCGAGACTATTTGAATAGGAGCTGAAGTAAGCCTCCTCTTTAATTCCTGGAAAGCTCGCTCATATAAGTCATCCCACACAAACTTGACCTCCTTCCGGATCAACCTCGTCATAAGCGCTGCTAGCCGGGAGAAATGCTCTATAAACTTCCTGTAATATCCTGCTAATCCCAAGAAGCTACAAATATCAAAGACGGGTCGACCTCTCGACTCATTGCGCTCCGCTTTCTCGAATCCTTCAATACTCCTGACTAACACCACGTGTCTCGAAACCCACCTCGATAAAGCCGCTACGCACTTGCTGAACTTGGCATGTGATGATCCTCAGCGTAGTGTGATTCTCAAGTGGTCTCATGCTCCACTTGGAGTTGGGAGTAGATCAGGATGTCATCAACAAAGACCACCACAAACTGATCTAAATAAGGCTAGAACACCCTATTCATGAGATCCATGAATGCTGTCGGTGCATTCATCAATCCAAAGGGCATCACCGTAAACTCAAAGAGCCCATACTACGTCTTAAACGCTGTCTTAGGGATGTCTTCCTCCACCCAACTCTCAAGCGGTAGTGTTAACTAGTGCGAAGATTACATTTTTGGAGTAGACTGTGCTCCTTCAGGCGACCAGGCAGATCCATCAATCCTCGGCAATGGATACCGATTCTTGATCGTAACCCTATTCAATTGTCTATAATCGATGCACAGTCATAGGGTCTTGTCCTTCTTCTTCTCAAACAGAATAGGAGCACCCCATGGTGAAGTGCTCGGTCTAATGAAACCCTTGCCTAGTAACTCCTATATCTTGATCTTGAGCTCCTGCTGACTCAGCGAAGCGCGTCCGTGTGGAGTCGCCAGGAAATGGCGAAGTACCAAGGTGTAGCTCAATGCGAAGTCTATCCCTCGGCGGGTAATCACCATTAGCTTTCGTCAGAAAAAACATCCTCGTACTCGCATACTACTGGTGGTCAGCCTTGTCTTTAACTCATCCTCACAGGGTGGGTTGGCTGCTTGACCATCAGCGCCCATGCCACCTGCTGTCATACACGGCCTAGGGCAAAGCATCGTGCTTGTCCCCTTGAAATGTGACACGATTACCGTCCTGAGTGTAGACGGTAACTCTTCTACGCTCACAATCATAATGTCTCGGTGTGTTGTCAGCCAGTCCATCCCTACGATGACGTCAAACTCCGTCATGTCCATGACCCTTAAGTCCAGTATGAGTAGAATCCCTAAGATCTCTAACTCACAACCTCGATAAATTAGATCCACACTCACCCTAGTCCATAGGGGAGAACTCACCTGCATCGGCTCTTCCAAGGTCTCAACCTATAAGCCCAATTCTCTCATGCATGAAGCACCAATGAATGTATGCGATGCACCAGAATCAAATAATATCCTCGCTTCCCGTAGAATGACCTCAACCGCCATGTAAGGCCGGCGGCGGTTCGTGGCTTGATCGGCGTCTGATGGCGTAGACAAACCCTTGGGTCCTTGAAGTCCCAGCCTGTGAGCCCTGTCCTCGACCTTGACCCATACTATGGACTCTTTAGCTCGTCTATGTAGCAGAAGGTGTATGCGGCCTGCAGGGCTGTCTTAGTTCTTTGGCCCCTTGCAGGTGAGAAGGAACATATTGCGATGTCTGAGTCCAGCTGATGGCGGGGTAGGCGTCCCATGACCCTGATATCCCTACCTCTGAGGGCAATCCCGCCTCATATGTCTAGGCTAATGGAAATGGTAACATGTGATTGGCTCATGCGGCTAGTCTTGGTGGCCTTGGCTGCGATGGTCGAGAGGCTCTGTCCTGACCTGCGTGAGCTGAGCCTTTGACTGCTCTCGAAGAATCTGGCTATTCTTCCTCTTTCTTTTTGATCTTTCATCCGGATACTAGTGTTTTGCCAGTCTCTCTCTATAGCCATAATCGTCGTGACCATAAGTCATATCTGTATGAAGAATCCCTTGATCTTGCCCAGGATGAATGGCAGACCATCTCGAACTTCCCTGCCTTGGCCATATACGCGCCCACATAGTCATCGAAGCGTTGCCAACTCGGTGAATTTGGCAACGTATTTGAGCACCGTCCTACCTCCTTGTCTCAACTCAAGGAACTCCCGGGCCTTCGCATGCTTCGCAGATGCCGGGAAAAACTTGCTCATGATGAGCTCTCGGAACTCCCCGAGTCATCGATCTCTGATTGCATAGGACGCCAGCGACTCACCATGTTTGGTTCCTCTAGCTTAAACGCCGCTGGTTTGATCCTCGTGGCGATGAGTCAATCCCGCCAGCACTAAGCCTCTCAGCTGCGCGAGCTGTGATAAACTGCCATGGATCCACTAATACGAATGATGGAGGATGATGTGCGATAAACCTCTGGAGTCACTGACCCTCCACGACCATCTTGCGCTAACTTTGTGCAGTAATTGGTAAATGAAGCGCCCATCGCCTCCATAAATGCCTGCTGATTAAATCCAGGCGATGGTCGACTACTGCCCTGTGGACGACCTCTACATCCGCGCCCTTGACTTGCCATCTACACAAGTTAAGATAGCAATTTGAGATTCTCTATTTTTTACTTATCACATTAGCGGTGCATAATGTCAAACACTAATAAATAACCACTCCTGCGTTATTATGCTCATTTGTTTTCCGAACCCCTAAGATTATGTTCGCTAACCCTAGTGTTCTCTATATATGTTCTATCATGCATATTTTAGAACACAGTACATCTTTGTGAACATTGAGAACACCACGAACAATCGTGCACATGATGCATGATAATTTGTGATGCTTGTACCAAATGCCAGGCTACAGTGTCATACCCAAATCTATCCCCGATAGCTGCGTGTCCTAGACCCACACCCAACAAGCCTTAGGTAATCACATACAAACTCACGTACCGCTATGTTTTCAAAGCAGGTCAGTCGACCAAACTGTGAACCCATGGAAACATGTGAATCTCCGGGTTGTCCCGATATTACACCCATCACGTCTCATGTGTTGAGACTCATTCACCACTCATTTAATTCATAAATATCTGGTACCTTCTCTGATTCTTAAATTAAGAACATAACACTCTCACATATTGTACAAAAATATACATCTATTAGAACCAAGTGTGTTCTAATATAAAAAACAGGATATGTATTAAAACCACTCAGTCCTCATACATATACAAAACATCAAGTCAAGGCCACAATGGCCCGCTTCCAAGATTAGGCCTCTGGGCGTCTCGATGCACTGCGTGTGTCACATTTTGAGAATTTGACGAGTGTTAACACGCCGGTAGAGACCAAACCTCACAAAGGCTACTCCTTTCAGTGCATACAGTTCTATAAATTTACACACATTCATATAAAACATGCATGTCTCTATATGAATGTCTACATGCTATGTCCCATATCTCGAGTCCTCACCGACTTCCTTACACATGCATATGCTATGTATGAATTTTTTTTTTTTGTTTAAAAAAAACAAACAAAAGGTTTTTGTTTTAATTCTCACGAAGGTTCGTTGGATGGACTCCGATAAAATGTTGGACCACCCTCAGACATTCCTTTTTTTTTTTTTCATTTGGAATGGACTAGAGTAATATTATGAATGACTTTTCGATATATTTCATTTGGACGGACCGATGAATCTTTGTGGTGGCCTCAGATATGAGAAGCGAAATATTTAATCTGATCGTCTCCGTCTTAATATACAAACCAGTCCTCGAAATTTAATATAATGGACAACCCTCCGAATTTAATTCATTCAAAATCCAGCCCTTGTGCATCATGCCAGTTCTGCATCACATTGTGTATATTATATATAATCTATTATTATGTGTAATAAACCCATACAACATATATATCATTCATGCTTTATCTTAAGCATCACGTTAATCATCGAGCATGCACATATCAGCATGTATATTCACAAATTCTGTTTTTCATTCAGAAAACAATAATACACCAAAGTAGTTTTCTTCTATCTAAAAGCCGAAAATTCTACATGTTAACATAAGTAGTAATACATAAGCGATTTTCTTGTTCTAAAACCAGAGAAAATTCTGCATACTAATCATTTCAAAGCAATAATATACACCAAGCAACTGATTTTTTTTTCGGTCTAAAACCGAGAAAAACTACGCATGTTAGTCATGCAAGCAATAGTAGTCAAACCTCATTTTCTTGGTCTTAGGCAGATTGCATGTTAGTCATATGTGATAATACTCAATTGATATTTTTCTTCTCAAAATCCGAGGAAAAGCAGTGCTCCCAAAACCAAGCATTAACAAGATCAATTCGAGAGAAATTCTAGAAATTACAAGGACCCGAAGCCGGTCTGACATCAACGATTTCTGTAAAACTATTCTTGTATCGACCCACGGCTAAAGAATACTATCTGGCCATATAGCTCTTAGTAAGGAAATAAATGAGGTGGGAAGACCTTCTGATCAGTGGATCAAACTCACAGCTGCTATACGTTAACTAAAGAACTACTGGTTCTCTTCTACTTCAGTTTCTTGCTCCTTCCTTTCTTTTCTTCTTCCCTCTCTTCTATTCTTTTCTCTTTTTCTTTCTCTCTACTAAATTCTGGGCAGAATTTTTGGAGCCCTCTCTAGCAGTTTCCTCCTCCTCCTCCTTTTCCACTGAATTAATGGTGTCTTGGTGGAGAACGCATTCTCTAACCCTCTTGACATCTAGCATTCTTTATGCCAAATGCCAACCAAGCCCATTCACTCCCTCTCATACATGATCTCCCTTGGACACCTAGCTCCACTCGGCTTGATTCGTACCCAGATCCAAACTGAACATTTGGCCTTTGGTTGCCAAGTGTCTTCTCCTCTAGTGCCACATGGCATGCACTTTCATGCCATGTGTCGCCACCTCATTTTTTCATTTGCCTCGAAATATGTGAAATTCCAACCGTCTTAGAATTCAACGAACTTCGACTGTGTACTTAGATTTCGCGAGATGAATTCAATGGCGTGATTCATGTCGTCATCCGAGATTGAGAGAATTTCCAGGTTTGCAACTTGTGCCTATCGGTTTACTTTGTCCGGGGTCTCATAAAAGATGTGTTATATCCTTACCCAGATGGATTTGGACGATGCACTTTTAAGGTTTGATAAGATGCCCTCATCGTAGATAAAGGAGGAGAAACAACGTAAGGATCAAAAATTCTTATCCCATATTCATCTTCATCTATCAAATCAAAATCTACAAGATGTTCTGAAGGAAAAAATCGTTATCGCATTATGGTTGAAGTTAGATCAGTTATGCATGACAAAAAGCCTACCAAGTAAGTTGCACTTGAAGCAATGATTATATTCTCATCATATGGTAGAAGATACGTCTTTAGAAGATCATTTAACTACCTTTAAGGAGATCATCTCTTATTTAGAGACCATGGAGGTTAAGTATGATGAAGAAGATTTAGGGTTGATTTTATTGTGTTCATTACCTCCTTCTTATTTGAATTTCAAGGATATTATTTTGTATAGTCATGAAATCCTTACTTTGGATGAAGTATATGATGCTTTATTTTCAAGAAGATAAACATCATGGTAAAGATCTGACCAAGTAAGTCTTTGTTGTCCTAGAGAGGACATATAAGAAAATTTTTGGTGATGTTGTGGGAGACAAGACTTTCAACTATTGCAAGAAAAAGGGGCACATCATATCTGAATGTTATAAGTTGCAAGTAGAATAAAGAACTGTCGAGAAGGAAGCAACCAAAATTCTGAGGTGAAGCGATGTTGCATAAGATAAGTATAGTGATGGAGACCTCCTAATTGGTTTTCATGTCGACTCCAAACCTTTTGAGGATTGGATTCTTGATTCAGGTTGTACGTTTCATATGTGTCCTAATCAAGATTGGTTTTCAACATATGAAATCGTGTCTACAGGTGATGTGATGATGAGAAATAATACATCTGGTAAGATTGTTGGAATTGGAAAGGTCCAAATCAAAATGTTTGGTGGGGTTGTTAGGACACTTGGTAATGTGAGACATGTACCACATTTGAAGAGAAACATTATTTCTTTGAATATTCTTAATTCAAAAGGATACAAGTACACTTGTGAAGGTGGAGTTTTGAAGATTAGCAAAGGTACTCGTATTGTTATGAAAGGAAAGAGAATTTCTACCAAATTATATGTGTTTCAAGGTTCTACCATCGCAAGTGATGCTATTGTCATTGCCCCTTCCATGTTAGATGGTGATATTATTGTGAGTAAAGTTAGTACTCATGATATTCCAATGGATATGTTGTCCAAGTCACTTCCTGTGACCAATTTGAACATTGCTTGAACTTGGTTGGTGTTTGTTGATGAATTTTGCCTTTATGGGTTTTGTTGAAGAGGTCGAGATTTTTTATTTTTTTTGAAGATTGGAGTTTGTTCATTCCATTGGAATTCGTGTCAAGGTGGAGATTGTTAGAATTGGTGCCCCAAATTTTTAATGAAGGACCCATAGCCCATTATTGATCTTATTAGGGTTTGACCATATTTAGATTTGGAATAAACTATGTATTTTTAGGGTTTTGAGATACATAAATTAATAAACATATACTCCCGTCTGCCCTATTTTTTTTTCATAGTGGATTTTTCTCTCATACCTTATGGTTTTTCCCTTAGGGTTTCTACGTAAATCTGTGTGTTCATCTTTTTTGTCTTTTCTTTTTCTTTGTTGCCTATTAGTTTGTTTATTTTTTAACCAAAAAAAAAAAGTTTCATTAATTAAGAGAGTCACGATAGGTTGCTTGTAGCCTTTGGACACAAATCTTGCTTCATATCCTTTCAATTCTTTTACAATCTTCTTTGTCTTGTATATCTATTTTACTCCAATTGCCTTTTTGCCTTTTTGCCTTTCAGAAGGGAATTTAGTTCCCATATATCGTTCTTCTTATTTCTTTGATTTTCCCATTTGAAGCAACTTTTCATCTTTTGTATTTTAATTGCTTCTTTAAAACCTATTGGTTCAACTTACAAAGAGACAAAAGAGGGTTAGATCCGATTGATTTTTGTTACCTCATAAATCCCATGTTGACATTTATAACGTGGTATTCTGTCTCTTATGTTTTCCAATGAGGATAATGTTATTGGAGCTTTATAGTTGATGAAGGTGTTCATGAAAGCGGAGTACGTAGTAATTTCTTGTAAAATTTCTCTTGTTTGTTCTTCTTGTTCATATAGGAGAAGGTCGAGTATCATAGTACCTTCTTGAGTATCCAACCCCATGTTTCTTTTTCATTAAAGATTAATATCTCTATTAATGATAATCTTTTCATTATTTAGATTATATATCTTGCAGCCTCTAGAATTTGAATCATACCTGAAAATTTGTTTCCATTTGTGCAAGTGTTTCACATGGTGTTCTAAGGAAAACAGTGACACACCTTGGAACACTTACAGAAAATAAAGTAGTTCATAAGTAATCAAGACCAAAAAGTAATGCACAAGAAATAAAGGGATACACAACAAATCGGTAATATGGTTTAGCCAGCCAGTAAGGCTATGTCTTCATTATTTGTAAATCAGAGTATTTATTGATCTGAAAGGTGTTCGATGATCAAAAAGATCCAATAAATACATTATAAAATAATAACTTTATTGAACAAAGAAACATATCAATTCGTACTAGGTAGAAAAACATACCTGGATTGGATCCGAAATTATTGGCCACCATTTGTCTCAAAAGAAATCTAGAGGGGGCAAGATCAAAGAGAAAGATGACTAGGGTTGAAGATAGTTCTTTCCTTCTCTCCAAAGTGTGTTCTACCAAATCCTTGTTTAATTCTAGGACTCTATTTACTTATATATGAAACAAAAGGGAATAATTGAGGCTTTGATCAAATGGGCCTCCAAAGCAAGGAAGATATAACCATAGGCTATGGCTAGTTAATATTAAACCATCCCATAAATGGCCCACAATTAACATGCACAATTACACAATTAAAATTGTAATATGATTATGCTTAGTCCATAATTAATAAATTAATCTAACATTATCCCACGTTGACCTTTACATAGTCATAACCAATCATATACAATTAACACATCGAGATGATGCATAAATCATACATAATTAGGCGGTACTAATCAAAATCATAACTCAAATGCTTCAACAAGAGAATTACATAGCCACGCTTGATCGCGCCATTAATATGAGAGGATGCATAAACCATACATAATCAAGCGCTACTAATCTATAAGCATTTCAATGACAAGATTATTGATTTAATAGAAAAAAAAACATCATTTTGTCATTCATCTTGTCAAAATGACACAAAATCATAAGATAATGAAAAACGTCAAAATGTGCATATAATAATGAAAAAACATGAGTTTTCCTTACAAAATACATGAAAAAGGCAAAACTCCCACTAAAACAAAGAGTCTAGGCTCCTAACAATCCCATGCAGGTGACATGTTCTTGAAACACACAAATAGGTAAGCCTTTGGTTAGTGGGTTTTCCATCATGCTAATCGTAAGCATGTGCTCAACTAAAATGAGGGACTCTATAACTTTCTCTTTAACAAAAAAGAACTTCACATCAATGTACTTGGAGCGACAAGTGCTCCTAGTGTTCCTAAAGAAAATCTGATTTGCAGAGTATCACATAACAATTTTGCGATTAAATGGAGTGAAACTGACCTCCAGATGAAATGAAATTCATGTGTATTGCATGACAAGTAGCCTCATAACACGCCACATACTCTGCCTCCATAATAGAAGAAGCTGTAAGTGTATGCTTGACACTTTTCCACGAAACAGCTCCTTCAACCATCACAAAGATATAACAAAAAGTGGACTTTTTATCATCTATGCAGGCTGCATAATCGGAATCACTAAAATCAGCCACCTCAAGAGTGTTGGTACACCGATATGTCAACATGGGATCTTTGGTACCCTGAAGATACCTCAAAACTTTCTTAGCCGCTTTCTAGTGGCTTTGACTAGGATCACTCAAGTACCTACCCAACATGTCGAAAACAAAAGCAATATCTAGGCGTGTGAATACTTGAGTATACATTAGGCTACCCACAACTGAAGAACAAGGGACTGGTTTCATCTGATCTCTCTCAATATCATTCTAAGGACATTGGCCTTTGGAAAATCTGTCACTCTTTACAATTGGTCCCTTACCAGGAGAACATTATTGCGTATTGAACCCTTTTCGAATCTCTCGTTTTAATATCGTTTGTTGAGACAATCTCGAGTCTTAGCCAGAATTCTGTCGCTTGAAGTATCACATGCACGAGACATAAGATGTTTCCCCAAGATCCTTCATATCAAAATGGCTAAACAATAACTGCTTTGTCTCAGTCAACAGGTTAGTATCATTGGTTATGAGCAAAATATCATCAACATATAAAACCAAGAATATGTATTTGCTCCCATTAACCTTCATATATATCTTGATGATCGCTTGATGTTCTCATAAACCGTGGGTGGCAACTTCATCAACGAGATACCATTGCCTAGAAGCCTACTTTAAACCATAAATGGATTTCTGAAGTTTATAAACCATGTGTTCCTTAATTACCAACTTCCTCAAAGCCAATAGGTTGAGACATGTAAGTATCATTAACTAAGTCTCCATTCAAGAAAGTTGTCCTCACATCCGTCGATCAACTCGAATCAAAATAGGCCACTATAACCATAATAATGGTAGTCTTTCATGGACACGGGAGAGAAGGTTTCCTTAAAATCAATACATTCTTATTAACTGTAACCCTTAGCCACTAATCTTGCTTTATATCTCTTTACTTGTCCCTTGGCATCGCGTTTGGTCTTGAACATTCATTTGCACCCAACAGGTTTGCAACCATTTGGAAAATCTACCAAGCTCCACGCTTTATTATGTGACATGGAAGTCATCTCATCTTTCATTGTGTCGATCCAGAAGTTGGATTGAGGACTAACAATGGCTTCTTTGTAGGTAGTCGAATCTGATACATCACCCACATCATACTCATGCTCCTGTAGTAGACAGAAATGTAATACAATTTTAGAAATAGCAGACTGTGTACTCTCGACCTCCTCAAGGGTATATCCATGACTACATCTGAGGCTACTAGGTCTACATTTTGGAGCTCTTGGATCTACATCTGAGTACTGATCCCATCTAGACTCTAGATCTACATCTAGAGCTTCTGAGTCTACATACAGAGCTATTGGATCATCACCAGGGCTGTGGATCTATCCTCAATTGGTTCATCATCGGTAGTGGCTATTGGATGCTGGTCAACAACAGGAGTAGAGATCGGAGTGGAAGCAATATGCACAAGAATAAAAGCTAGGTGTTCTTTAAACACAATTTCTCTTGGCCCTTATCTTATACTGGTATCATCCTCAAAATAGATAGCTCAATCTGACTTAATCACTTTGGTGGTGTGCGATAAACAATAAAACCTGAAACCTCTTGATCCCACACAATAACCAATAAAGTACCCACTGAAGGTTTTTGGATCAAGTTTCTTAGATTACGGGTTGTATGGTCTCACTTCCACCTTGCATCCTTAAACATGGAAGTGACAAAGACTAGGCTTCTTCTGTGACCATAGCTCATATGGAGTCTTAGGAATAGACTTACTAGGCACTTGGTTCCAAATATAAGCTGCACTTTTCAAAACTTCACCCTATAAGAACTCAAGTAGTGAGGAATTAACAATCATACATCGCACCATATCAAGAAGTGTGCGATTCCTCCTCTCCGCAATCCCATTCTGTTAAGGAGTACCATGCATTATATGATGAGCATTAATGCCACATTCCTGAAGGTACTTAGCAAATGGTCTAGGGTTACGCCTAATCTCATCATATCTACCATAATACTCACCACCTCTATCAGAATGAACCACTTTGATCTTCTACCCTCGTTGGAGCTCAACTTTAGCTTTGAAAGCTTTCAAAGCCTCCAAAGATTCATACTTCTCACGAATGAGATCAACAAAACCATAACGGGAATAATCATCAATGGATGTGATGAAATATTTGTGGTCTTATATACAGTGAATGGCCCACAAATATCTATGAGATAACCTTAAGCAACTCATACTATCAATCATGGCATTCCTAACCTTGGTGGTCGACCTTTGATGCAATCGCACGTGTATCAAAATATGAAATCGAATGCGGAAGAATCCGTGCCAATTAATCTCTCCATTCTCTGTCTAGAAATATGACCCAAACGCTTATGCCAAAGAGCAAAAGACTTTTCATTCAATCTCAAACGTTTGGTGCTACTAATAGTATTAACAGTAAGGGTAGCATAAATAGAAGCAAAATGACAACTCTGTCTGTAGATTCCACAACACTCTAGTACTTAATCAATAATGAATCGATACAATTGCTTTCCAATTCCAAAGAAAACTATATCCAAGTGCATCTAAAATAGGTGCGATATCCACATTTCTCTGATGAGGTATGAGCATACATCTGCAATTCAAAGATTTCGATACTAAGTACACTTGATCCTTGACTCACAAAACCAGCTTTAACTCTTGTATTGTCTCCCATGAACATGTATTGCTCCAAACTGGTTGGACTTCTTTTGTTTATCACCACTTGCATATAATTGCAAGCGTGAATGGTAGCATCACTATCTAACCACCAAGTATCAGATGGCACATCAATGATATTGGATTCAGTAAACATTCACCGATGATTGCTCGTATATTTCATTTTCCCATTCTTTGAAAACTTTGTATATATCTTACTAATAGCATACAAGAAATCTTTTGCATTCTCAATCTTAGGAATTCTTGCATAAATAGAGTCTTCCATATGATTTTCCATGATCATCAAACAACAACTATTTGAATACTCCCAATCCTCATAGAACTTTTTCTCTTTTGCAGAACTCTCAATAGTGGGTTTTGGAGGAGCTTCAACTTTCAAGGTCAAGTTCAATTTCATATTTGTCAAATTCATCATGTGAGATTTAACCCATTGATTGTAATTAGTCCCATTAAGTTTCATGATGGCAGAAAACAAAGGGAAGCTCAAAGCCGAAGAATAAACAAGATAGTAATGTCAAAAATATATGCAAAACAAAGACATGCAAATTGCTCCATTCTTCAGCTTACTAAAAGACCCATAGAAATGTAATTCACTAAATGCTAATATATAAATACAAAAGACTCATACGGTAAAAGCGATTCTGAATTTTACCATATTAAATGCGTTAATTTCCCATTGATAGGGTGGTAAAATTGTGCGGTTTATGGCATAGTAGAAATATCTTCCCGCAATAAGCATCTACCCAAATAATAAAATGTCCGATGGGATAACTTCACTATCCGTATAGATCTTAGCAGAATTAATGTGCACAACGGGAGAAATAACAGTTGCAACATTAATTACAAGAATATCTTACATGCTTAGACTTATGAGATGCAAGTTCATAAGCATTCAATATTTCTCAATTTTACCCAAATACAATAATAATGGTAATAATCTTATTCACAATATGATGTTATAAATAATGTCAAATAGCACAAACATAAATTATTGAAGCAATATATGAAAAAAGGAAACAGTATATATATATATATATATATATATATATATACTCTACCTGTTCAATTTTGTGCACCTATTTGACATAGTCAGTGGTTCTGATTATATATCTTTGCTATATACATTCAATACATGATTTAAGATTTGATATATATAGCACTGACTTAATATGTTTTGGAAAACATGATCCATCAAATTTCATTATTTTATATCATGTGATTGGGTTTAAAACTATAGGCGCGCATGCCCAGAACATAAGCCCCAAATGTTAGGCTTAAGATATAAAAGTAGGCCCGAGTAAAGGCGTAAAGAGCTCGACTACATAGGCTAAACACGAAGGCCCGGTAGGGACCGGGTTGCAGTTTGAGAAAGCGGTGGCGTAAACATCCACGATTAGGAAGTAGGATATTTAATTGTCCGTAATTATCCTTTATTAATCGGTTAACAATAAGGAAAGAAAATCCCTCACCCAATGGGAGAAGTATCTGTATCATCATTCAACTAGGAAAGTTATCATGATCATCCATTATAAATGTTAGGCCACCCCATCGGTGAAAGGTACGCATAAAAGAGTTTATTCCTGGCGATCGATCTTCCTGCACCACTCCCGAAAAATGACTTAGGCATCGGAGAGGCAGCGGGTGATCCCGCCCGATCCTTTTTGTTCTTGTTTTTTGCGAGAGGAGCGAGCATCCAGTCGCGGTGTCCTAACAATTCTAACAAGCTCCAACCCAGTTTCAGTTGAAAAAGCATCATCAGTTTGACCCCATTTGTGGGAATGACAGTTCCTTTACAAATAAAGTTGATCTCTCAGTGACTGATGGTATTAACTCGGAACACAAGCAAGAGCCACGCCAATCCCACAAGGATGTAAGACCAGCAAGGCAACGTAGATAGACGACCTCCCGGAGGCACGCTAGAAACTACGCGCTATCTGGCCCGAGATGGGTGCTCGTCTCCTATAACCGCGTTTCTGTGAGAGTTTGGAGCAACTCACGTTCAAATCTAGCATGGGGCGCGACAAGCGAAGGCCAAAACACCGTACCGGAAAACGATAACACCTCGGCCCTCCTACAGAAGCGGATGGAGAAGCGGCTTAAGCGAACGGAAGCGATGAGGAGAAATATGGTAGGGATAATAGAGGCGATGGGCCCATCCTTTATCAGCAGGAGACAGGGGAGCGGTCGTGGGAGCAGAGGTTCAAGGACATTCAGCAAGAGCTCAGCCATATGAAGGAAGCGGTAAAAAGTCGAGGCTCCGGTCTATGACGGCAGTGCGATAAAGCGAATCCCGTTCATGGCAGAGTCTTCTTCCTCTTCGAAGGGAAGTTTAGAATCTGCATGAGGTCAGCGTTCGACGGAAGAAAGACCCCGCAGATCACCTCAATACATATAAGATCCGGATGGAGCTGAGCGGATATCGGGGACCTTTATACAATCGCGAGCCTTATTTGTCACTAAAGAAGGGCCCCGGTGGCACAGTTTAACAAACCGCCGTCTTGATCATCATTCCACGAGCTCTGCTTCGCATTTGTCTCCCACTTTATCGGAGCTAGGACATATAGGAAGCCAAGTTATCACCTTCTAACCATAAAGAAGAACTCACAAGAGAGCTTGAGGTCATATGTTTAGAGATTCAACGTTGAGTCATTAAAGGTAGATATTCCAGACAAGAAGTTCGCCATCACCGCTTTCATCGCGG
The DNA here is from genome assembly GCA_016808115.1 of Tetrastigma voinierianum. Taxonomy (NCBI): domain Eukaryota; kingdom Viridiplantae; phylum Streptophyta; class Magnoliopsida; order Vitales; family Vitaceae; genus Tetrastigma; species Tetrastigma voinierianum. The sequence goes on along the minus strand of JAEQBH010003768.1, from coordinate 352,750 downwards.
TAGGGTGCGGTGGCACGATGTTCTCTATCTTAAAGAACCATTAAGCAAGCATGGCCGAGGTACTCGCCAAAACGGTGAAGAAGCCCTCTTGTCACAACCAAAGGGCTCTTACACTCAAAGGAAGAGCAAGGCGACAAGAAACGAGGCAGGCTTGAGAGCGGGAAGACGAGGGACGAGATCGAGGAGAAATAGAAAACATGAGCGATCCCCGAAGGCGAGGAATGTTAGAGACTGCACAGGACCACCTCGGCCAGTGCGACATCAATATTCACCTGCGACAATTCACTCTCTGACGGCCTCGGTGTCCACGAGTCCTCACAGCAGTGCAACATGAAAAATTTACGAGATAGCCATCTCGGATGAAGTCGAACCCAAGAAAGAGACAATACGAATCATGAGTTCCGAGGGATCATGGACACCGAACCGATGACTGCATCCAGGTGAGGAAAGAAATTGAGTATCGATCAGGCGTGGAATCTTGGTATTGTGACGAAGATGAGACAGAGGTGAGGCCTGCGCTCGTGACGACGACCTGCGGGCGGGAGAGTGTGCGGTCTGGAGGACTGGAAGGGCGTCGGCTCGGCCAGGAAGGCCCATTTGCGCGGCATCCGAAACAAGAAGCATTAGAAATCGAGCCGTATCGAACTTCCTCATTTGGACAACACCGTAGCCTTTTGATTTCGGGCATGGAAGGCTACCAACATCCCCATGACGATCCACTAGTGATAAGGGTCGTCTAGCTAATAAAATAATCCACAGGGTCCTTGTCGAAAATGGAAGCTTGGCCGACATCATCTTCGCATCAGCTTTCGACAAAATGGGCATTGGAAGGAGAAAGTGAGCGATCGACCTCTACACATGGATTCTGCGGAGAAGAGTGCTGCAGGTCGATACAATTGAGTGGCGCTCACTGGGAGACCCCCATGCGAGCTATGACGACAAGATTTCTCATAGTAGATCTTATTATTACAACATGTTATTGGTGGCCCTCTCTCAATACCATAAAAATTAAATCCCACACTCACTTTACCACATGTTTATAAAATTCCCAACCGCAAATGGAGTAGGAATGGTTCGAGGAAACCAGCGCATAGCCAAGGAGTGTTACTCAGCATCAATGAAATAAAAAACGGTTGATAACATCTACATGGATGAGCTCGACATGCGAGATGAGGTAAGCACCCGACCTGCGCCCTAAGAAGAACTAGAGCTGTCACGACGGCGACCGACGGAACACCTCGTGCACATAGGGTCTAAGGCGGCTAAAACATAAACCTTCTCATCCGCTTTTTAAACCAAAGCGGACATGGCGGAATCAACCCAATGATGAATCACCCGCAGGTTGAGCGTCGATCCGTCATGGCCGTCGAAGCAAAAAAGGAGCCGCTGAAAAGCGGCTGATTAATGAAGAGGTCGGCAAGCTCCTCCAAGAAAATGCAATCAAGGAGGTTGAATATCCTAAGTGGTTGGCCAACGTTGTTCTTGTCAAAAAAGAAAATGGAAAATGGCGACTTTGCGTCGATTTCCGCAGAATGTCAGCCAAGGCACACTTGAAAAGATGGCTTCCTACATCTTGGATTGACCTCGTAGTGGGCGTACTTCTTGGGTCATGAACTCCTCAGCTTCATGGACTCCTTCTCTGGCTATAACCATATCAGTATGGATCCCAGCTGACCCGAGGAGCTTCATTTATTCTTGAAGCGAGAACCTCTTCTTTATCGGGTGATGCCGCCCGGATGAAGAAGCAGCGAGAGCCCACTTTTATCGAGTTGGTGAACAAGATGTTCGACCAGTGGAGCATCTATGGAGGTATATATAGACGACATGTCGGGTAAACCCACATGGAGCTCCTATGTCCACCTAGCCGAGGTGTTCCAGATCCTGAAGAGCTACAACAAGAAGTTAACCTCGCTAAACGTGCCTTCTGAGCCTCGCCGAAAGTTCGTTTTATAGTCAACAACGAGAGAACAGCTAAACCCGCATAAGATAAAAGGTCGTGCTCGATACCGTCGCCACCCTTCAAACATTAAGTACATATCCAACGCCCGATCGGTTAATAGTCGCTACTGAGTCAGTTTCGTGTCCGCGCCAACGACAAATGCTCACCTTCTTTTAGGTTCCGAAAGGCCTTCCAATGGGATGCACACTCAGAAGAGGCATTCACGCACGGGCCAAACCCACCTTCGAGCTCTCCCCCCATTCTAGTAAGCCCTTTCGAGGGAGAACCCTCACTCTACCCGGGTCAAGCCTGCACTTTCAACCAGTGCCAGGCCTCGGTCGAGAGAATGGGATAGGGTACAACAATAAGTTTACTATTGCAACCGAGCTCTGAGAGGAGGAAGAGGAGAGGTATCCAAAGATGGAGAAGCTGATCCTAGCGTTGGTAACTACATCCAGAAAACTCCGACCCATTTCCAAGTCATACTATCAAGTCCTTAACCTAATATCCGGCTTTACAACACGCACAAACCAAAAACCTTTGGAAGATTGATAAAGTGGGCTATAGAGCTGAGTGAGTTCAACATCAGATACAAGCCAAGGACAATAATAAAAGGGCAGATCTTGGCAGATTTCATCATGGAATTCACCCCAGCAGAGCCTACCGAAGCTACCCAACTGACGCCCGACCTCCCCATATGGAGGTTATCCGTGGACGGGGCCGCTAATGCTCAAGGAAGCGGTGTAAGTCTGATCCTGACCTCTCCAGACGGGATAGATGTGGAATACATGCTCAGATTTGACTTCCAAGCCTCTAATAACAAGGTCAATACGAGGTCATTTAATAGTCGGGCTTAACCCCGCCTTAGCTCATTGCCGATCGCCTAGAGTCGAGAGCAAAGGATCTCAATTGGTGGTAAACAGAGAAGACTCCCACGGCCACAGAGGTGAGAAGATGATCTTGTACCTTAAGAAGGTGCGAGAATTGCTTAAAAAGTTCATACGAGTTCAGGTCAAACATATACAAAGAGCATAGAATTCCTGAGCCGATGCTCAAGTAAACTACAATGCCTCACGTGAAGACTGCGCACCGACACCGCTAAGCACTCCTGTAACCCTCAATTAAGCATTGACAATGGAGAAGTCTCCCCGTGGATGTCCAAAACCGAGCCGACGACCCCATCTGGGATTACTTGGTGGAAGGAACATTGCCAAGCGACCCAAAGGAGGCATCCAAACTCAGAGCAAGGTTGGTAAGATTCACCGTTCATCGGGGGACCCTTTATAAACGAGGCTTCTCTACACCCATTCTTAAGTGTGTAGGGAAGGAAGACGCCAACTACATATTCAGGGAGGTACACGAAGGCATCTGTGGCAAACACATCGGAGCTCGGACCTTAGCAGGAAAAGCCTTGAGGCAAGGGTATTACTGACCCACAATGCTCAAAGACGCAATGGAACTGTTAGAAATGCAAGCTTCGTCAAGAGCACGCCAAGACTTCATCTCCCATCCGAGCCATCGATCGCCAATGATGAGTGCCTAAACACTCAGACATACCCGCTTGGCCTTACGCCGCTTATTTTATATTTAAATATGGTTTTGTGGCTAGATACCCGATTTTAGTGATTAGTGTGTATGCGTGTAATCAAGGTAAAAAGCGGCGCCGGAAGCAATTTGAGTAGCAGGAGGCGCTGGTATTAAGGATGGTCGAACGTCGCGACGGCCCTGCAATCGCCGTGATCGTCCTAACTATGACGCTGAGTCAACATATAAAGAAGTCAAATGTTTAACGTGAAGCGATGTCTACGTCGCGATATCTTCAACGCCGCTAGACGCCTCAACGTCAGCGATCGGCCGCAAATCGCCACGACGCCGGGCCAAAGGAAGTTTTCTCCTTTTTCAATCATTAAAAGGCAAATGGAACTAATTTGAGGGGGACGGAGATCGGAATCACAAACTGTGGCGCTGAAATCAGAGCAGAGGACATCAATATGGGAGAAGAGCCCGTGATTTAGCCTCTTCTTTGTTTTCGATATTAACTCGATGTTTTATATATACCAATTGACATTTTCTTATTCATTATGTTCTTAGATCTATACCTAGGGTATTGCTGGAACCTCGTCACGCTTGAATGGATTAAAGCGATTAATTTATATTATTCATTGATTTATGATTCATTATCATCTCGCTTTTACATCTCTGTAGATCAATTACATGGTAATGTTCACAACATTAGTATGTTCATGCTGTAGATCCGAGATTCATAGAGATGAGGATAAATTTAGGATATGAGTAGAGCAAATTTCTTGGTTGATTCTGCAGAATGAGATATTCGATCCTCGAAGGTGGCAATTAAGGTTGCATTTTAAGATTTTGAGTACCGAGCTGGGGCAGGATACACCCAACCTACAATAGATAAAGAATACACCTGTGAGAGAGGGCATTCCTGTGTGAGGACAAGATCATCTTGCCATTAATAAATCATAAATAGACTGAACAATATCATCTTTAAGAAATAATCCATCGAAAGTGGCAGGGGGAGACATAACCCTAGTCCCCATTAAATAGTAATTCATTCAATTCAGTAGTTTAGCTTATATTCGCATATTGGCACCTCTCTTTCACATTACACACATCCAGATAATATTTGAAAAGTAAATCTCTCAGAGTCACCATGCCTATCCCTCGTGGATCGACATCCGCATTCATTGGTACACTATTTACTTGGGGCGACGCGTTGCACTTTGCCATACAGCGTACATTTTACACACCACATTTTCGGCTCATTGTTAAGGCGCTGGCCACGATAGGTTTAGATTGATATAGAGAATAAAAGCAATTAGATATTACTCGAAATTTTTTTTTTATTTGTTATTGCGCGCCGGTAAGTCAAGGTCTTGTTGTTTCGTGTGTGATTGCAGTTTAGGCTTCAGTGAGTACATGCAACGGCGAGATCAGGTTGACCAACATCTGTTTGATCCTGAGCTAGAAAGAACGCTACACAGAACATGCCGAGAACAACAAACTGAACATATTAGAATTCAAGCAAACATGGCGGACAATGAAGAAAGCAAAGATCTAGCATCGAGCAAAACGAGGTAATGAGAGGCCAAAATGGAATAACTATGAATCACACCCAGCCGCTTATACAAACAGAGATAATCCATTCACTGCTAGAGGAGTTTGTCTTTACCACCCACTATTGCTCGACAAATGCATCTAAGACCACCTATTCAGCAAACAACTCGAGCTGAGTTTTCCTCAATCACTTTACAAGATGCTTCGAACATCTTGTTCCATGGTTACCTAATGAGAATCCAAACACGCATTTGACCAACTTCCTCAAGTCCGTTGGTACGATCATACAATGGAGTTATCACACACTCTGTGCTTGGTGCTTTGTTCCCACTCTCACTAGGTACTAGAGCCACATCAAGTTAACAAGTCACCACCGTGATTCCATTACTCACGTGAACTGATTTAGTAAAAATTCACCAAGTTTTTTCCACTTCAAAATCGCACAACCTTCAGGTAAAGAGATCAACATTGGACAATTGTGAGGGGGAGAACCCTGGCAGGCATGGGACGATTCACGAACTATTAAGGAAGTGCCCACATCATAGACTGACCAGATGGATGCAGGTCCATACTTTCTATAATGGTCTGAGGAACGCAACGAGAACAGTGATTGATGCCTCGGCTGGAGGAGCCCTGATGAAGAAAACCACTAATTAAGCTTATGGAAATTCGAAGACGCCGAACAACACAAATCAATGGCTCAAGGAGAAGACTACACCATTGGAGCCATGCGGTGGAAGTACGGATAATGAGGTTCTCAGTAATATGGTTAATCATGTCGCACAACTTACTAAGAAGTTAACTGTGACAAAGAAGGACCCGCGAAATGCCATACAGACTAACCACGGAGTCGGTGAATTCCTGTGAGGATAAAGACAATAGCACGTAATCACAGAAACCAAACAAGGAGCAGCCCGAAGATGTGTCGAGGTTCAATCAGAGTCAATCATGCCAGCTAGCGACAGATGGGAACAATTATCGACCAAAATCATGCCAAGGCAGAATAATCAAAATCAGAACAAATAGAATACCAAGGATATGGATGGAGGAACAATCAGAACACCATGCCATCGAACCGAGTTAGTGAACTACCACCGAAGAAAAAGGTGGACTTAGAACAAGCCCTTGCACAAATGCTGACCTCCCACTCTGCTTTCATGAATGAGACAAGCGGCGATGCAGAAAACAGCCACCCAATTGAACAATCGCTTACATTGGGCTGAGAAATGAGGTACAGATGGGTCAAATGGTTACCAAGGATGTAAAGGCAAATGTGGTTCACTACCAAGCAATTCAAAGGTAAATCCTAGAGTGAGAAGGGAAAGAGTCATAAGGCCATCACTCTAAGGAGTTAAGAGTTTGAAACCCCGGAGCCGAAACTATGGGTGGGGAGAATTGAAAATTAAGGAGCAAGACCAAAGCATCCCGAAAGACCGGGATGAAAAATGAGCAACTTACGCAGAGAGTGTACCTAAGGATAATAAAAGTGTGGAAGGAACCGAGAACATAAAAATGTATTGAACCCTATACCAATCCCGTATCCTCGCCAAGTGAAGAAAGGTAAGTTGAGAAGTGAGCTAAAAGTTTCGCACTTCAACTACATATTAATATACCCTTTTGGAGGCACCGGAGAACATGCTCTGGGCTATGTGGGAAATTTATGAAAAAGATCTTGGCGAGCAAGAAGAAGTCGAGGAATACTGACCATCGCTCTTTAACTGGAGGAATGCAGTGCCATCCTGAAAAAGAAGCTTCCCCCCAAAACTTAAAGATCCGGTAGCTTTGCCATACCTTTCTCATAGGAATCGTATCCGAAAGCCCTATGTGATTCCCTGGGGAGCCAGATCAACTTGATGCCGTCGATGTTTAAAAGGCTAGCCGGGGAACCAAAATCGATCATACAATCAGACAGAATCCTGCGCATTGTGTCATAGCAACATCCGGGAATAATCGAAATGTCCAGTGTGTTGGTAAATTGCTCCAACGTAGACTTGTCATTCCGACATGGAGGAAGACGACGGGCTCCCATCATACTTGCAGAATTCTTCGCCACTCGAAAGCTCAAATTAACGCAAGAAGGTGAGCTCAATTGAGAGTCCAAGCAGACGAGTCTACTTTCCATGTATTCCACTCATGAAGCATCCAGATAACGATCCAAAATGAAGATGTCTCTAACGATTACAATGCAGAATTTGCAAGGCAATGCGAAATTTTCGTGAATAGTTTCACACGCATTTAAAGACACCGAAGCGGCAAGGGCATGAATGGGGTAAAATATTTCATCCACCTCGAAAGCATAGGTCAGGAGCACTATGTGATGCGTAAGCATTTCCCGCTTTCTTCTAAGCATATCGCATTATCAGAATTCGTGGTCGCCGAGCTAACGACATTAAACATACGCTTTGGGAGGCAACCTAAGTTCTTCTTGGCAATTTTCCTTTCTATGGTTTAAATTTTTATTATCCGCTTCGCTTATGTCAACATGATTTTGCCTGTAATCGGTATCTCTTTTTGGTTGTTTACTTTCAGGACTAGCGAAAGCAGGTACTGGAGAGGATCAGTTTATGCAGAGCCCCACAAAAGTCCAGAGAATCACATTTACAAGAGGGGAGTGTTTCTTATCTGAGACCATGGTCGCGAATGAACATTTGCCTTCTTCAGAACGCCGCGACGCTGGGCCCCTAACGCCGCGACGTCATTTTGACTCTCCTCTGGAACGTCGCGACGTTGGCTACGAACGTCGCGACGTTGATTTTGACACTCGAACGTGAAGGACGCGGATATCCAACGCGACGCCGATTTTAACCATTTCTCTGAACGCCGCGACGTTGATTTCCAACGCCGCGACGCTGATTTACACTTTCGAACGTCGCGATGCTGATATCCAACGCCGCGACGCTGATTATTACTACTATCCTCCGAACGCCGCGACATCGTTTCGAACGCCACGACGTTGGAACACTTACCTCCCGGGAACGCCGCGACGCTGCCTCGAACGCCGCGACAAGCTGTCTTGTTTAAGGCCCAAACTCCTTCATTTGTCAGCCTTACTCCTACCTGGGCCACTCGAGCCCCAGCCCCCCCGCCCACCAAGCCACTCCCAGTCTCGCCGAAATCCCTTCCCTCACCCTGGGCCTGAGATCGCTGTGTCGCCTCCGACACCATCTCTAACATCACCTCAGTCTCCCACCACACACACGCACATTCTCCACCATTCCCACACCCCCACTCTAGGCATTTTCGCACTAGCCTAGTCCTACACCTTAGGTCTAAGAGTCCCCATTTTGGTTCACGCTAGTGGTCATATTTCGGGGTTTACCAGTCGCTCACATTTAGGGTCACTGGTACACTTAGTTTGATTTAGTTTTTCCTAGTGCACTCTAGGTGTTTGTCATATTGTCCAGGTCAGTTGGGTGTGCCAAATTGGTGCCATCCCATTGCATCACCCCACTAGCAATCTAGGTCCTCGCTCAATGTCCGGAAAAAAGAATCGCTCATTGCCGGCCTACCAAATGAGACCCGACCAAATTATGATGTCACGCTGTTCGTGAACGAGGGTGCCGCCGATCGGTTCGGCACCATCTGCAAGAACCGATCGTTTATCAAGGAGAAGGGTTTTCACCACCCTGATGATTTTTTCCGTAAGACGATCGCGCCATGGATTACGTGCACTTCACAACCACCTCATCCAACCGCATGAGCGCGCGCAGAATTCTTACTCCAATCTCGCTCCCACGCGTTAAGAGTTCGGTGAGGGGGTGTTGGTCAGACTTCATGAGTCGATCAATCACTATTATGATCTTCGCCCATGTCCCCAGTGGAGTCAGCTTGAAATGCTTCACGAAAGACCTCGACCACCGAGGTCATCCGGTTTCGACTAATGGCCTGGGCGGAGCGGAAACTCACCAAAGGGAGGGCCATGCACCACTTCAAGGCCAAAACATTTGGCCTTTATTCCTATGTCCGGGCATCACTCATCACGTCGCCTCATTCGACCTACCGAACGGTGTGAAGTGACAGCCAAGCGTGCCCTGCTCAACTATGCCATCATTCAGATATCCCTTTGATGTCAAAAGCTATGTGAGGATGCTATCCTCCATAACCGAGAGACGCTATAAAATGAACTCAGCACCCTTCCTCATCTATGGCTTATGCAAACGAGCCTGGTGCCCTCGATGACAATGAGGCGTGACACACCCTACAAGGCCATATCACTAAGTGCGACAAACCGGTGCAAGCACGACTGAGGTCTACGACTCCGCCTACGAGCCCCGCACGAGGATCGAGCTTCATGACCATCGCCTGCTGGGTCTCCTAAAGCATCCCCGTAAGGACATTAGGCAGCCCCGTCCCACCCACCTCCACCACCACCACAAAGAGCCCACGGAGGGCAGCCCCTCCGGGCCTCACCCGACCTGAGCACCAAGTGGCTCCCACTTACTCAGAGCTGGATGCATTATGGGACGAGACCTGGGGAGCACCGAGTCCCTCATCACACAAAGATACTGAGGCGCCGCGCCGATATGTGTACAAAGTGGTTGCCAACCGTGCCACCATTCTCGCCAGCCAGCAGCCTTCCGTGCCTAGCTTCAAGCCGCCTCCCACTCCATCTTCGCCCACCACCGCCCCTCACTGGCAGCGACCCTGGCGATCACAGGAGTCTTCACCATCGTTTCATACGCAGACACTGGATATTTTTTTTGGGGGGGTGTGAGTGGTGATCGAGAGTTTATTAGATTAGAACTGTTTTGCTTTGATTTTCGTATTAGTGTCGTAGTTTATTTTTATTTATGCATGTTAGTTTACATTTCACAGAGTTTACATTTCATGCTCAGGTTGTGTGTTTGTGCTCGATGTTTTGTGTTTAGTCATACTCACGCTTTTAGGTAGATCATACGCATGTGTAGTGGTGTTTGTCAGTAGTCAGGCGTGAGCTGCATGTGTGATGCCATGCTTTAGAGTAGGATCAAATTTTTACGAACCCACTCTGTGTCAATAAAGAAAGGCTAGAATGGGTCGTTTGAATGTTCGGGAATTAGGTTGAATAGGAGGAGGTATAGTGAATCACTTCCTATTATTCAAGAAAACCATTTCAATGAGCCTATCACACTCACACACAATGATCTCTAGTTATGTGCATAAAGCCGGTCTCAACTACTATGGTTCAACAAACTGGAGTCTCTAAATACCAAAGAGATGGGACACTGAATAAAGAGGATCGTCTTCGAGCCCAAAAATGAAAAAAAAAAAAAAAAAAAATATATATATATATATATATATATATATATATATATATATATATATATAATAAAATAATAAAAAAAAAGAAAGAGAGAAGAAAATAGATATAGATAGCGTATAAAATAAGTGGATCTTCCACCTAATCCCGCATACCCGAGGGCCTTTCTGCCCAATGCCCCGAGCCAACTCGGCCGGGAGTCACGACCCACCGCCCATTACAGACAAGATGGAAGTTTCCCCGCAGCCTTAGGGCCCTTAGGTTCCGCCTGAGTGTTCTGGTGACGTTCGAGGGGAACCGAATGCCCTAAGTGCCTCTTAACCAACCGGTGGGGAGCCTCAACCAACCCTCGCCATACTGACACTAGCATAAACTTACGGCACTAGTTTTGTTATACGAGTGAGTATATATATTCGATATTGCAAATGGTGCGCTCCATCCTTGTAGTTAGATTTTCCCACTAGGCGAAGCCGAGCTCAAGCTCGGGGGACGTTTGAACTTATGGTACACTGTGAGGTCATCATCATATCATGTGGTCAGAAAGACAACATATCGAGGTCGAGGCACTAGTCGACTTCCACCGAGTTCAACCTAGTTCTTTCAAACTCAAACACCTTCATGAACCCGTGGAACTTCCAAATAGAATCTACGAGGCTAGACTGCCTAATTTGATCCTCTATCTATCAGCATAAAAGACTATTTTTGTATAAATTGCAATATGTGTATATGTCTAGTTGTAGTCCATTCGTCAGATAATAAGAAACTGTTTCGGGTGTGATGAGTGCCTAAACACTCGACATAATTCGCCATTTTAATGCTTTATTTTATATTTAAATACGTAGTTTTTTTGTAATGACATCGATTTGCGATCGGGTGTATGCAGCAATTGGTGCAAAAGGGCACCAGCTACCAGATGCAGGAGGCGCAGTATATGATGGCCGAACGCCGTGACGCTGAAATAACATATAAAGAAGTCATAATCGCCGACGCTTCAACGTCATGACGCCCCAACGCCGCGACGCCAGTATCAGTTTCTCTTTTCAACTATTAAAAGGCAAACGGAACTTAATTTGAGGACTGAGATCAAATCAGACAAAACCAGAGCCGAAATCGTAAAGGGCAGGACATCGATCTCGAGAGAAGAGCCCTGCATTTGTATTTTCTTGTTTTGGATATTAGAACTGATGTTTTATAGATTTGCCACAATTGACATTTTCATCTATTATGTTCTGCATCTATACCTAGGTATTGTTGAACCCCGTCACGTTTTAATGGATTAAAGTTGACAATTTATATTGTTCATTGATTTATGATTCATTATCATCTGCTTTTACATCCAGATCAATTATATGGTAATGTTCGCCAACATTAGTATGTTCATAGAGATCCGAGATTCGAGAGATGAGGATACCTAGGGATATGAGAGGAGCAAATACTGCTGATCTTGCAAATGTAGATATTCCCGATCCCGGCAGATACTAAGGTTAGAACATTTAAGATTTTTTAGTAATCGAGTCAGTAGAGATACACCCAACTCTACTAGCGAGATAGGCGAATACACCTCGAGAGAGGGTATCTCGTAGACAAGATCATCTTGCCATTAATAAATCATAAATAGACTGAACAATATCATCTTTAAGAAATAATCCATCGAAGTGGCGTGGGGAGACATAACCCTAAATTCTACAACAGAATTATTCACTCAAGAATTTAGTTTACATTCAGATACAAGTACCCTTTCACACATTACACACATCCAGATAATATTTGAAAAGTAAATCTCTGTAGTCAACACACATATCCCTGTGGATCGATATCCATACCACAGTACACTATATTACTGAGGCGCACGCGTGTACTGCGCACACAGCGTACATTTTACACACCACGCGGCCTCACAACAATCACAGCCTGGCCTTTTCAAGAATGGGGTTGGGACAGATTTGGGACCCCTACCCATTGGAAAGGGCCAATGAAAATTTATTATTATGCACGGTGGATTATTTTACCAGGCCGAGGCTTCAAATCCTAGCAACAATCATGTAACATAAGGTATGAAACTCTCTTCCGGGCATTCTATAATATGCGTGTCCGAGATCCTCGGTGTCCCGTGTCTCGATAATGGGAAACAAATTGATAGTCCCAAGTTCAGTGGATTTATGCCGTAGCCTGGAATCAAGAACTATCACTCATCCCTAGCTCATCCACAGTCTAATGGGTAAGCAGAGGTCACTATAAGGACTCTCAAGGCAACACTAAAGACTAAATTAGAAGATCTAAAGGGAAAATGGGTAGAATACCTCCCCGAGGTGCTATGGGCACATAGAACTACGCACAAGTCAACAACTCAAGAGACCCTATCTCGCCGCTCTCAAGACCAAGCAATAAATCTCCGTCGAGGTCGGATTAAAGTCGCCAAGGATTGAATTCGCAAGCACCGAACACAACGAGGAGGTTCTTCACCTAACCCGGATCTCCTGTAAGAAGCTGGAGCGTCCTAAAGCGCACGAGGACTATCACAGAAAGACAGTGAGATACTATGACCGAAGGGTCAAATCCAGGAATTACAAGCTTGGCGATTTGGTTCTAAAGAAACTTCACAACAGAAAGTCCCACACATGGGAAGTTTGGACCTAATCACTGGGAAGTGGCCCAGACTGTGATCCCGTATAGTCTGACCTGACAACTACGAGCTCCAAACATAAGAAGGAAAAACCCTACCCCACTCATGGAACATTGAACACCTCAAACGGTTCTACCAATAAGACCTTGGAATGTAATAAAGTATCCCATGTTTTGATTTTAAATAACACTCTCGATGTTCATTTTTAGGCTACTTTAATATCATGGTGGGTCAAAAAATTAGTTATAATGATAAACCAAGGAGCTCGGCTCGAAAAGGTCTGGGTGCAGAAAGCGCATGTTTTATAAAAGATTGTTCTTTTATTTCAAAGGAGTTACAAAGTAACACAAGTGATCACGCCACGAGTTGTTCTCGCACCTAGAGATATTACTGCACAAATAGTTCCCTACTCCTTAAAAGAAAACCTACAATAAAAAAGCAAGAAAAGAGGAAAGCAAGGAGCTCCGCTTATGTGGCTTCCAAAAGTCACATAACACAAATACATAATTTCATTTCAGAAAATTAATCACCTCGTAGGATTACAAAATCTTTCTTTACATCTTAGAAAATTACAATCAGCAAGGTCGTTCTCCGCATCTCAAAAATAAAAATAAAAAATTACAATCAGCATAGTCGTTCTTCACATCGGCCAACACCCATTCAAGGCAAAACCATAAGAAAGATAAAGAAGGGGAGAAAGGGAAAGAGAAAGAGAAAGAAAATGAGAAAGAGAAAAGGAAGGAGAAGGAGAAAGAGAAAAGGGGGGATAGGGAAAAAAAGGGGAGGACAAGAATAGTGGAGAAAGCGGGACTTAAAAGTTTTCCCTCTGAAGCATATCACCCCCTCCGAATACATTCCTCACCCAGCTTCCTTCAATGGTGTGGATCAGGAATAAACACAACCCCATAGGGAACTAGGAAAACACAACTCCTACAAACAACGTAGCCGAGGAAACTGCCGCCAAATTTCCATGACCTCCAAACCGACAGTCAGCTGGACAATCGAACTCAAGCTCCATCACTTACGAACCCGTGCACTCATCGGCGTGTGAAGAAAATGGAGTAGTGTGGCAACTCACCCTATCAAAGGAAGGCAAGATTTATAGTGTTTAGACGCCGGGGAATTCACATGACCGCAACGATTCTACAAACCCATTATGCATCGCTACGCTTCCCAAGGGAAGCGGATATGAAAGAGCCACGCGGCATACTCTCAAAGGAGCCGTTTAGCCTGGCCGAGAGGGCACTGCAGCCAAGGAGCCCAAAAGAGCTTCACTGGCAGCCACCACTCAAGGAAGGCCTGAGCCCAGAGCCCAAGAGGCTCGGCTGTGAGCTTAGCCAAGCCAAAAGGCCTCAGAGCCAGAGCCCCTTGCAGAGGGGCCACCTCGAGAGCTCAAACAACTTAGAGGGCATAATAGCTTAGAAGCCCAAGAGCTCGCCTCAAAGCTTCTGACTCGGCTTCAAGGAAGGCCTCATACCAAGAGCCTAATGTTTTCGCTTAAGAGCTTAATCAAGCTAAAAAGGTCTGAGTAAATTTCAGAGCCCCGATACTTCGCTTGAAGAGCTCAAACAAATGCCAGAGGGCACAACAGCTTCAGAGCTCAAAGAGCTCAGCCTTGCAAAGCGACCAAGCCAAGGAAGGCCTCATAGCTAAGGAGCCTAGTAGCTTAGTTTTTAGAGCTTAACTCAAGCCTCAAAAGGCTCAGAGCCCAGGAGCCCCAGAGCTCGCTGAGAGCTCAAATAGCTCAAAGGGCACAATAGCCTAGGAGCCCAGCAGCTCAGTTTGCAGAGCTTAAACTACTTAAGAAATGCCTCGCAACCTAGTAGTCTAGTAGCTCAGCCTCAGTTTAATCACTAAAGCACACAAATTTCAAGAGCCCAATACCACTTACAGAGCTCTAAATACTCTGGGGTGGGGACAGCCTGCAGGGCACCATAGCCTAAGAGCTCAACAACTCGCTTTAAGAGAGCCTAAATGTTTTTCTGATGCACGCCTTAGAAGACATAATAGCCCAGGAGCCCAATAGCTCAATTTTGTAGAGGCAACCGCTTCGAGAAGGCCTCAGAGCCTGGGAGCCCCTGTGAGCTCGCAACAGAGCTTCACCCGCCCAAAAAAGGCAGACACTCTAGGAGCCTAGTGGCTTAGTTTTTCAGAGCTTCACTGCTTAGGGAAGCCTTGTAGCCTAGGAGCCATTTTAGCTCAGTTTAGAGAAGGAGGAATAGCCCCGGAGCCCTAATAGCTCAGTTTTTCAAAGCTTAACCGCTCAAATAAGGCACAATAGCCCAAGAGTCAGAGGTTTCATTTTGGGAAGCTTTCTAAATCGCTCAAGGAAGGCTCAGAGCCCAAGAGCCTCGATACTGGGCCAGGTAGCCATTGCCAAAAGGCAGACAGCCCAGGAGCCTAAAAGAGCTGGGCTTAGAGCTTAATCGTCATGGAGGCCTCAGAGCCTCAGAGCTGGTTTCATTTTAGCTTAGTTCGTGAGAAGTGACAGCCTAAGCCTTAGTAGCTCGCCAAAGAAGGCACACAACTTCAGAGCCCAAGCAGAAGACAAATA
The DNA here is from genome assembly GCA_016808115.1 of Tetrastigma voinierianum. Classification (NCBI taxonomy): domain Eukaryota; kingdom Viridiplantae; phylum Streptophyta; class Magnoliopsida; order Vitales; family Vitaceae; genus Tetrastigma; species Tetrastigma voinierianum. The sequence continues at coordinate 337,317 of JAEQBH010003768.1, read as the reverse complement.
GCTTAAACTACTCAAGGAAGGCCTCATAGCTCAGGAGCCCCGGTAGCTTAGTTTGCAAAGCTTCGTTGTCTAAAGGCAAAACAGCCTTAAGCTAAATAACCGCTGGCTACACTCGCATTGCACTCAGAGCCAAGCAGCTCAATTCGGCAAAACAATAAAAAGAGCGATAAAATTAGTCAATGATTCTCTGCATATCAACGAAAATTCAATGTTAGAAGCAATATGAAAATCCCAGGCTCAACGCCCGGATATAGCAAGGTTAAAATAAAAAGTCTAGGCACCTGAGTTTGAGCCCCGACTCACGAAAGTAGGGGTTGTACAGAGCCCCGCGAAGGCAGAAGAGCTGGCCTCTCGAGGAACCCAAGATCATCGTAGCAAGGGAGCACGGATCATGGGCCCCGAAAGAACTCCATCCCGGCGCCCGCTGCCTCACCTCAACGCAGATTCTCTACCTCCCCATCACAAAGCCGGATGTCAACTCTAAGTCCGAAAGCCTGAAGCCTCGAGCTGGAAGGCTCACTGGAAGCCCATTTGGTGCAGGCCTCGTCTCTAAGCTCTGCTATCACTTTGCCCCTCCGGCTAGCCAAAGCCTCTTGCCTCTTAAGGTCAATCCGAAGCTTGCCGAGTTCCTCCGTCAAGTGCTCCACGGAGCTTCCAGCCTCCAAAGCCTCTTGGCGAACCCGGTCCAACATAGTCACTTTAGCGCATTGTGTCACCCCGATAACCCACAACTTCTCCGTCAGCCGCAGCCGGCTCACTGTGACCTTCAAGTCCTTCCAGGCCTTATTTTCTTTATCCTTTGCCCGCGCCCTTGCCATCGAAGCATGCTTCAGGTCAAACCTATGCTTCACAAGCTCCTCAGTCAGGTCCCTTATCTGAGCTCGAAGGCCAGCCCTCTTGGAGGTCAGAGAGGCAACCTTAGCCTTATAAGACTTCTCCGCCCTAGCAGAGCCCTCGATAGGGCTGGCCTTCCTTGTCAGGCCCTTCGCGTAAGTAGCCACCTACCAAAGAATAAGAAAGAGTCAATTAATAGTCTAAACTAATCAGGAAATGGACTCCACAGTTGAGCCAGGATGTACGTAGTTTTCCCTTTAGAGAAGAAGAGACAAGCCCTCCCCTCAACTACGCTCCACCTTCGAGGTTAGAATCGCGAATAATGGAGGAAAACAAATTTAGCCATGAGCCCACATGAGAGCAGAGTCCTTATCCCCACAAAGACCAAAGCGACCCCTCCCACATCATCCGGCATCGAGGAGGGGGCCTTGCACTGCATGTGACCTGCACTGAAATAGGAAGAACATCAAAGGGGGGCTCAGCCGCCCTCCTCGAGGAATCTCTATCTTCGACAGTAGACGAAGGTGAAGAAGAGATCCCCACCTTTAAGATCTTACCCTGGGCAGGGGGGCAACCCTCAGGGGAAGCCTGAGTTTTCCGCTTTACGCTCATTTTCTTGCAAGACCTCCAGGCTGCTCAAAGCCCTCCCCGAGTGGGCTTCTGGGGAGCAAGAGGCCCAAAGCAAAAGACCTAAGAAGACTGAGACAGGGTAGAGAAGGCTTCATGACAAAAGGAGGGAAGACCTCAAAGCAGAGTCGGTGGCTTCAAGACTAGACAGCCCTAATATCCAACCTAATGCTCAGTACGCCACGGTGCCACCTAACCAACTCCGCCCACCTCATCCTCAGGACTAAGACCAGGCCGCACACCTGAAAACCGCACAACCAAACCAGAGTCAGAGACAACCAAGAACTTCTGAAAATTAGACCCGATTTGAGCAAGGGAGAACTCACGTAGGTTCTTGGGGGTGGTCTAAGAGGTTGGAACGCCAAGCTGCTTCCGATTACAGATTATCTCCAATTGCGCCACTAACAAAAAATAGTGTTCCATCCGCACTTACGGGAGGATGGCATGTCTAAATAATCACCTGAGCTCGACCTCTGTAAATGTATGTTAAACCTTCCACTTGACTTACACCGAAAAGGTCTAGTTATAGAGCTAGCTGGGAAACCCCAAGCTCATCCCCGAAACAACAAGAAGGACAACCAAACGCCTTGTCAGGAAAGTCATACGTTGAAGTGCTGAAGGACGCACTTGATGAAAGGGTGTAAAGGGAAGCAGAGACCATTTTCAAAGGCCGCCTCAAAAAAGCAAACCATCTTAGGAACATGGACAACGTAAGAGGTGAGAAAGTTTGGACGCCAAACATGGATACCTTCCGAGGTCTATGTGCTCAGGCAAAATCCTCCGCATAGGAAGGTTTGACCCGACTCAGTGGCCCATCGCATTCAAACACCCCAAGACAAATCTCAAGATATTCGATCCATGGTACCTGATCTCGCTTAACTCTTCGCCTTGCTAGGCGCAGGGGATGACCCATCAATGGAGCCCCACGGTCGATTCTGGGGAGACCACCGCACTACTACACCCACTACCACCCGGGCCCCTCCGTGTTTCTGCCCTATATGTGTGCAACAGAGCGTGATGGATTCCAGAAGAAGCACGCATGATTGGAAAAAGATAAAGAAAGGCGAAAGAAAGACAAAGGAGGCTTCAAACACATCCAAATAGCCCGAAGGCCAAGACAGGGAAAGCTAAAAAGAAGAAGAAGGAAACGTGATCGGTTACTAATAAAAATAAAGAAAACGATCCTCAGGAGGGCAAAACAACAAAAACGATTCTAAGAAATGGACAAAGATGTTTCAAAAGGGGGAAAATCCAAACCCTCAGAGGAAGAGAACTAAAAAACAGAGGAATACGAAGTAACTACCAGTGGATGTCCCTAAAGGCAATAGAGGCGATAGTCGAATTAGGCGCGAAAATCGAAAATTCGTCATTATCACAAGATGCTTCACTTACGACAATGGACTCAATCAAACCACCCTGGGCAGCCACGGAGGTCACACCCGATCCATGAGGTACAACCCCGGTTCACGCCGCTTTAGCCGGTGGCCTGGGGCAACCGATCAGTTTAAAACTGAGTAAAAGGCAGCCCGCACAAGCCCCAAATGTCAAGCTTAAAAAGAGATAAAGAAGTAGGCCCAGTAAAAGACATAAAAGAGCTCTACCAGTCAGACCGTGCTCACCTCGCTCCAGAGAAGCGTGACGTAAACATCCAAAGAACCCGGGACAGCGAAAGTACCCAATCAGCTCTAATTAAATTCACCACTAGACGTAGATACTTCCCACAATCATTCATCAATTATCCCTTATTAATCTAAGTTAACGATAAGGAAAGAAAACCTCACCCAGGGAGAAGCATCCATATCATCATCAAACTAGGAAAGCACATGATCATCCATTATAAATGTTAGGCCCACCCCATCTAAGTGAAAGGTACGTGATAAAAAGTCATTCCCTGCTGTGATCTCTTTCCTCCTAAAGAACCTGACTTAGCATCGAGAGGCAACTGTGATCCTCGCCGATCCTTTTTGTTTCTTGTTTTTGTAGAGGAGCTTGACATCTAGAGTTAGCGGACTGACCCAGCAATTCCAACAAGCTCTAGCCCAGTTTCGGTTGAAAAAGCATCATCATCATAGAATTAAGATTTTATCATCTATGGATATATGAAGATATTCAAAGATTTTATCTTCTATGGACATATAAAGATATATTTGAATGGACATCCATTGATCTAATAAGAATAAACTTAATCTCCAAGGTATATTTCACATCACTTCATAAAGTATCTTTATTTTTTTTTATTTTTTTTTCTTAGAGGATGGTTAGTTTCCATGATCGATGATGCCTCGAAAGTATAAATTATTAATATAGCGAACAGGCAACAACTCCGATTAATGAAGGGTGCCGGAGTCATTCCTCCGGCATGCCTCGATTGAATTTCGATGGAGTAAAATTAATATCATTTTTTTGTTGTCATTCACATTAATCAAACAAGCAAAGAAAAAAAAATTATCACGATTGATTTTGTGAAAAATCAAATGCGAATACTTTTTTTTTTAAATAAACAATAGAACCGAACTAAACTCGTTAAATACAATATATATATTAAACTGATTCAGTCCAGTATTTTAGTTACAATTTATTTTTAGTCATTTAATTTGCTTTAGCTTAGTTAAACAGTATTTAATAGTCTAGACTCTTTATTTTCTAGATACACTTGCATTTTGAGTTTTCTAGTCCAAATAGCATGAAATTTTAAAGATAGTTTGATCTTTAATTCGCATAAATCTCTCGTGGAATGATACCGGACTTACATTCGATTTTACTACTAGATGACTGCAGTACCTCCTGCAAAGGTCATAGACTAAACCCTTATTTTTAAATCATGAACCTTCGAAAGAAATATTTATTACAAATTTATCCAAAGTGACATGGATGCAATAGAAATGTAAGGCTCTACATAACTATGTGAATTTCAGGGCTTTGGCCATATAAAAGGACAAACAGGGGTCATATTGTGTTTTTTGAGATGCACTGGTTTGTAGAAATTATGTATCAGCTTATCGACCGTGGCTCATTACTGCAATCGATCGCAGTATTCGAATCTACACATAATGTTTTTCCATATGTCGAAAAGCTCTCCAAATCAAAAAAATTGATACCCATGCGTACTATCCATCAATAGCTCCGACTAATCAACCCCAGACTGAGAAAGGGAGGTCTCTCCCCGCACACCGTCCAATCCTCTGGGGGGCGCATGAACTAAGCTTTCCCAGCGAGCCTGCACACAAAATGGATGAAGTCCAAGCCATTATCACCTTGAGGAGTGGTAAGGAAATTAAGCAGCCGGGTCCCAAACCTACAAGTAAGACCAAAGAAAAAGAAGATATGGAGCCGGAACACATAATCATTAATGAGGATTCGATGAAGAAAAGCATGCCCCCCCTATTTCCCCAAGCATTGAGAGGCAAAAAGAAGGCTTCTAAACAAGAAGCATCCCCGGAAGTTCGAGGCAAGTCAAGGTGAACATCCCTCGCTGATATGATCAAAAATGGTGTTCCAACTCATGCTAAATTTCTAAGACTCAGGCACACCTCGCGGGTCAGGGCATTAATAAGAAGGCCTTCCGACCGAACAAGTCAACTTTATCATCCTGCAAACCTTGTTGAAATACAAAGATCCGATCCCCACCATCCCGGGGCCAACATCGAGGGACCTCGCATAGACAAGGCACCGCTAGATTCGGGAGCCAAGACAACCTACCGCCATACTCAATGTATAAGCGCCTTAGCTCGGGAGTCAGCTTCACCAACATCACCCTCACAAGATATCGATCAGCTGAAAATACCAAAGGGATAGCTGAGATGTCTTGGTAAAGGTAGATGATTTCTATTATCCTAGGATTTTGTGGTTCGACATGCAGCCAATGGCGTAAAAGCACTCACCAAGTGCCCATCATACTGAGACATTTTCGCCACAAATTTAATGCTATAATCAATCGCCGGACCGGGGTTATGCGTACCACCTTCGACAACATGACTTGGAGCTCAACATTTTTCACTTGGAGAAGAAAGGATAAGCTTAACTGAGGATAAGGAGCGTAGTTTAAGAAGTCCGCTTTAAGTGGCACAGAAGGAAAAAGCCAAGATTCATAAACCGCAAGAAGAATTAATTTGAGAACCAAGAAGCAATGATGAAGGATCAATCGCACGTACACTTTCCCGCATCTTCTTTCATGCCACTAGCACCACCAAAGAGCATAACGCTTAACAACCAGCGCAGCGTGCTTCTAACTCAATCAAGTAGCACACCTCACTTCAGTATGAAGGAGTCTTTCGAATCTCTCCATGAGACCCTTATCATCACAGTGAGTGGTTCCCGCAGAACTCGAAACCACTCCAAATTTTAAGTAGGGATTTTTGTTTGTTTTATTTCAAATTTTAATTTAGGATTTCTATTACGTCCTTTTAATTTCCAAATTGTGAATTTTCTTATTTTTCTAGCTTAAACTTCTAATAATTTTTGGTCTTGTTTTGTTGTAGGTGTACTAGTACAGGGATGGTAAGAATTTTCCTGAGAATTTTCATGAAACAGGAAAATTTTCGTTGAATTGCGAAATTTTCGCAGGTTGCGAAAATTCGCAACTTGTTGGCACTGTTCATCTTCTCCTCCCTGCAACTCTTTGTTTCCTGCAACCCTCCGTTTTACGCTCCTGAAATTAATTTTTCTAATCTGAGCGCCATTCAATTAATGGTCATTAAAGCCACACTGTTCATATCTTCCCAACTACCTCTCTTCCCCTTTATAAACCCTTGATCCCTTTATTTTCAAATTTCTCACACCATCCTATCGCTTTTAAAAACTCATCTCCTCTCTAGTCGCTTCCCTCAAGTCCGAAATGGCAAGACAAGAGGAGCTCCACTCTTTCAGCCGCAGCGCTGCTGCCCTACTCCCCTCACACGTACTCTTATTAGCCGACTCCCTTGGCTGGGCGCCTTTGCCGCTCCGACCCCCTTTGTCAGCCGGCCCTCCTCTGTCATTGCCGTGCCAGACGCCAGCTCTGGGCCAAGGCCTGCCAGGCGCCCCATCGCACTTTGGCCGCCCGCACCGCTCGAACAAGGGCCTGCACCGGGTCAAGCCAGATGCTCGGTGGTCCCTCCCTCTCAGGGCCCCGCCCGTATGGAGACATCACACTCGGGCCAGCCCACCTCGCCTCCCGCTCCTTCACATCCTGCCAAATCCGAGGGCCCCCATTCGCCAAGAGGTCTCTGACTTCAGCCCAAGGAGTCATCTACATCGGTGATCCAAGGCGCCACCCTCTCCACCTTATTGCATCGCTGTGAGCCCTTTGACCTATCTCCTGGGTCCATCATCGCGACGACTTTCCCCCGCGACCCCATCTCGGGAATGTTAGCCGCGCAGGATGAGATCGGCGGGAGGCGTACCAGATCTCCTAAGATTTTCCTCGCGACCTGGGCTCGAGACTCCATGCTCCTCGCACGATACCATCCTGAGCCATTCATGGTGCCGTGTCGGCATCATTATCCCCATCGTCACAGTTCTATCATACTATGACATCCAGCGAGAGCCAACCGACCGCTTCTTCATTTTTCTATCAACGGAAGGCCAAAGGATACTGGCTCCGATATCATAACCTGGCTCTCCATTTACAAGTTGTCCCGCTAATGCTGGCCAAGATAGACAAGCCGCCCCATCCCTCTACTTTCAGGGAGATGGTCTAATTTCTCTACAGACGCCATCTACGGTCGATACTGCTCAGACGCAGACCTTCCGCACAGATGCTTCGATAAACCACGCTTGAGGTCTAATATGTTTCCACTTCGTAACAGTACGTGAGGAGAGAAGCCATCCCCGGGAGGTGTTGTATCGCATTTCCTGTAGGGATATTGGTCTCACCCCCTGGAGTTGATTAGGACCTCATTATTCCATTTCTCTCGAGACGGTGGTCCACCGCCTGAGTTTCCTACTCTGAGCCGAGTCCCTGTCTCTCTATTTTCACGCCTATTACGTCGTGTGCTCGAGCATATCACCCCGGATCGAGCCTCGTTTCTCGGGAGCTTCGCTACTCACCAGAGGCCAATTCTTACCATTGATCGATGGCGCTGCCTCTAGCTTCCATCTTCCCTTCAGGATCTGACGAGACGAGCCTACGATGATAGTCCTCTGGGACTGTCCCTATAGCTTCAGCACAATGGAGAGCCCAGCCCCGCTCACCAAGATCCCTCCACCTCTTCACCTCCATCAGCCACCGGCCCAAGAGGGGCTCCACTTTCTGGTGCATCAAGCAGCTCCAATGCCATCTACCTCTCCACAGACATCATGCCCCATGCCTACTGCTCTATTCGATATACAGGTCGAAAGACCTCTCCAAATGGGCCCCAAGAGCATTGACCTCTCTCCGTGACCCGCTTCATGGAGACGGTTCGCGACATTCTCGCCTTATGATAGCTTCATTTGCAAATTTTTCATTAAAGCCACACTTGCCGAGGATGATCTACACCGAGGTACGGGCCAGAGTACGCATCCAAGCCAAGATCATGCAAGCATGAGCCACTAGCCTTCCTCATTGCCTCCACAGCCCCCGTCAGCCCGCCTATCCCACCACGGGCTGGATCAGCTCCTCCGCCATCATCCCCTACACCGCCTTGATGTGTTAAGTACCGCAGCTAAGACGCCCACTTCACTGAACAAAGACTTCGCCGCCTGTGCTGAGGATGATCTTTCTCCATTCGCCACCGATTGAGGTACTCACTCCTCCACTAACTTTCATCCTCGTCGACGCTTAGTGTTGTAGCGATATTCACACTTTTGATTGTAGTTTTACTTGTACTACATGCCCAATAAGCCCATTTTTTGTTTATATAGAGGCTTGTTGTTTACTGCTGTTTGCAAAAGTCGAAAATTTTGTAAATTCACCATGATATATATAATACAAATCTATTTTTCTACACTTTTGCATTTCATTTTAACCCTATATTGTTGTGACTATGCCTTTCCTGTAAGTTGAAAAGTTGAAACACTGTATGATACCAAATGCTAGAATGGTTCCATGCCTGATTGAGTTTTTGGTCAGTTGAAGACCCTGGAAATAACCCCTTTCTTCCACCATCCTCTAGCTACACACACAGTTCACATTAGCTTTCTTCCACTCAAGCAAAGCCATTCTCCTTTATTTACAAACCCGCCTCTTAGCTTCGTTGATCACTTACTAGGTTAGAGTTCTCAAGAATGAAGACCAATGTGTCTTTCCAAAAGAAAGAAAGAGATAAGTAAAGCCACGACGCCGCTCAAAACCCAGCACGGTCCAAGGTCTATCATGAAAAGCCTTTTAAAGCCCTGCGCCCTAAATCAACTGGTCGGGAGTCACCGACTTTGTGCTCGCTTACATGGTGGATGGTGGAGTTTAGCGAAGAAAATGGATTTAAATCATTCCAAGTCCCAGAAACCTATAGAGCTCAGGCTGAAAGATCCTCTTCCACTCATGCCCTAAACCTTAGTCGTCGAGTCACCTATGGAATCCTCGCTACACCGACTTCTGGGTGGTGTCGAAGCTTTCAAGATCGCACCCTGGCCAATACAATCAAGTATGAAATAAGTGTGGAACTAAATCTATTTAGTTGGTCACATCTAAGGTATCAAGTAAAGAGTTCGTTAGGGGGAGGAATCTTAAGAGCTTATCAAAAGTTGGGAACCGATCACCCAAAAAACACTTAGATTGGGTGGAAATTTGTGCCGATTTCCTTGGAATAATTGTCGCCCGAAACTTGATCCTCGTATGGCATTTGTTCTGCCAGTCTTTACATAATCCCAATTTTTTCATACATCAGAGGTCGAAAGATTACTTGCATACTTTTCAACAAAGCGTACCATTTTGAAAAACATATCTCAGAGGATCTTCCTTCTTTATCATTGCTAAGGGACTAGCAATGTCTCTGTCGGGGGAGTGATTAAGACCCAACAAGGCAATATTAAGCCTTGTTTATAGCAGGTTTTATGCGCTTTTTGTGTACTAATCGACTTCAATAACTCAATTGTTACATTAGGATCTCGGCTTTGCTACTGATCGCATTTTGTAGCTATTTTAGTAGTTTCCTTGGTGTCAAATGTTTTACAATTCTCAATTCGATCTAAACACGATGATCCCGAGCCGAATTCGAAGACCATGATCAAAACAAAGGAAATTTGGAGCATATACTGAAGAGAAGGAGCCTGGAAATTTTAATAGAGCCATAAAGTTCGCAAACAGTGATTTTCGCAACCTCGCAAAATTTCAGTAGTCACTAATTTTCGCAACCTCGTGAACACCGCTTTCACCTGCTTCGCTTCTTCCTCTGATCGCTGATCCACTCTGCTGTGGTTTTATGAAGTTTGCCCTTATTTAATTTTGGTTCTTTAACACACTTTGTATTTCCCTTTAATGAGCACCTATATAAGCTCAAGACATAGTAATCAAATCAACTTCGGGCATACCATCAATCAATCAAGGAAATCAGCACAAAGCTTCCTTTCCTCTACCGGGTGGTGTTTTTCTCCCTTTGTTTTCTTGCATCTTTTCAGAATAAACACCTCATGATGACAAATCAAGGGATTCTTACAATACCTGATCCTTGAAGGGGAAGGGGCCACTGGTGTTGTTTTTGTGCTTAATCGCATGTTCTCATGCTTTTCTATGCTCAGGTTTAAGGGTATTTCAGGCTCCCGTCTCACCATGTGTTAAAATCTCTAAGCATGCTCTCTTTAATGTATTCATAAGTTGGGGTTCATGATTTCACTAGATCCACCGAGGCCCGTAATGAATCGCTCTATTAGTTATCGTAGGTGTTTTCGAGATGTGTTTTCACCGCTGTGATTTCATGCCAACAAAATGCTATCTTTCAAAAGAAAACTCTTAGGGCTTAGGCTTTAAACGAATGAAGATCCGATTCAAATGACTATATGTCATGCTCCCCAAATGCGAGGATATAGACCTAGTACATGTCGTTACAACCTAGAACCCTAAGCCCAGTGGCCCGAGACTTCAAGGATTTCTCTCTCAACTTTTCACTTTAGTTATTTCAATTTTCAACCATTCACACACACTGTTTCCCACAAACCCCTTTGAATCCAACGAGAAAACACCATTTTCAATGCACTGTAACTCTTTTCTCACGAGGAAAACCCATCCCTGTTCTAATCTAGAGCCACTATATCAAGGTAAGAGATCTTTGCTTACGCTATGAAGTAGAGAGGAATCCTAGGGTTATAAATTGCTGATTCCAACACCTACTGCACAAACGAATCACGAGCCAATTAATTAAGTGGTAGAACTTTTGTAAAAACCCGAGAAGAAAACAAAAAGATCCGTTAGCCATCAAGAAATGGGTGAAGTATCGAAAGAAAATACCCGCATCTCGCAGAAGAAGACTGTAATACAAGTAATCGGTTCGACCACTTCGAGAGAAGCAAGGGCTTCTAACCAAAGGAATACATGGAGATATCCAACTACAACATTTAGGCAATCTCTCGACAAATCCAGATCCATCAATAAACAGAGCAAATGTACTTTCTTCATGTAGGAATCGATCAAGCCATCAGAATTTTGATAGCTTTTGTGGTTTTCACCGGGAACATATTCGGTCCAAAAGATTTTGTTCTTTATAATATTGGTTGTTTCTATGTTATTTCGCTTTATGTTTTCAAGCATACTAGATCTTTATTTTTCTTAGATAAAACTTTCACTTTCGCTTTTAGTCCAAATAGCATCGAACTTCTCGGTGAGTCAGTTGATTTCAAATTCTCACACCCTCTGTGAATGATACTGACTCATCTCGTATTTTACTACTTCTCAGATGACTCAGGCACTTGCAAGGTCACAGACTGCACTCATTTTTAAAACTGAACACCAAGAAAGGTTTATTTAATCAATCAAGTTTATCCAAAGTGACATGGCTGCAAGAGAAGTGTAAGGCTCTTGTAACTATGTGACTTTAAGGGGTTTTTAGTCTATATGGAAAAAGGCAAACAGTTGCAACCCGAATCCCCAGCCTGACCTGAATGGCGGATCCGAACCGGAGCTCGGTTTACTCCGACCATTTTCATTTATCTTATCAAAAACATTTTATTTATGTCATTTCATTTTAGAGTTTTTCAATTACGCGGAAGCATTTCAAATGGTAGGCCCAGAAACATTTACTTTTATACAATACGTTTAAAAATAAAGATATCACGCTTCACAAATGATATATAAACACTATTTCAGATTAACTCTTTGTTCACAACATGTCACATGTTCAAAAGAAATGACATGCATATGATTCGGTATATACTTATAAGCCAAAGAACTTTCTATGACTATGTTTTCGATCTTGCCTTCTTTCCTGCTTTACTCGAGACTCATTTATAGATGTAACTACACGCTAAGCATTTTCATGCTTAGTGGTTCTATACGCTCTATTCTAATTTGCGCTTTAACACTATGATGGCATTTATCATAAAACCATGCCTTTATATCAAACTATACTATGCTTATCTATTTTCACACGTTTTCACTTTACAAATCTTTGTCATATCAAAATATGCATTTTCACATGCAACAAATCATTTAACCCAAATCACAGATCTAAACATATACTCTTAAGGACGATTTAGTTTATAAATATCATTTTCACTTGTCAAAGTTTGTTATTTCACTGGCTTCCATAACTACATTCACAGACGGATTCCTACCAAGTGAATCCCGTCTTTTTTTTTTTCATTCGGTAATGTGCTTAAACATTTAACAATTTCGGTCTCCCATTATGACGAATTTCGATTGGTACACCTTGCCATGTGGTCATTTAAAAATGTCATACGCCATCATGACATATGTCGATTGGTGCATCCCGCTAAGTGGGACATTTTAACAATGCCATACGCCATCATGACGGATGCCGAATGGTGCATCTCGCCATGTGGGACATTGAACAATTTCAGTTTGCCTTCATGACGGATGCCTGTTGGTGCATCCCACCATGTTGGTCATTCGGTATATCGATTCAATTCAAGATGTCTAGAATTGACCAATTCAAGATGTCAAGAATTAACCAATTCGTTTACAATTCAATTAATCACTCACATACATTTAGTTGTCAAACATTTCAAATATCACATTTTCAAATCCATATGCACTTTCGTAATATCTTTTCAAAGATATACTCATTCCATATAATCATTTCATATTTATTTGGTAAACTACCAAAACACTTGAAATCCGAATATAATTTCAGTGAACAAAGAATTAACAATACTTGGATCGATTGCTAGGAGCATTGGTACTAGTACCACTTTGAACGGTATCGATACCAGTTCTTCACTATGAATGGGTACCGGGTACTCCTAACTTTTATATCAGCATTCATTTCCCTCTGTGTTATGGGCATCTGCACTCCACTTCTGTGACTGGTACCAATGTGTTGGTTCATTTTAGAATGACGGATTTTGCCATTTCTCACCCACAAAAACTCAAATAACTCCCTCTAAACTCATGTATATCATAGCCCACCATGGAATCCAACTTAAACAACTCCAAAAATGGGTTAGAATCAATATAAACTTCTTTTTCCCAAGTTAGGGCTTTTCCCTAAAACCAAAAATCACAAAGAGGAAAGCTAGGGTTTGGTTTCTTACCTTCAATCTCTTCAAATCTTCTTTTGTAGGTTGCTTGATCTCTTAGAAGCAAGAAATGGGAAACAATCCCACTCAAAGCTTGATCCTTCCCTTGCCCTAGCTCTCTTCTCCCTTTTCTCCTCTCTCAAGCTCTCTAACACGTTTTTGCACAAGTGTGCATTCTTAGACCAAGTGTGGTCTTATATCACTTATTCTTCATAAGGCCTTTTCGCCACAAAATGCATTCTTTGACTTAAGTTTCTCCCAAAATGCTTTATAGCCCATATACTTCCTCATTTCCACTTCAAATCTCAATAATCACAACTTAGACATATAACTTAGTCTTAAATGACCCTAGGTCCTCATTTTCCTCCTTAAGCCTTGCTCGCTTTTCTCATTTCACAATTTATCCGTTTTCCTAAAAAGAAAACCTAAGTTTGGCTAATTCATAAATTTAAAATATAATAAAATTATTATAAAATTTATTTTGGCGTTATGACTATGCATAACTACGCCTCCGAAGTTCAAGCCACCGTGTCCGCATCTGTGATTACGACTTTAGTGTTTGCTTCCACAAAAATTTCCGTTCGAATGATGGGCATCCATCCCGTATGTGAGGGCAAATGATGATTCCCCCATCAGTTTTCGGCTGGTTGTTCGGTAGGCTCATAACACTCTTGATAGCTCTTCTACCCACTTTCCTTTGGCTGAATGTAGGCATTTTTTCAAAGCTAATAGGAGTGTTTTGTTGGACGCTTCTACCTAGCCGTTGCTTTGCATGTACCACCTGGGAGTAATGTGTTTTTATTTTCAATTCACTCGTAGTTCCTATATACCCTACTATCGAACCACGACCATTGTCTGCTGGCACCGATCAAGGTCCAAATCTACACATGACAATATTTTTCCATACAAACCTAACGACTTGTCTTTGATGGATAAAGGCTTTTACTCTTATCTACTTGGTCAAGTAGTCGCTGGCAACTAGTAAATAAATTTTCCTTCTCGAGACGGGCGGTAGCAATGGCCCCACTTCACAATACCCCATCGAGCCAAGCGGCCAGGCTCATATACAGCAATCTGAAATGGAGTTTTGAGACGAGGGTCTGTCGCTGGCAACGGTCACATCTTCTGACATAGGCGGCGACATCTACCTGCATGGTCGGCCAATAGTAGCCTTAGGTATGAGCTTTATGAGCCAACGTTCTACCGCCTAGATGATTTCCGCATATCCTCTCGTGGAGCTCTGCTAATATGTATTGTCCATGTTGTTGCGTGAGGCACTTAAGATATGACCTGCCTAGGGACCGTTTATACAATCAATTGCTAACGAGAGAATCGAGCCACCGACTCGATCTTACGGGCTTTGGCTTTGTTTATCCCAAGAGGTTCCCTCAACTTATGAAGCGATATCAACAGTATCCAAGAAGGACTTGTTTCTACTTCATCTCACCCGCTTGGTAGTGATCGACGACTCAAGCAGCATATTATACGGGAGGAGTACTATTTCCTTGTAGGACACAACCACACAGTCAAAGCGTCCGCCTTCGCTGTAACTTCTCTTCTGACATGTCTAAACTTCATTCAAGATTACTAAAGCCTCCCACCAGTAGTTGATTAGATCCACATACTGGGCCACGTCTCGTCTCATATTCCCATTTACTTCCCGACAAACTAACTGAGAACAACTTCTTAAGACGATTTTTCCGTAGAGGATACCTGAGGCTTGCGTAGATCGAGCCTCGTTATGGATCGCTTCCATATTCACCTTCATCAAGCTAAGTGGAGAAAATTCAAGTGTATGGCTTGATCTATGACTTTCCCGATTGGGGCTTTAAGTTGCAGCCCCAAGCCGGCTCCCGTCTCTAGTGAAGCACCATCCACATTTAGAGTCCACCAGCCGGAGCCGTCTGGTTCCATTTCTTATTGAGGAATTTCTACTAAGAAGTCACTGAAGACTCGCCTTCAACGCCACGAGGTTTAAATCAATGTCAAACTCATTTCACTTGATAGCCCACTCAAGTTACTTTCGCCTGACAAGTCAGGCTTATGTATAGTGCTTCTTAGAGGAAGATTGGTGAGCATGGTAATAAGGTGCACTTGGAAGTACGGGCAGAGTTTTTGTATACCCTATGCCAAGACCGTCATTTTCAAGAAGGGTATATCTAGTTTCGCCTGATAAGGACTCGCAGAAGAATACGGGCTTCTCGCTACTGCTGCTTGTCTTCAACAGTTGCACTCCTATCAAACATCGGGAACAGCTATGTAAAGATAGAGCGTTTCACCTGTGTCTAGGCTAGCTGCACTGATTCGCTCTGAGATACTATTTGATTGCTAAGGGCCCTGGTCGCATTCTTTATCCCAACCGGTCCAAGCCGCCCATTTTAGGGAGTGGTGAAAACGCTTCAATTCCATCTGCGGAAATGAGAGATGAATCGCCCTAGGGCCGCCAACCGACCAGTTAGTTGTTGTACTCCCTTTCTGGTGGTAGGAGTCTTAGATTCTATAACGGCTCTGAATTGAACAACATTGGCCTCAATCCTTCTCCGCGTCACCATGAAGCCCATGAACTTACCCTAACTAACTCCAAACACACATTTTAGGGGATTGAGTTTCATACCGTTCGTGCACAACAGCTCAAAAGTCTCTTATAGATGCTCCGTATGATCAAGGCGTTCTTTGGACTTGATAAGAATATCATCAATATAGACTTCCATCGTCTTGCCAATCAGTGGCCGAAATATCTTAGTTACTAGTCTCTGATAAGTTGCTCTAGCGTTCTTCAAACCAAAGGGCATCACGTTATAGTAGTATAGCTCATGCGGTGTAATGAAAGCCATTTTCTTTGCATCAGGCGAGTCCATTGGGATCTAGTGATAACCTGAGAAGGCGTCCAAAAATGAGAGCATCCCATGCCCGATAGATGCATCAACGATCTGATATATTCGTGGTAGGGGGAAGCTGTCTTTCAGGCATGCTTCATTGAGGTCCATGTAATCCACTCATACTCGCTATTTACCACCCTTCTTTTGGAAAACCACCATGTTCGCAAGCCATTCAGGATACTTCACTTCTTTGATAAACCCGCACTCAAGAAATTGCTTCCACCGTTCAATAATCTAACGGCGACGCCTGGGGCGGAAGCGCCTTATTCAGCCAACAAAGCCATTGGGTGGGTTATGCACAGCAAGCTTTGAGAGGCCAACGTAATAACTTAGCCATGTCTGAGTGACTCCAAGCGAATACATCTACGTTTCCCAACAATACGCGTCGTGAAATGCTCTTTTCTCTTCAGTTAAAAATAAGGTGTCAGTATATGTATTTCTCACTGCCTGTGAAATAACGCTCCAAAGGATCCACAAATTAACAGATTACTCGCCTCTTACCTAGGTGGCGAATGAGTCATGCGCGAAAGTGTGATCCCCAAGAGGAAGACCATCTAAACCTTTTCATTTATGTGTCTCTACATAGATAACTAAGAGCATTTGGCCGTGGCGGTCACAGCTTCTGGTCGCTGTAAGATCGACCTACCCTACGCTAGTTAAATAACTGACCATTTGGTGATATGTCGAAGGGATAACCTTCATCGAGTGCAACTGTTGAGACCAAATGATATATTCAAATTTATGACACTGCTACCAAAGGACTATTACCTAATCCCCGGCAACGACGCTAAAAACTTGTTAAGACCCAACTATGATGATCGATATGAAAATCTTCCGTATCGCCACATAAGAAACTTTTCAATCCACAGGTAATATTTAAAACTGTTAAGACCATTTCTCATGTGTTTGAAAAGATGGAATTTGTTTCTTTTCGAAATGACTCATTTAAAATTTATGTTTACGGTTCAGATCATCGATGCACAGGTCGCATGCAAGTAATAAAAAAGTGGATATTTAAAGTCCGGGATATCGTTCTTAATGGCGGGCGACATAAATCAAAAGACAACTACCCAATTACTCAAGATCACACATTCAACTCCATAATCGATAGGATGATAAGAAGATCAAATGTAGTCTTATATTGAATAATAAATGTACAAAAGTAAAGTTTGATAAAATTATGGTCGAGCATTCACCGAGGAGGCAAACCGGATCTCGAATCAATTAACACAATCAATTTCTACATCATTCGATTCATAGCTAACCATCAATCGGAAAAACTGAGTTTGTCAAAGATGCAAGGTAGATATAGCTCTTGATTTCTCCCTTAACCATACTTCTTTCACTGGATTAAAGGTTCATATTCATTTAATAGACATACCCTAATCAATTACTTGTAATATATAACCCTCTTTCTAAGATTTAAGTATTTTTCCTATTCAATACTTCATACTCAAAGCTTAGGACTAAAGAATTCTTGCCCCCATAGACTAGATATTACAAGACTTCTCTAATTTGATTGACACCTCGTCCTACACTTCTGGTGTAAATTTCCATCTCCTTGATTAGATCTCAGCTAACACGAGATCATAATCAATTCATTATAAAGATGAGAGTTCTCTGAGTGATTAAACAGATACTTCATTCAACCTATCTCAACTTATAAGTAAGTTAGTGATCTATCTGAGTAATCCTTCAAAGTTCATTAGTTCCATTGTATTAGTCTACCATACCCACAAGGAACCGCTTCACACCTCGTAGATTCCATCTCTCGTGTCACCAAAGGGCCTCCGAAATCGTGAGTGAGATATGTAAGACTTTGCCACTGGGTACACTGCACTAGTAATCGAGAATAAGTAAATTTATAAACAATACCAATTAGATAAATTCAAGAATCCTAATTAAAGCTTTTCCACTACAGAAAAGCAAATGACTATCATCAATGACCCATTTCGAGTGAGCTCAACTTTCAAAATTGGTTTTACCTACATCGCTGACTAAATCGATCAGAAAATTCATTGGAAATCATAAACGAACTAAATAAATGAACTTTAGAAACCTTCAAAGATCCATTTAAACTAAACAAGAATGAAAAGAAGAATTTATAAAGAAATAATTAACTCAAGATACACTTCAAAGACAATACCCAAATCCAAAATTAAAGGAAACCAACAAAATAAACTATATCGGAGCTAAATCTAATAAAATGGAAAATAAAATAAAATAAATAAAAATAAAAATAAAAATGTACAAGAGTCTTCAACCACCCAGATATCCTGTAGTCGCTAAAATCACGACATCGCCTTCTAGAAGCGTGTATTTATAGGGTATTTCTCCAATGTTGGGCCTCACTTCATTAATCGCATTGTCGACCTTAATTCGCCCACTTGGGTCTCTTCATTGCACGACATAGAAAGGTTTGTCGCGATAAACTTAGTCTTTGGCCGCCACCTCGCCGAGCTTCTTCTATCTATCGACCGCTCTCTGTGCTTGCTCTTGAATTCAGTCGTGACATACTTTGATAATGTCGCAACATAAATCAGATTCAAGAAATTCGTTTCGTCGAGAACAGAATGCCTGCGGTCGCCACACCAAATCCGTGCTCTGACCTGGGCCTTCTCATGTCTATGTTCTCTTCCTGAGCTCATTACCATAATTTTCCTTATTATGACAAACAATTTCTTTTCAGCCCGGCAACCTGGTCAAGATAGAGTTTTCTCCTGTCACACAGATTTCTTAAGTCCCAGTAATTTGTTTGACAAGAAACTCTTTTGGTCGCACAGACCTTTTCTTCATGATTCTTGTCGTCGAGATGTTTGTCAACATAGAATTATATGTCATGACACAACCGCTCTGCCATTCTCACCTCTTCAATTTATGTCTCACCTACTTTTCTCCTCACGTGGTTATAATCTTATCATTTCTTAGCTGTTACCGCGAAAGAAAAATTTCTTTATCGCGTACACCTATTGCAAGGCTCTTCAACTCTGATTATGTCGCAATGTAATTTCGTCTCCATTCTTCTTGTGTTGCTCTTTAGCTTCTTGTCACAACAGGGAATTCCACCTCTTCATGTTTTTAGTTTTGTCACTTCATTTAAATAATCTTTTTGTCACAATAGAGATCAAAGTTGCTCTGTCAGAATTTTGGATTGCTATGTCACGTACAGGATTTTCTTTGTCACACAACGCTTCTTCCTTTTAGTTACTTGATATTGAGAACTGTCAGCAACATAAAAACACTTCATTCTTGACTTGCTGCAATCTAAGTACTTCGTCATGATAATTGTCTTTACGCGATAGAGTGCATATGTTAGCTCTTTCAACTTTTATGTCAGGACATAAATTATATTATCTGACACAACTTCTTTCGGGCTTCCTTAATCTTTGTCAGATGTAGTAAAGGATTGTCAATGGCGCTTCCTTTATAATTTTCTCTCTAACAATGTTATAATAGTACCTGCACACAAAATTTCTCCTTTCACAAAGATTCGAGTTGGCGTCTCGAGCTGTTAAACATTTATCATTGTCGCACATAGTTCCTTCTGGGCTCATTTGAATTTTGTGTCGCGACATACAAAACTCATGTCGTGACACAGACTACTGCATTTTCCACTTGTTTGCTTATTTTATGCTCGTTTTCTCTTCTTCTTTTTTTTCAATTAACATTTGCAAAACAAAAGGTTAGTGAATATTCCATAATCAAGCATACAACATCAAAATTGTTAAAACATGCTAGGAAAATGGATTAAAATATATGAGTTTAAGACTCATCAAATTTCAACTTAAGGTTTTGTCATTTTCACAAAGAAAAGAAATTTGTTTGGTCCTAAGAATTTAGCTATTTATTTTAAGGACATTTTTCTGCTTTAAGCTCAATTAGCAGAAACATAAGCCGCTTGTGTAATTACTTCTAAACATGTTTCCAATGCAAAATCAAGAAGATTTTCTTAAATTTAATTCTACTGAATCAACTAATAATTCATAAATGTAACAATTTAATCATCTGATCCCATTTTGTGTGTATTGTCTTTACTCTTCTTTTCAAGTGTATCGGCTTAATCTTTTAGGATAATATCACTGGGTACACTCTTTTATTTTTATAGTCTCATATGATCAAGTTTATCATATTAATCTCCTCTAATGTAGGCAAACATAATATTCACCTTTCGAATCAAATAGGCCCTTTTAGACTTGTAATGTGTGTCTGGGTAATGAGGTAATTAGACATTTGAAGCTCAATTTAAACCTTTACTTTACCGACAATTTACACTCCTTCCTTTCTCGATCCATACTTGATTTTCTTGATTGTAAAGTCAACCTTCCCACAGGTTTTGCATATTTCTCGCATATTTTTCTATCACAAGTGTCTTTTTTCTCTTTCCTCTTTCTCACACACAGAGGGATAACTTCCTCCTTATCTAGGTGCTTTTCACTTTTTCATTTTCTCCAAGTTTTGTGGAATGGTGCAATGTTTTGTCTTTTTAAGATTTCCACCACCCTTAACGAACTTTTGGTCAATTACTCCCATACCAATTGGCATGAGGGTATTAAGTGTTGAACACCCCTTAAGGACTTAATTATTCCAGGGAGGAAGGCTACAAGACCAAACTCATTCCTCCTTGATCTTTTTCTTTTCACAATCCTTTTCATCTTTTCTTATTTCTTTGAATTGTTATTCTCAACCCTTATCATCCTTTTCCACAACTTGAAATAATATTCCCCCAAACTTATCCTCTTCTGTCCTTGATGTACTTTATCTAATGATTTGGGCAAATAAGGGTTCTTTACTTTAAGATTATGTGTAAGGGAGGAGTTTGGCTTCTTATTTACTGGTTGATGATGAGATTAGCTAGAGGCTCAAATTAGTGAACTGTTAGGATATGCAGCATGCATATAAAAGGGTAGGCTTCGAAAGGCTCAAACTTCCAAGGATGGCCTAAATCATTTCCAATTAGTGGTATTGCCTATGATTTCGTTTTGACTAATAATCCCACAAGTTCTAGGACATCAAAGAGCTTATTGTGATAGATCCCAAAAGATGTTCCCAATCTTACACAATTTTCTTCTTGTAGTTATCATTAATTATGTGTAAGGTTTATCAGGACTTTGTAACCAAACTGTTTACACAAACATAATTATAGGTCTTATCTGTTCCATCAATTTATTAAAGTCTTCCTTAATCTTGAATTTCAACACATTTACTCATAATCTTTCTACTTTCCATTTCCATTCATTTAATCCTACCCCAATGCATCTATCAGATTTTTATTTGGTTTTGAGATTTGTTTTTATGCTGCTTTACCAGTCAAAATGTTCATTCAAATCATGCATTTAGCTCAAACAATCCAACACAATGATAATGCTTCGGTCTTTACTTCCGGGCTTCCAATCAACCAAACATATTGGCAAAGAATTTAGCATTTGATCCGTAGTTGGTTTCTCAATTATTCTTCAACTAAGCTATTTATCACAAGTCAAAAATTTCTAACTATTAAACATGAAGGAAATAAACAACAAGAAAAATCAAACAAAAATGTACACAAATCTGGTAAAGAATTTTCTATTTTATTGGATGTTTCAAGTATGGATATTAAGTATAGAGAGGGAGAAGAGATGGAAGAGTAGGGTGAGCTATGTTCTTTTTCTTTCATGCCTATGGGAGGATAAGAGGTTAACCGTATTCAACTTCGGGCCATGTGATGGTGAGAACTCAGGATTGACTTCAAGGGCCGTCTTACACCATTCTCCACTTCTGTTCAGTACAAACCACTCCATGGTTAGGGATAGTTACTTTATCATATCATTTTTGTCTCTACCCAATAGCATTCAGGGTTCCCTCAAACTTACCCTGGGCAAAGTACATCTTAATCAAGTTTTCACATCATACTAAGCTTTTCACATTCCATCACTTCCTTGTAATTCAGAGTCCCTCCAATTTTCATTCATTTTTTCAATTAAAGCTCTGATTTCTTTCTGATGTTCTTTGTACAGATACCCCAAGGCATCTGCCTTCTGCAGCCTATTCTTTTCCATAGCATCCTCCATTTCCTTCATGATCTTGAATAGCTCACTCTCTCTTGCTAGCTGTTGAAAGAAAAAGGCATCTTCTCTTGCCTTAAGTTCTACATTTAGCTCTTGTTCCCTTTGTTCCCATCTACTTTTCCATTCTTCATCCCTCTACTTTAGGGCCTCTTCCAAGTTTCGATCCCTCCTTTTCAACTCAGCCTCTATATACTCATCCTTGAGCTGTAGTTAGAGCCTCAACTGCTTGTCCCTCTCTTCCATTTCTTGCCTCATGGTCTGTAGCAAGGTTAGTACTGCACTGCTACTTAGGGGCTCTGAGCCTTCACCCCGCCTCCGTCACTCACTCCCACTTCGCGGAGAAAGCCAAGATTGGGCTCACACTCTCTCGCCTTGTTGGAGTTCTGGTGCTTCACCTTCAGGCTGTGGCTGTTGTATTTCATCAGTTCTTCTTCTTCCTTACAACTTCCAACCTGCCTTCCTATTTATTTTTAGTCCTCAGGATTCTAAGAATACAAGGGCGATGCCTTTGCAGCTTCTCCTCTTCCTAATCTCCTTGGACAACCCTCAATATGAAGAGTCTTAAAATCAGTGTTGGATGAGGGATCACCCCTTTGTAACCTCCTCTGTAATAACTCAGAATTGAGTTTTCTATTATCCTTCCCACATTGAATTTGTAGCCCTTGAGGATGGCATATAATAATACTACCTCTTTCTCTCTGACTATGCATAAATGTTTGGAAGGTAGCATGACTGAACATAAAAAATAAAACCACACCTTTGCTGGTTCAGTCAGTGCTCCTCTGGCGATGGACTTGTAAGGGTTCTTCCTGGTTGCATTCAACTTCCCTTTTCCATCTGTTAGTAGGTCCACAATCTTCTGGTGGTTAGGTTTTTCCACTAGTCTCTTGAATTTTGACCCATTCTTCCTTTCCTGAAGATTATACGTCTGGTCAATCTGTTCTCTTCCGAAGGGTATCCATTTCCCTCTGACGTAGACAACCTTCTCTTTCATCCCCACCATGTCAAGCAGAGAAACCTTTTACCACATCCACAAATCCGGAGCTTTATACCAGAGAACATATGCCATCCTCGTTTCTACTAGCTCTTGGAATGGAGAAACCCATTTGTTGAAGCCTCTCTCCCCGATGAAGTCTCGTGTCGTAGCCTCTGCCTAAGTAATATACGCTGGTGTCGAGACCCAAATACCAGCTGTTTCGCTGTTTCATTTCTTCATTTCCTCTTCCTATACTCTTCCACTGTCTGCTCAAGTTCATCGTTTACCTCAGCTCTTTCTTCCCCTTGCCCTATTACTATCTGAATGGCTTGAACAGTCTCATTCTCCCACTCAACATACTCTTCCATGATCTCGTTGAGGTTTGGAACTAGTTGCCGGGCCTGCATGATCATGAGAGATCGCTTAAGGCTTTAGCCTCTGTGGTTTTTAAAGAAAATGAGAGAGATTCCGAGGTATGGAAGTCGAGAGGATTGATGGTTTATGATAAAGGTGGCCCTTAGTTTTCGTAAAATTTACTATAAGCCAACTATTTTCACAGGTTTCATTTCATCGCCGCGAGCAAAAATTTCTAGTGGTTTGTTCTATTTTTACGTCACATGATGCATGTAAATAATTTGTCGTGACATAGTTTTTGCACCAAATGGAAATCGGGCCACTACATGTCATGACATTGAGAAGAATGTTGCGACATTCTTTCGCTGGGCATCATCGGAGCTTGTGTCGCAACAATGAAAATTTCAGGTCACGACATAAACTTGCCTTTTCAAATCGAGTCCAAAAAATTACATGTCATACACGAGAAAGCATGTCAGACATTCTTTTTAGTGTTATGTTTAATTTATGTTGTGACACAGAGAGAGTATGTTGCGACATAAATTATATTTTTCTAGGATTGCATCTTATCCAGTTTTCACTTAAGACACATTTTAAGCAAGGTGTATTCATTCATACCCAACTGAACATACTTGTGTAAACTCATTTAATCAACCAAGAACCTCAATGCAAGTATGAACAAATAAAAATTTCATTTCTTTATTCTAATATACCCTAATAAAGATGATGTTCAGAATATCTAAAAAAATATTTGAAACCAACAAAGCTGCTATTCATTGTCTGCCTTAAAATAAATCACATTCTCCCAAACTTCAATTATGCATTAATATTAAAAACAAATCGAGGGAAATAAAAATAATCCCCCTTGTAGCTAATTTCCGCATTTTTCAATTTGAGACAGTGTGCTTCCTAATAAAACTCATCTTTAATATAGCTTCATTGTCCTGAAAAATCAACAACCACTAATAATAAAAATTTTGACATAACTAAAACTGGAAAATTCAAACTCATAAAATCTAATCAACACTCTAAATTAAAACTAATAATTTTGCTTGTGGTCATTCCCAAGAAGTCGCTTCGCCATCATTTTGGCCAGATATCATTGGAGCACTTATTCATTTTCAAGATCTCCTTGTATGCTCCTCTGGGGATCGAGCAGCTTCTTCCTCAATCTTTTCCAATGCCTCTTTCTCCTACATCTTCATTTCCTTGCATTTCATTGTCTCCTCACAATGAAGTAGGTGTAAAATCTTTTGGATTTGTCTCTATACTACTGGGAAATGCATTCCTTGATTGGTTTTGCAAGGAAAGGCCAGCGCCTCTACTGGAAGTTTCCTAGATTCTTTAAAGAGGCATTTCAGAGCTAGAATACAACAGGTTGCATTCGGGAATGCTGCTAGCATAGCAAACTTCTATTCATGTATGTTTAGTAACCTTTTGTTTCCCCCCATAAAATGCTACATCTGATCTTCAAATGATTAAGTCCTTTTCTAACCATGATATTCTCCTATCATTCTCCATTGTCGTTTTTGAAACTCTAGGCTGGCATGAGCCCGATGGTACTCCACAAGGTATGGGGCCCTCGCGTGCCTCTCCACATTATGAAAGGTTTTCATGGTTCCTTAGTGCTAAGTGTATAGTGCAGAGGCAAGTCAAAGGTTTCTAAGTGACAACTTCCTTTGCTCACTCATATACTCTGGTTTCGCTAACTTCAGATGGCTCTTCTTCAACCGTCCCCAACACGTCTGGGGCTCCTTCATTTATTTCTCCACTTCCATGTGCAAGATACTTTCCTTCATCGTTTCCCACTTTGTTCATCACTGCATCTAGCTTTGCTTCTATGGCGTGGGCCATACTAGTTAAGCTCAATCAAACCACTTCCCCTCAATCTACTGCTGCTCCCTAAAGCTTCAAAAGGAGCCTTGTAGTTGCATTGCAATATCTTCAATCATTTGCCTCATTTCCTCTACATTTCTCTTAAAAGCTCCACAAGAGGGATGCATCACTATACTCCTTGAGGCATAATCCATGGCATGATAGAATATATCCATCTGAAAGTGGGCTGACGAATCATGCATAGCGACATCTTTTGTCAGCTCCTTGAATCTCTCTCATGCATTGTAGAGACTCTCCTCTTCTCCCTGCTTGAAGATAATTATTTCTCCTCTTCTCTCAACAATTAGAGCTAGAGGAAAAAATCTGCTCTTATAGGCCTCCACCAATTCTTCCCAAGTGTTCACTGATCCCACTGGCAATGAATCAAACCATGTTGCTGCCACATCTCTCAATGAAAAGAGAAAGAGCTACAGCTTGATTATTTCTGGTCTCACCCCATTCAGTTTAACTGTGTTGGCCATCCTCATGAATCTCCCCATATGCTCATTGGGATCTTCAGAGGGATGACTAGTGAACTAGTGCTGCTGTACCATGGTAATCAATGATGGCTCAAAATTGTTGGCTTCTATGGCATGTTGTCTTACCACAGAGTACTCCTCATCAATAGGCCCTCTAAAAGTCCCTCCATGACAGCCCTCCGAGTCTTCCGCTTCTTCTTCTTCTTCTGGAATAACCTGCAATCTTTCTCTTCAATTTTCCATACTTCTAATTTCAATCGTGATCTTCCTGATTCTACAAGAGCCTTCAATTTCAAAGGTTCAGAGGCAAGAGATCTGCTTCTCGGTTTTCTATGCATTTAAAATCTTCCCCGAAATAGAAACACACCTAATATCAAATGAATCGCTGGGATTACGCTTATATCCATTAAGCTTATAGAAAAACAATTTTTGTGATTTTCTGAAAAATAATATCAAAAAGAAAAATGTCCAAATTAGTAAATCCCTTTTTAGTTAGAATATTGATCTTTAAATTTATCATTTCTATCCTCGACCAATGGCATTAAAAACTTATTGAGACCAAATGATATATAAAAATTTATGACACTACTACCAAAGGACTATTACCTAATCCTTGGAAACGACGCCAAAAACTTGTTAAGACCAAAATATATGATGTGATCAGTATATGCTAATCTTCCATCGCCACAAGAACTTTTCAAATCCATGGTAATGTAAGACCAAAACTTTTCAAGACTATTTCTCAGGTATGAAAAAGATGGAATTGTTCTTTCTTTTGAAAATTACTCATTTAAAAATTCTCAGGTTGCGGGTTCAGATCACTGCAAGTGCACAAGTCATACAAGTAATAAAAGTGGATATTTAAAGTCCAGATATCGTTCCCATGAGGAAGGATGATAAATCAAAAGACTAACTATCTCAATTACTCAAGATCATTACTATTTGAACTCCACTGATATGATGATAAGAAGACTAAAATGTAGTCTTATACTGAAATATTAAATGTACAAAAGTAAAGTTTGATAAAATTATGGTTGAGGATTCACTGAGTGAGGCAAAACTGATATGACTAATTATCACTAATCAATTTCAGATCATTTCGATTCATAGTTAACCATCAATCGAAACTAAGTTTGTCAAAGATGCAAGGTAAGATAGTTCGATTTCTCCCTTAACCATACTTTTCACTGATTAAAGGTTCATATTCATTTATGAGACATGATTCTAATCAGTTACTTGTAATATATAATCCTCTTTATAAGATTTAAGTATTCTTTTTCCTTTCAAAGAGTTCATACTGTGATCTTACACTAAAGAATTCTCGTCTCATGTGACGTGATATTACAAGCCTTCCACTCTGACGACACCTCGTCCTACACTTCTGATGTAAATTTCCATCACCTTGATTAGATCTCAGCTAACATAGGATCATAATCAATTCATCAGAAAGATAAGAGACCACTAAGCGATTAAACAGATACTTCATTCAATCTATCTCAACTTATAAGTAAGTTGGTGATTGATGAGTGTAAAATTCATCTATGTTTTGAGTTCAGTTCACAAGCTATTTTGAGCATTTTATATCCATATTCATGTAAAAGTCATAAAATTTCCTCTAAATTTGATTTTGCAAGATTTTTGATGGAAAGCAAGTGATTTAGTAAGAAAAGATGCAAAATGTTTCCAAAAAGAGAGTTAATCTAAGAACTTTGGCCAAAGCAAGGCCATCGAGAAGATCAATTTTTATGTATCATCTAGAGCGTCGATTGGTTCAACTCTACTCATGGTTACATTCTACATTCAAAGAGCTTTCCAATAACATCTCACACGCCCAAATCCGAGTTAACATAAAAAAGTTATGGCCCCGACAAGTTGGAAAAAGAAAACTGTCACGACAGAGAAAACTCTATCATGACAAAGTTTTCTGCCGTGATAGAGAAAACTCTATCGTGACAGAAAAAAATGTGTCACAAAAAAAACGCTGGAAAAAAACTAAAAAAGGCCGAAAATGGATATTTTTGGCTTGTTTTCAAGCCTATTTCACCCTAGGACTATAAATACTCGTTTTTTTAGATTTTTAGGGAAATGGGAAGGTGGGAGAAAACCTATCACGGGCTTCTTCTCTAAATCACAATTCTTAGTTTTGTCAGATATTTTGATTTTTAATAGATCTTAGAGTAGTTTGTGAGCATATTTAATTTCTATTGAAGAGATTTCTGTTGTATAAGTGTAGGATCGTATTTATTATTTACCCATTAAAAGATTAAAGCTAAAATATGGATTTTTCTTCACCCCTTGTTCTGATTTATTTCTTCATTTTCTTACCTTTTTTTATTAGTGATGACTGAATCCAAAGAATGGAACATTAAACACCCTTTGTAGAGGTGTGGGGATTAATTGTTGAACATTCGCATTTGAAAATTACAAGTTATTTTCAGGGTTTGAATACCTAATTTATATAATTATACTGGTCATATAATTAACTGTTTTGAATATTAGTACCTTATACCTGGGTAAAGAGCTATATCTTGCTCTCGATTTTAGGAGACCCTTTCGAAAGGACAATGTAGATAGAGATTCCCCAGAGTAAAGAGCAAGAATCTTGGGGGTATGTTAGACTAATATTATGAAACTAATGAACTCGAAAAATTACTTTGATAGATCACTAATTCACTCAGTGAGGATTAATTAGATGATGTATCGCTTATTTGCAGGTCTCACCTCAACTGATAGAATGACCTTGATCCCGTGTTAGCATATATCTAATCAAGGAGAGAGAGAACTCTATTAGATTTGATGGTTGAGATACCTATTACATTAGAGAAGGCTTGCATTGTCTTATCTATGGGGGCAAGAATTCTAGAGTCCTAAGAAATGGTTGTGAAGTATTGGAAACGAAAAACAATAAAGTCTTAAAGAGGGTTATATTCTACAAGTAACTGATTAGACTCATGTATGTGAAAGGAACATGAATCTATAATTAGTGAAATGTATGGTGTATGGCGAAATCCAAGCTATACTACATTACTTTTGGACAAATCCAGCATTCAACTCACAAATGTTGCGCTTCCAAGGAAATCCAAATTGTTTTGTAAATAATTATCCCCATCCCTAGTTCCTTTATCCATACCTTTTAGAAATAAGTAGTTGTTTATTTGCTAGATTTTAGAATTAGTTTTAAATCAGTTTTTTTGTTTAAATTAAATTGATTTTATTTCACATCCTATTTAGTCGCCTAAATAGTGAAGAACCCTTGTAATCGGGATGATCAAATTTCAATTAGAGAGAGCCTCTAATCCTCATGGGTACGATATCCGGACTTTTAGAGTACACTTACAGTTTGTATGACCCACTTGCGAAAGGGGTCGAGTGTCAGTAATACTTTCATTTCGCCTTGAGCACACTTCTGGGTTTCATAAATCGTTGAAGAGATTTACCACATTCACTTTTGCCATATTTTCATGTACATCATTTGTCTCAATGTTTTTTGCATCATTGCTAGGGACTCACTTGCCTTTTGGCAGCCGTGGTCGAAAATTAGTCAACAAGTTTCGCATCGTTGCTGAGGATTGCGTCGTTTCACTTTCTCATCGAAGTTGACATTAAGAGATGGAAGATTTGCTAATTTAGGCAATTTTTATTTTCATTTTTGGTTGTGATTTGTTTCTTAGCTTTTTTTTTTTTTTTTTTTTTTTACTGTTAGTGTTTTTGTACTTTATTTTCTTTCTTTTTCTTCTTATTTGTTGGTACTTATGGAGGAATATTCAAGAGAAAATAGACTTGCCTCCATAGAAGCTAAGCTTGACTTCCTTATT
This sequence comes from Tetrastigma voinierianum, assembly GCA_016808115.1. Lineage (NCBI taxonomy): Eukaryota > Viridiplantae > Streptophyta > Magnoliopsida > Vitales > Vitaceae > Tetrastigma > Tetrastigma voinierianum. The sequence continues at coordinate 307,848 of JAEQBH010003768.1, read as the reverse complement.
CATTATTTGGACCCAAGAATTCACAATGACTCACTTATGGAACAAGGAGTACTGCCTTATCAAGGGAGTTCAAACCCCACAATTGAGGAGGAAGAAGATTTGTCTCCTATTAAGGAGCATAATTTTGTCTACATGGATGGGAACAAGAAGATGATTAGTCTTCAGGAGTAGAAATTTCCATATTTAGATGCCTTTCAGGTCAACACTAGTGCTAGATTAAAAAATGTAGAAGCTCAAATAAGACACTTGGTCTAAGCATTCAAGGTAAAATTCTCTAAGACCTGTCCTAGTACACTTTGCCAAATCCCAATGAATGCATGGATACTCCTTTTAGCAGTGTGTATAAATTTCCTATCCTGAAATTTGTGGAAGAAAGGAGAAAATGAGCTTGAAATTGAGAAAAAAGGCACTCCGAAACAACTTAGAGAATGGAAACTCATTAGTGGATAAATTGAAATTTGAAGAAGAAAGTCAAGTGATGGCTATTGAAAGAAAACATTCAAAGTAAGATTGGACACATTTACCTTCCCCATGGATTTTGTGTTCAGCATTGAAGAGGATCTAAAAAATTTGAAGATATTAAAGACCACTTCCTTCCCTCAAGCCAAGCATGGATTAACATCGATCAACAGGTGGGGAGCTCACCTTGTTTCAGGTGAGGAGAAAGCAAAGTTCAATCTTCACCAACCATTACCTTTGACGGAGCAAGAAAGAACCAAGTGCAAAAAATTCTGCAACTTGCTTCCATAAAAAGGGCACATGTTTGAATAGTCCCCCTTAACCATAAATGTGTTTGCATCTGCATCACATAAAAGGGATCAGTTTGAAGAAATTGGTGGCCAACCACCACTCACAATTAAAGGGGATTCTCGAAGCTTTTCCTCTGAAAATCTAGAAGAAATCATCCTTGAACTGAATGGTTATGAAAAGAAAGTGTTGTCCAAGATGGATGATTGGTCAAATGAAAGCACTAATACTTTTCCAATGAGTCTAGATGGACTTAAAAAATCCTGAGTACCTTTCTGGGAGGCAACCCAAGCTAAGTAATATGATTCTATCCACTCTTTTCTTTTCCTTTTCTCTATTTTATTTACTTTATTTATGTTGTTTTTACCGCTGGGATGAAAATACAAAGATTGTTTTTAACTTTTGTTTGTTAGTGTTTTAGAATAAAGCAAGTTTGAAGCTCCAACATGTTGTCATGACCAGTTTGCAAGAGCAAAGACTATATCAAGTGGGTAAGATAACACTAATGTCAAGGTTTGAAAATCTTCTGGCTCATTCAAAGTGGCCAAGATCTAGAAAAGGGAGTTCGGTTTTTCCAACTCTCTCTATTATCCTTTTCTTTATTACTTCATTTTGCTCATTGCTGTATTACTTCAAGACAATGTTCATTCCCAAAGTTCGGGGTGTTTATTTTTAGTTAGTTTATAATTTCACACTCCCCATATGTCAGCATTACGATAACTTCAGGATAAAGTTTTCAAGGTTTTTATGGATAACGACTTTGTTAGATGCTTTTCAACTTACATCTTAGTTTAGGTTTAATGAAGTTAATTGAGTTTTCCTTGGAGTTGTCAGATGTCAATGAAGATCATAATCAACCCTTGAGATGTGGGATAGTATTCAAGATAATAAGACTTAATAATATTATTCTACAATATTTAGTCATTGGTTTCAAAATCCATGCAATTTGGTCACTAAGTACCCTTGAAAAGCAATTTTGCTTCGTTAGAGTAAGGTTTATGAGAATCCATCTAATTTTGATCTCCATAGTTCTAACCCGTCTATTATCACTTGAGGTGAAATCAGGCAACACAACAATTCGAGAAATGATATAGGCCATCCTCGAAAGATCAAGGCCTTTCTGTTAACCCTATTAATATGCATATGCATATTCCTCTAGTACCAGAATGTTGAGCCTTAAAGAGCCAAAATTCTATTTATAAAGACCAAGTTTGAAGCCAATAACCTTCCTATACTATCCCTTAGTAAAGAACCAAACTCACCCATAACATGAGGATTTGAACTGGTGAGGAGCAAGTTTGGGGGAGTTATTTTTTTTTCAGGAAAAAATAACTCCAAATTGGTTGAATGAGTTAAGTCGAAAAATCAAAAGAGGTTGAAAAAAAGGAGAAAAATAAAAAGAAAAACAACAAAATATCAAGTGTAAGAAAAGCAAAAATAGAATAAAAAATAAAGGAGGAGTGAGTTCAGCCCTACTTTTCCTTCCTAGAGTAAGTGAACTTAAGGTGTCTCAACACAAAGTACCCTTAAGGCCACTGGCTCGAGCTACTGGATGCAACTCATAAGGGTCGTAGAAAGCTTAAGGGGGTTTTGACATTACACCACTCTAATAACCTTGCCTTAAAGAAAAAGGCTTCTTGGTGTTTTCTAAAAGAATGAAGAATTTTTGCAGAAAGGTGATATGAGGAGTAGAATGATGCACCTAAACAGATTCGGGTGCTTGAGAGTTGATTCGGTGCTAATGGTAAGAATCATGATGGAGCAGAGCTGTTAATGCAGAAAATATGTATGTTTGGGTAAGTTTTAAATCTCTAAAATGAATAATTAATTCACCCCCTTACCCAAGCCTTACATTACAAGCTTATAAAGACCTACTTTGATATTGAGAGTCAGGTAGCCTACATTAGTGGAGTATGATAAGAACAACAGTTTCCATGGAACCTAAATAAATTATTTTAGAGACTACAGACTTATCTCACCTCATAAATTCATCTAGCTTAAAATTATTCGGATTGGGAAGACCACACACACACACACACACAATTAGTGAGAACCATGATCACAATTTATCCATCAGAGATTAATTCACTATTAAAATGAATAAATTATCTCGATCATATTCCTTATATTCTCATGGTAATTTCAGACACATATCACATACCCCTTGGAAAGCTTGATTACTCAGTTTTGGTTAAATAAAAATGGTGAAATGATCTCTTCTCTTCCATTGCTTGAGGACAAGCAACTTCTTTCTTTTCTTTGCTTGAGAACAAGCAAAACTTTAAGTTTGAGGGTATTTGATGAGTGTAAAACTCATCTATGTTTTGAGTTCAGTTCACAAGCTATTTTTATAATTTTATATCCATATTCATGTAAAACTCATAACATTTCCTCTAAATTTAGTTTTGCAGGATTTTTCATGGAAAGCAAGTGATTTAGGAAGAAAATATGCACAATGTTTCCAAAAAGAGAGTTAATCGGATGTCTCACAGTGTGTCATTGAGAAGATCAATTTTTCTGTATCATCTGGAGCATCAAATGGTTTAACTCTACACATGGTTACATTCTACATTCAAAGAGATTTCTAGAAACACCTCACATGCCCAAATCCAAGTTAAAACAAACAAGTTATGGCCTTAACAAGTTGGGAAAAGAAAACTATCGCGACAGAGAAAACCTTGTCGCGACAAAGTTTTCTATTGCAATAGAGAAACTTTGTCGCGACAGAGAAAACTCTATCGTGATAGAGATCTGTCGTGACAGAGAAAACTCTGTCGTGACAAAAAAACTGTCACGATAAAAACGCTGGGAAAAAACCAAAAAAGGCCGAAAATGGATATTTTTGGCTTGTTTTCAAACCCATTTAACCCTTGGACTGTAAATACTTGTTTTTTTTTTAGGTTTTTAGGGCAACGGGAAGGTGGGAGAACACCTCTCATGGGGTTTATCTCTCTAAACTGCCCATTTTTCTTAGTTTTACCGGCAGATTTTGATTTTTAGCTAGATCGAGTAGTTTTAGAGCAGATTTTTATTTCTATTGAAGAGATTTTTGGGTGTTGTATAGTAGAGATTCGTATTTAATATTGTCTCGCATTAAAGATTGAAGCTAAAATCTGATTTTTTCTCTCACTCTTGTCTCTTGATTTCTTTCTTTCATTTTCTTACTTTTGTTTGATTGGTGATGATTGAAATCCAAAGATGGAACACAAACATCTCTGTGGTGGGGATTAATTGTTTAACATTAAGAGATTTGAAATTACGCTATTTTTGTGGGTTTGAATACTAAATTTATATAATTGGTACTGGTCATATAATTAGCTATTCGGAATATTAGTACCTTATACCTAGAAAAGAGCTATATCTTGCTCTGATTTCCAAGAGGCCCTCTAAGTGACACAGAGATGGAGATTCTCGAGAGTAAAGAGCAAGAATTTGGGGTATGTTAGGATGATTATTATGAAACTAATGAACTCTAAAATTACTTTGATAGATCACTAATTTACTCATGGTGTGAGGATTAATTAGATGATGTATCGTTTAATATTTGTGAGGTCTCACTTCAATCTGATAGAATGACCTTGATCCCGTGTTAGCATAGATCTAATCAAGGAGAGAGAGAACTTATTAGATTTGATGGCTGAGATACCTATTACATTAGAGAAGGCTTGCATTGTCCTGTCTATGGCGGCAAGAATTCTTGAGTCATAAGAAATGGTTGTGAAGTATTTGAACACAAAAACAATAAAGTCTTAAAGAGGGTTATATTCTACAAGTAACTGATTAGACTCATGTATCTGAAAGGAACATGAATCTCTAATTAGTGAAATGTATGGTGTATGGAGAAATCTAAGCTATACTACATTGCTCTTGGACAAATCTAGCATTCAACTCACAAATGTTGCGCTTTCAATGAAATGAAAATTGTTTTGTAAATAATTATCCCCTTTCCTAGTGCCTTCATTCATACCTTTTAGAATTAAGTAGTTGTTTATTTGCTAGATTTTAGGATTAGTTTTAAATCAGTTTTTTTGTTTCAATTAAATTGATTTTATTTCACATCCTATTTGGTCACCTAAATAGCGGCTATCTCTTGTAATGGGGCATCTAAATTCCAATTAAAGAGAACCCAATCCTCACGGGTACGATATCCGACCCTTTTAGAGTCCATTTTATTACTTATGACTCGTGCACTTGCGGAAAGGTTGATGTTGGTAATACTTTTCATTTCAGCTTTGAGTACACTTACTTTTGTTTTAAATCAATTTTTGAGCATTTACCACATTCAATTTCTCATATTTCCTTCTATATATACATCATTCGTCTCAAATGCTTTGCATCGTTAGAGACTTTACTTAGTCTTTGGCAGCCATTTTAGAAAATTGGTCAACAGTGATCTATTTGAGTAATCCTTCAAATTTCATTAGTTCCATTGTATTAATCTACCATACCCACAAGGAACTGCTCAACTCAGGATTCTCCAACTCTTTGTCACTCAAAGGGCCTCTTATAAATCAGAGTGAGATACAGTACCTTGTATTGGGTACACGGTACTAGTACTGAGAACAAGTAAATTTATAAACAATACCAATCAAATAAATTCAAGAATTCTAATTAAATCTTTCTTCCACCTTATGCAGCAAAATGACTATCATCAATGTCCCATTTCCAGTGAGCTCAACTTTTCAAAACTGGTTTACTCATATCAGTGATTAACTGATCAGGAAAATTCACTGAAATCATAAACGAACTAAAATAAATGAACTCCAGAAACCTTCCAGCATCCATTTAAATCAAACAGTAAATGAAAAGAAGAATTTATAAAGAAATACTAAATAAGCCGCACTTCAGACACACCCAAACTTAAAATTAAAGGAAAACTAACAAAATAAAACTATACTGAGCTAAATCTACTAAAATGGAAAATAAAATAAAATAAATAAATAAAAATAAAAATGCATAAGAGTCTTCAACCACCCAAAAATCCTGGAGCCCCCGAAAGTTGCGAACATTGCCCTAGAAGCGTGTATTTATAGGCTTTCCAATGTTGGGCCTCACTTCATTAATTGCATTGTGGACTCCCATAATTCTTGCCCAATTTGGTCTCTTTGTCATGACATAGAAAGGTTTGTCGCGAGAAAGTTTTCAGTCTTTGTCGCTGCCTCTGTCGTAGCTTCTTATATTCTATCGCAACCTGTTCTCTAGGCTTGCTCTTGAATTGTGTCACGACATACTTTGATAATGTTGCGACATAAATTGTATTCAATATTCTTGTGTTGTTCTTGTTGCAACAAGAATGCCTTGTGTTGCCACACCAAATATGTTCGAACCCAACTTCTCATGTTTATGTTCTTCTGGAGTTTGTCGCGACATAATTTTCATTGTCATGAAAACAATTCGTTTTTCACTGGTGTGGAACTTTGTCGCGACAGCAGCTTTCCTTTCGCGATTGTGATTTCTTTATGTCCATAGTACTTCTTCTCCTCGATTCTTGTCGCTGTCGAGCTGTTTTCAGCGTACAGAATTATACATTGCGACATATTTGCCTTGGTCATTCTCAAGTCTTCTTCAATTTCTGTCACGACCTATTTTTCTTTGTCATGACATAATTTTATCATTTCTTAGCTGTTATTGTCTCAATAGAAAACTTCTTCATCGCGACACCCGTTGTGCCTTCAACTCTTGATTATGTCGCAACAAGAATTTCTTTGTCGTCATGCTTCTTGTGTTGCTCTCTTTAGCTTGTCGTGACAGAATTCACTCTTCATAGTTTTGTTTGTCGCAACAAAATAATCTTTGTCGAGACAGATCAGGTTGCTCTTGGTTGTGAATTCTTATTGCCATGTCGCGACAAGATTCAGTTGCGATATAGCTTCCTTGAGTTGGCTTGATGTTGAGAACTTTGTCGCAACATAAAAACACTTGTCTCAGTTAACTTGTGTTGTAATCTGAGCAATTTATGTTGCGATAGAATTGTCTTTTGTCGCGATATAGTGCATATGTTAGCCTTCAACTTTTTATGTTGCGACATAAGTTATATTGTCGTGACATAGCTTCTTTGCTCTCTGTTTTAATCTTTGTCCCGATAGAATAAAGGATTGTCGCGACGATTTCTTTTATAATTTTCTTTAACAATGCCGTAAAAGAAAATTTCTTTGTCGCGACAAAATTTCTCCTTCAGCATTTGAGTTATGTCTGAGCTTTGTTTCGACATTTAGTTGTTGGCTGCAATATAGTTCCTTTAGCCTGCTTGAATTTTGTGTCGCAACATACAAAACTTATGTCACGACATAGACTTCTGCGTTTTCCACCTTTTTACTTCTTTTCTGCTTATTTTTTTTCTTTTTTCAATAAACACCTGCAAAACAAAAAAGTTGGTGGATATTCTATAATTGGGCATACAAATAAATCTAAAATTGTTAAAAACATGCCAGAAAAATGGATTAAGACTCATCAACAACCAAGCTATACCTACTATGCAATTGTATGGCTCCAGGTCTTCAACAATTGAGAATAAAATCTAATGGGTGATTGGCCCTGCTTGCATAGGAGGCGTGATATCTTCTAGAGTTACGGTTGTCGCGCCATTGAAACATGATAGGATTATTCCGATCGAATTTAACTTTAGATGGGAAAGCTTCATTTGGTTGAAGGCGAGCATTTGCAACAAGTCTGTAGTGCTTCCTGTATCTACCAGCACCCTGTGTACATCAAAATCGATAATGCAAAGGGTGAGTACAAGTGCATCATAACGAGGCATAATGATCCTACTCGGGTTTACTAGGGGAAAGGACATGGGCCGTAAATAGGCTTAGGTTCTTCTCGACTACCGCTTGTGTGGACAGCGTTTACTTGGGATTTGACCGTGGCTGCCCTCAAAAGCTTCTTTTGTTGGTGCTTTGACTGGTACTAGTCGTCAACCGACCCTCCCAGTATGTAGTTTATGGTCGACCTAGGTTAGGGCGGCACGGCTATGCCGGTTGTGATTATGCTTGCCGAGTGGTCTTCCACGAGATCAGTCCCCTTGATATATCTCCCTTGGTGTTCCTTACCCCGACAAGTCTTTCACCATACGTAGGCTCGCACCCGTTGTCTCCCCGCCCATGATCTCTGTGAAAATTGCACCGTAAGGACGGGTTTCTATGAGAGGGGTTCTTTTGGATTAGCGTAGGCCATTTAAAATCTAGCATATCATAAATGAGAGGCAACAACCTCTCATAAGTGATATATTTAGCGGCACGAGGGCTCTCTTCTTCTATGATCACCTCGAGGTCGCCTCGGTTTTTACTCCTATCCTTCATCGTGCTATGGCACCTTTTCCCTCTCGACTTACTCAAGTTTCAACAAAGCCATTTATGATCATCAGATTTGAGCTGCCAGACCGATATTGTCTTCCAAGGTGGAATGTCTATCTGTTCGCTTGTACAATTCTTCCATTGTAGTTGGTGGGTCTAGCAACAATAAGTGGAAGAACGGAGTGGACGGCGTGAAACTCTTCCTGAAGTTTTGAAGGATCATGCCCATATCAGACTCACTGCTGGACTCCGCCGCCCCTTTGACTCACCTGGTGAAATCTCGTATGGTTTCCTCTTCTTGCCTTATTATGGTCTGCAAAGAGCTAATGTTCCTTTTCTACCGTACTGAGCAAAGGTACTAGGAGATGAACACGGTCTAGAGTTCGTTGAATGAATTCCACCGACCATGGAGTGTAGAACCGTTAAAGGCCACTGAGACTAAATTAAAGACTTTGTACAACAGGTGATCATTTTCGGTGTTCAGAGTCATTGCTTGGTTGTAATGAAGCATGTGGTCATAAGGATCACTGGAGTCGTCGAACATAGCAAAGGTTGGCATGACGAACCCTCGTGGTGGCTCGTGATCAAGAAATTGTTACCCAAGGGGGGAAGAGTGCATGTCATTGGGGCTTCGAATCGCTGCTATAGGTGGTATGTAAAGTGCAATCCCTGTTCCGAAGGCGGGGTGAACCGATTGCATGTGCGGTATAGTGCCCATAGGCAAAGTAAATGCATTTCCTGGCGCTTCATTTATCTGATTTTGACCTCGGCCCATTGCTCGGCGGAACATGTCATTATTAGAATTCGTTGAACGCGGCGAGCGTGGAGCGCCTGGCCACGATCGCATTCCTCGCGCTTTACCGAGGGATCGCTAGTCGTTTGCTGATAGTTCGTCATCTGCCGAGATATCTACATCATCAAGGACGATGGGCTTTTTCCCTTTATCGCGAACGGTTGGATGTTATTCTTGCCCGTTATCTTGCGCAGCTCTTTCATCAAGATCGTGCCTTTTCTCTACTTAGGCCCTTAGGCGATAGTTTTCACAACGCAGTGCCTCTGCCCCGTAATTCCTTCATCTGCCTCGCTTGCTCTCTCTACTTCTTCCAGTCTGACACCTAATGAAGAAACTGACCTTCGAGTTTAATTAGATCACCGGGCTGCTGGTCATTGCACTTGTATCGTAAATTAGACTTAGAATCCGGAATTGTTGAGCTACGCGATAAGGACAATTCGAAATTCATTGGAGCCAAGTTCTTACATTTCGTCGATGAGACTTTTTATTCTGTTCCCACAAACGTGTCACCTGTTGTTTCTGAATTTACTTGATCCTCAGTACCGCAGCGACGTGTACCTGAAAATAAATCTAGGTCCGACTCAAGAAGGTGCCGCTGCCTCCGATGATTAAGTCAGTAAAGGAATGGAGAAGATGAAGAAGAAAGTTTGTGCCCTTAGAATTGCATACATTTCTCTCTTGGGAGGGCTCTTGTTTAATACTTGAATTGGTCCTGGATTTTAGGAAAGATAATCTTGTGATTTTCGTGATAAAATCCCTATTTCCTTATCAAAGACCAATTCTCTTGAATTTTTGGAAAGATAATCTCGTGATTTTGGTGAAAAAATATTTCTTTCCTTATCACAGACCAATTCTCTCTGGTTGAGGATTAGAGTTTTTGACCAACCACTCACATGGAGTAGGATGACCGGCTGGGGGACTCGAGTCCCCAAACGGGCTCTAGGAATGTATCGTCTAGGTGGTTCCCGTGTCGTTTTGTTATACTAGGCCACCTTGGGCTACTTCATGTGGTGGGCTAGGCAGTGGACTTGCGCGGGCGCTGGGTCTATTAACTAGTGGGTCTGGGGCCATAGGCCATGATACTCACATTACCTTATTTCCTTCCCAAGAAGAATTTATTTTCTCTTTCTAAAACAACCCCCATTTATTTGGAGAATGGAGACTTTTTTACTTTACATTTTTTATCGTCTTCTTCCTCCCTCCAAGCCATCATCGTCTCTTACATTGCCACTATTGTCGTTCCCGCTGTCGTTGCAACTGTCGTCGTCGCCGATGCTGTTGTCAAAACTGTAGAAGCCTAAGATGAAGTTGTTACTGCCTTCTCTGAAAATCAACATTTTGTCAATCAAACAGCTGTCGCAGTCAAAGAAGTTGCCCCCACGGCTACTTGTCGATCAATCGAAGCTGCAACTGGGAAGAGAATCGGAGCCACCATTGAAAGAGATGCTACCACTAAAGCCGATACCAACACTACTTCTCGGCCACCGATTAAAGCCTTCATCCTGCCTTTCGTCCCGCCTTTTGTCTTCGCTATTTTGACTTTCATCGCCGCTGCTCAAGGATTTGATTTTCCTTCGATCACTGCTGCAGTTCGTTCGTTCGCCGTTCACAGAAAAAAAAGGAGTTTTTGTCGGTAAGTAAAAACCAAATCTTTTCTACTTTCCTTGATAATGAGTTTCTTGATTTCAAATTTCTTCTTAAAGAAACACGTTTTGGATGATTTCCAAACTTTCTTTGATACCAAAAAATCGAAACTTTGCCTTGATGACGCTCGAAACTTTCCCTGAACGTAGTTTTTTTTTTTCTCGAAAAATAATCATGAATTCACTGTAGAAGCAATTCTTTGATGTTGATTGATTGTTTTCGAAGATTTTCTTGAGTGTAGAACTTGAAAAGATCCATGACTACACCTTCAAAATAAATTTCTTTGGAGCCGTTTATTTATTTCGAACCTTTTCTAGGGTATATATTTTGAAAATAATCATGATTATACCCTTTGAAAAAACTCTTTGAAGTTGCTCGGCTTGTTTCGAACATTTTCTTAGGTGCAAACTCTTAAAAGAGTCATGCATACACCTTTGAAGTCGTTTGACTGTTTTGAACACTTTCCAAGGTGTATATTACAAAAAATAATCATGAATACACCTTCGAAAAAAAATTCTTTGAAGTTGTTCGGCTTGTTTCAAAAAATTTCTTAGGTCCAAACTCTGAAAAGAGTCATGAATACACCTTTGGAAAAAAAAAATTTATTTGAAGTTGTTTAGCTATTTTGAACACTTTCTAGGGTGTATATTTTGAAAATAATCATGACCCTTCGAAAAAAATTCTTTGAAGATGTTTGGCTTGTTTCGAAATTTTTCTCAAGTACAGACTCTAAAAAGAGTGATGAATACACATTCGAAAACTTCTTTGAAGTCATTAGGCTATTTCGAACACTTTCTGGGGTGTATATTACAAAAATAATCATGAATATACCTTCGAAAAAATTCTTTGAAGCTGTTCGGATTGTTTCAAAAATTTTCTTAGGTGTAGACTCTGAAAATAGTCATGAATACACTAGCGAAAAAATTCTTTGAAGTCGTTTGGCTATTTTAAACACTTTTCAGTGTGTATATTACGAAAAATAATCATGGATAGACATTCAAAAAAATTCTTTGAAGTTGTTCGACTTGTTTTGAAAATTTTCTTAGGTGCATACTCTAAAAAGCTTCATGAATGTACCTTTGAAAAAAAATATTCTTTGAATCTGTTTGGCTACTTTCGAAATTTTTCTTAAGTGCAGATACATAAAATCATTCTGAATGCACTCTCGAAAAAATTTATTTGAAGCCGTTTGTTTATTTCGAAAATTTTCTTAAGTGCAGATTTCACAAATAAACCTAAATGTACTCTCCAAAAAATTTCTTTGAAGCTATTCAGCTATTTCGAAAACTTTCCTGAGTGCATATTGGATGATTTTCAACAGCCTCAGATTAAATGACCTAAAATTAAGGTTTTTCTTATGCAGATTGTAGGTTGCGCATTGCCAAAGAATTTCGATTTTTCTATAGACGGAAACGACTTAAAGGTAGCTTTCTACTCTGCTCTTGTTGAACATTTCTTAACCTTGCAACCTGAGATTTAAACCCTTGTCATGACTATAAATTTCTTGTGTTTGTTTCTTTAGGAGCTTCTTGTGTTAGTTCTATGGCTTCCAACTCAATTCCATCTTCATCAAGGTAATCAAAATATGTGCTCTTTCTTCCTTAATCTGTGCTAGCTCTGACATCATTTTTTGCTTTGCAGTACTATTCATTCCCCCTTACCTGGGCTAGAGTTCTCACATTCTCTTAGAGGAGCAACTTCTTCTCCACCTAGTTTCCCTTAGCAATTGAGATCAGCGGCAAAACTACTTCTTAGAAAGAAGTTACGGCCTATGGTAAACCCGACCAAATCATGGCCAAGGGCTTTAGGAGAATGGGGTTCATGGATTACTAAGTTGTCCCCGCATTTCAGAGGACTTTGGATAGCATTAGAAATTGAGCGGTTCATTCATCTTACCATTGTAAACACTTCACTTGACGTGGAATTGGTGAGTGTTGCACTTAAATTATGGTCCAAGAGTATTAACTCTTTCTTGCTCCCTTTTGGCCACATTTTCATCACATTGAGAAATATTACCAAGCTCACGTGCCTACCTATCCGGGGTACCAATGCACTATGTCTACTTGATATTCAAGACTCTTCTCTCCTGGCTATAGAGGTTTCCTCTACCACTTAAACTTTGTACTCTGCCATTATCCAAAAGTGGCATGATGTCATTGGGGGGATCGATGGCTGGGCATGTTGAGTTTATGGATTCTCCTATGTCGATATGTGTTTTTTCCTAGCTTTGGAAAACCTGCCATGGAGTACTTACCATTGGCAAAGACACTTGCTCTAAGTCGGCCTTATGCCTTAGACACTTTACTCTTGGCCTTAGTTTATCAGGCCATGAGTGAATATATTTCTGATGAGCCTTACCGTAAAGTTGGTGGTGCCTTGTGGTTCATACAAATGTGATTCTTTGCATATTTTCCAGAGCTTTCAGATAGAGAACCTACCTCTTAAAAGACTTTGGGAATTCATGTCGCACATTCTCTATGTACGATGCCCTCTGATGATCTTATGTCTTTCTTCATGGGATTGGTAGATCGAGCATTGGTATACTTATTCTTAAGGCCTGATTTTGTACATATCTCAGCTTAGAATCAGATTCTGGCTTCATCTCATCCATATCTGCATGACTTTGAGAATCCTTTGGTCTCTACTAGTGCTACTTGTAGAGTACTTATTTCAGGAGGTTGCTTCGCATTTTCATCTTCGATGTTTGCATCCCCAACTAGTTTACAACCCTACCTTCCTTGTCTTTGGGGCTCGCCAGTTTGGTTTTCAACAGTTAATTCCAGCTTTACCTCCTTTGACTTCTACTCAACTAGACTTGGAGTTTGCATAAACACTAGTTAAGAAATGTCAAACTCTTTTATGCTCCATTGGAATTACCTCTCTATCCACAGCTCCATCATTTTCTACTTGGTGGAATATCAGATTTAACGAGCTTCTCAGTTCTTGCTCACCCACTACATGTAAAAGAATCATTTACTGGATTTTTATTCATAAATTTAGCTCATGTTGATTTCCTTATTTTTCTGCAGGATTTACTTCTTCTCCTTGTAGTACTACCAAGAAAATCAAGATGGTCAAGGAGAAGAAAACTACTTCCAGTAGTCGACCTAAAATGCCCAATTTTTGTGAGGATGTGAGGAATTCTGCCAACCTACGACGATCATCGTGAAGACCAACCCATTAGTTTGATTTCTCCAATACTGTTGATGATCCCATTGATATTAAAGAAGTGGAAGATCCCTCTGAGGATACTGAGAAAGGGTCGGCCTATGGAGCAAAGGCTTCAAGTGAGGATGATTCCTAGGATATTAGCAGTGCACTCGATGAGACAGAGACAGTCATGGGCTCTTTGGATGAAAGGGCTACCACCATTAGAGAAGGCTAGTATGAGCATACTTCTCGACCTACTCCTTCTCCGATTTGTTCTTCACCTTCATCTTTCTCCTATAAATTTCTTTTCCTTTGCCTTATATTTTCCATTTTGCAAGTTTCACCGAGACCAGCTTTCCAGATAGAGATGAAGACGGATTTATCTTTAGACTTGTCTTTCCTGGACCAAACCACTCCTGCCCCCCAGTTCTCAGTACGTCCTCCTAGTGATTCAGATGTTGTTGCAACTCGCTCTACTATGAGCCATTTTCTTAGCTTAGACCTACTTTCTTTGTCTACCAACCAGAAGGATGCTTTTTTGTGCAACTCTGGTGGTGTTGGCATCAGTTTCATAAGTGCCTTAGTCCAAGATTTTCATTTCAAAGGCTTTAGCTTAGACTTCTTTTGTTTTCCTTGCATTGGATCGTGCTTTGAAATCCAACATGGAGAACTCCTCCAAATTAGATGCCTTAAAGAGACATAAGACATAATCTGAGAAAGCCCAACTTGTAAAGAAACAAGTTGTGCAACAGTTGAGGGAGCTATGTACTAATTATGATGCTCATAAAGAACAAATCAGAGTATTGACTACAAAATTAGAGGAAAAGATGAAGCTGACCTCTTTAGTGGAGCAGGGTGAAGCCATAAAGGCTCAGCAGCTTAAGCATCTACAGAAAGCCGAGTCCTTAGGCCATTTCTTAGCTTCCCAATGCGATGAATTGACCAAATTAGCTTTAGAATTATAGGAAATTGATGCATCTCACTAGCATTACCTTGAATATTAGGATTCTCTCCGTTATTTTGATTTCTCTATGATATGACTTTGACATTTCTAAACAATCATGAACTAATGAAACTTTGACTTGGAAACTTTGTAGCCATTTATTTGACATTTTTCAGTTGTTAAGCCTCTTTCTTGCCTATGCTCCTTCCATTATCTTCTCTTTGCTTTTGTACTCCACAACCTATGATTACAAGTGTTTGTCTTGAGGCTATTATCTTCCTTTCCTACTCTTGCTAGGTGGTCATCAGCCTACCATTTTTTCTTAGTGGAAATATGAGAATTGGAATGTCTTTCTAAGATATACTTGATTTATTGTTGGAGACTCATTGAGCACTACACTACACAAGTGCACTACAGCCATGACATTGCATTAGTGGATCAAGGTTGCTCTAGGCCTACCTTTTGATGTGTGTTGATGTTTGTGGAATGTAGAAAAATCATTGAACACCAACACACGTACACTTACAACCATGACATTCCATTAGTGGATCAAGGTGGCACTAGGCCTACCTTTTGATGTGTGTTGATGTTTCTGGAATGATGTTGTAACTCTATTTTTTATTAAAAGTGGTCTTTGGACCTACTTTCTTTGAGAATATATATTACGTATATCAGGTACAAATACAACATTGGAGAGATGTGACAAACAATGGCTACAAAGCCTACTGATATATTGAACATGTATGTTGTTGGACAAATTTATATATTTGAGAAACAATGGCTAAAAATCCTACTAGATATATGTTTATCCAAAACATATAACAAAACACCGTACTAGTGAAACATTAATGTTTGAGAATCAGTAGCTAAAAAGCCTACTTTTCTCCAAAACATAGAATAGAACAAGGTATTATGTTAGAGAACTTGAACGCTTGAGAAACACTGGCTAAAAAGCCTACCTTATTCCAAAACATAGAACATTCTCCTAACATTACCCCTTTAAAGGCCGTGGAATCGACCTAATTCTTTTGGGAATTTTTTATAATTTCCCACATAGTAGGGAAGTACTTCTTCATGTATTTTCCATTAATGAACCTCTTATGTGGCTCTCCTTGTAGGTTTACTAACAAGTATGTGTTTCCAGGTAGTACTTGATGCACCTTGAAAGGTCCCTCTCAGTTAGGAGACCATTTGTCCAATTTTTTGTTTTTGGAACTAACTAGTAGTATAATCTTCCATATAAGCTCTCCCACTTCAAAGCTTTTCCTCTTGATTCTCTTGTTATAAGTCTAAGCCACTTTATTTTTCTGAATCAACATGTGGTTGAAGACTTTTATTCTTCTATCATCTACTAATTTGAGTTCCATCATCATGGCCTCACTATACTCTTGACGATTAAGGTCATTTTTCATGGAAACTTATAGAGAAGGCACCACTACTTCCATTGGGAGTACTGCATCTTGTCCATAATTTAGAGAAAAAGGACTTACCCCTGTAGAGATTTTTTTGGAAGTCCTATAGACCCACAATGTCTTTGATAAACTCCTATGACAATTTCTAGGATTCTTCTCTAGCATTTTCTCCATAATTCCTATCAACACTTTGTTAGATGTGTCTGCCTCTAAATTTGGTGGTAGTGGAGGTGGCTGCATAAAAGGCTGAGGAATTTGCTACCCTCTATTAATACCTACCCCTAAGGGTGGTGAAATAGTGCCCCTCGTGCCTCCAGCTAAAGGAAGTGGTCATGTAGTTGGGTTGGTGTTAGCATACACCCTTTGAGAAGTTGTTGTCCTAATTTGATTAGAACGTTCTCCATTGGAATTTTTTGAACTTCCCTCTTCTCTCCTATGGGGAGGAAGATATCGATTTTCAACCTGTTTAGGAGAGTGGTGAGGTCCACCTGCTTCCTAAAAATTAATGGGGAGCTCCCTCCTAAGTTCAATTAATAATTGTCTCCAGAGCTCATTGACTTGTTGCCTTATAAATCGAGAAGTCAATTATGACCTTTGTTGTCTGGACATCTTTGAAATTTCTTTCAGGATAGCCTCTTATGCCTGAGATTGTTCTTCTCACACTAACACAATAGCCTTAACTCCCTCGAATGTTTTTCTGGTATGTTCATCAACTTCATCTATAAACGCTTGTGCATACTCCAACATGGCTTTAGTTTTCTCAGCCAAAACTTTAAGTAGTTTAGACTTAACCTCTATTGAGCAGCCATTTTTTAATCAAAAGGTTGTCCAATCAACGTATTTAATCTCTATATATTGTCGATCATTGCCTAAAACTCAACAGCATGAGGAACATGAACATCATCATTATCTATATTACCTATGCCTGCTTCTTGCTCGAAGGGGTAGTCAAATGCAAATTCTTCTTAGAGAAAATCTATTGTATATCTCTCAAATTGTTCTACCATGGCTGGAATGAATCCTTCTTGAGTTGCTTCTGCAACATCAGATACTGAGCCCTAAGACTCCAAAATGCTTTTACTTCTCAATTTTTAGGGCATATTTAGAAAATTATAGATCCACCGGATGATGTTTCATGAAGATGTGTCCTACCGAGAGTGCCAAAAATATGTTGTGGTGATTTTTTAATCTCACACAATACATACAAAATACAAGCTTATGGGCGTGTCATGAAATTAAACTTCAAATTGGGATATGTAGGCTCCTTGGTTCCTTGATAGTTCCTCATAATCAAAGTGGAAAATGTAGGAATGGAAATATTGTAAGAATTAATTTTTGAAAAAAAAGTTTTAGATTTTCTAAGGAAGGAATGAAATAACACAATGTTGAAAGTTAACAGACTTGAATAGGACTTGCAATTAGAATGTTGGAATTGCTAGAGTAAACATTAGATTTTGCTGTGAAAACAGTATTGTGCTGGAAAATTGATAAAAACTTGAATAGAACTTGCAACTAGAATGCTGGAATTGCTAGAGAAAATATTGGATTTCACTACAAATGAATGAAATAACACTGTTGGAATTAGATTGCTGAAATAGATGAAATCGTTGAGATTGCTGAAATTGTTGAAAGCTTGTTGAAAAGCTAAGATTTGTTGAAGTAGATTGACATTGAGTCAATTGATTGAGTTGTTGAATGATTGAATTGTTGATTGGTTGATTTCCTGTCTAATTGATTTTCTTCTGCTCCTTCTATAAATATAGACGACTTGCTGCACAAGTCTCCATTTCTCCATTTTCTAAAGTAACTACACATGTCTTCCATTAAGGAAGCTTGTTCCTCAAGAACTCACCCACGTCTCCATTCTAGAGGTTTGATCCTCAAGAATTCTTCCCCGTCTCCATTATGGAGACTTGCTCCTCTAGAATATTCCACATCATCCCATAACTACCCTACTTCTTTGCCCCGCTTTTGATATTTGATAAAAGTTTCATTTGACTTCCAAAAATTTTAAAAATTTTAAAATTTTCATAAATACCCCTGGACTTCTTCTATGGGCTTATACAAATGGATCGGGCCCCTTTCTTTTGGACTTTGATTCATGGGCTTGGGCTTAGGCCTAAACCACTATTGGATCATGCCAAATTTTCTACCTGGGTGCAAACAAAAGCATATTAAAAATATTTGATGCATAAAATTGTATTACTATTCCATATTAGGTTTTGAGGTCATCATTATTTGTTGACCAATTTTCAAGTACTTTCAATTTGAGTGAGGAAAGATGGTTAGATGTGAGTTTGGCACTACAAGGAGTTTTGGGCTTTAAACCATGTTCATTTATTTAGATTTTTTATGATATTATAATTTAATTTCTATCAAGATTAATTTTGTTTAAATTTGTAGATAATGATATCTTTTGGTTGATTGATTTAACTGTAGTTGAAATTTGATGATTATAAAATTATATTTTACTGCTCTAAATAGAAATTTGATATTAGACACCACCAAGTTACAAGAGAAGTATGTTTGATACTATTTCACACTATAAGTCTTTTGGTTTGTGTGAAATGATCATCATGTCCTTGGAGCGGGTTTCAAGGCATGATAAAAGTCAATAAAAAAGCACTACAACCTCAAAACTAAACGAGCCCAAGGCCACTCAAAACAGCCTAGCCTTATATATATAATCAAAACAACCTTGCTGTAGTTTGAGCCATAACCATAAGTTGTTGAAGATCTTATTAGCTATAACAAACTATTTTACTTGGAGATGAAGTATGTTGAAGAGGATGCATTATGCTAGTAAAATTCATCTTAAACCAGAAAAAAAAAAAAAAGGGCCATTAGATGCATCAAAGGTGCTGTTAGATTTGGCATAAAATTTAAGAAATGTCAAAACTTCAAGCTAAGAGATTTTTTTATAGTGATTTTGGTGAATCTGTTGGAAAACCTCACAGACACATCCCTATCCACATTGGTATGATATTGTTCATTTTGGGCCTAAGCCCTCATGGTTTTTTTCTTCACTTTTCTCCCAAAATACCTCATAAAAATTTGATGTTATCCATGCTTATATACTCATAAGTCTTCCCATTCCTAATCGATGTGAGACAATGTAAGACTTTGGGCGCACACCCAATAATCCTTTCCTCAAATAAAGTTCTACCGAGTCTCCCCTCAAATAAGAATTTTCTTCTCTTTCATTGCTTTTGGGCACACGCCTTACATGAAGCACCATCTACCAGGGGCTCATCGCTCACCATACCATTTTGTTCAGCATCCACACACACAGTTAAGCCTGAACCCGGCTCTGATACTACTTGTTAGGAAATCTCATGGACCTATCCCTATCCACATTGGTATGATATTGTCCACTTTGGGCCTAAGCCCTCATTATTTTTGTTTTTGGGTTTTTCTATAAGGTTTTATAAGTTTTGAATTGGTACAACCCTTCTGAATATTAAATTTTTGAAACTCAAAATTTTTAAATGGCAATGACCAAACATCGTTTCAGAAGCAAAACGTCTGTGGTTCTTGATAGAAGAACCATATATAAAGGGGTCCTCTCTTACTGCTCTTTCGTCAATACATTCATTTGTTTGTTTTAGAGAATTCCATCACTTTGAGAGAGTTGAGTAAGGGAAAAGAAAAATCAAAACGGTATTTCGTGGTCTAGAGTTTTTGTTGCAAACATCAATGGTTGTAGGTATGTACGATCTTGTTTTCATTTCATGAATCCATGTTAGAAACATGCTTAGGTAAATGTATATACTAACATTTGGTATTAGAGCATGGTTGAGCCTTTGCCTTAATATTTTTTCTACAAGTTTTACTTTCATAAAAATTTGCAGTACAAGTTCTCATTTTTCTAGAACTTTGATCTTCTAGTTTTGGCTTTTACATTGTTTTAGAAGCATTAAATCATCTTTATATTTGAGTCAATGCGTTTTTATGATTCTATAACAACAAACTGCATGAAACAAATTCATGCTTCTATTTCGTATGGAGGTCCTCCAATGGAAATCCTATAGGTGGTACGAAGAAGACGACCTTTAAAATAAATAAAATAATAAAATAAAACTTAAAGGATTTGTTTTAAGCCTTGGGCGTAGTTTTAGACTAAGCCACTTTAAGAAGTTCGGCTTGCTAGAAAGCCCTTTAAGAGTTTGGTTTTAAGGCCTTCGGCCTAGTTTTGGACTAGACCACTTGAATTAGCCTAAACTAAAACTTAACAAAAATTTGTATTTGTTTGGTCTTGAACAAGGAGGAGGGATACTCCATATCTGGGTAAACTTTAGGGATTCTTGTTAACAAAAATTCTAGTGAACAAATACAAAAGGAAGGGGAGAAAGGAGAGGAAACAAAAGGAAAGGGAGGAGGAGAAAAAAATAGGAAAAAAAAAAAGATGAGGGATTCTCCAAACCCGCGGGTTGCTCTCTCTCATTTCGCGGGGATTTCCTTAAAGTTTTCGAGGAAGTACACCATGTTTCGAGGTAGAAAAGAAGGAAGACAAAGGAGAGCAATGTGAATCCTATAGGTATGAACGCTAAAGCTCTTTTCCTCGTTTCTTTGCGCTTGTCTTTGCCTTGATGTTTGCAAATTCTCAGCTTTAGGGCAGCACTAGGCATTGTTTGGATCGGTTCTCACTCATTCGGTGTCCGAATTGTATTATGTTTATTGTTTTGGATTTCTGACTCTATGAGGAAGATTTAGAAAATTTTTGAGAACTGCTCTCAACCGGCTGGACTAGTTAGGAAACCGGATCAACTGGTTCATTAAGTTCTATTTTTTGGAATAGCAATTAGAGTACTTGGAATTGTTTGGATCGGTTCTCAATCATTCGGAGTCAAAATTGTACTCCATTTGTTTTTTTGAATTCTTGACTCTATGAGGAAGATTCTGAAAAATTTTGAGAACTGCTCCAAACTGGTTGAACCGATTGGGAAACCGGGATTGAAGTTCATTGCTTTGTTTTTCTCGAACAAATGCTTAGGACACTCACGTTTTGTGTCGGCCTCACTTGTTCTGAATCGTAATCGTACACCCTTTACTTTTTAGGATTCCTTACTAAGTGAGGAAAGTTTTGACAAATTTTGAGAACTGCTCTCAATCGGCTAAAACGGATCAGCCGACTCATTAAGTTCGGTTTTCAGAAACATCAGTTAGGGTACTTTGCATTTTTTGGGTTAGTTCTCACTCATTCAATGTTAGAATTGTACATCGTTAGTTTTTTTTTTTTGGTTTCCTTACTTTGTGAAGAATGTTTTGACAAATTTTCAGAATATTTCTCAACCTGCTTAACCTGGGGAATCGATCAACCGCTTTGTCGAAGTTTTATGTGGGTTATCTGATTTCAGCTTTAATTGAGCCCATGACTCATAGTCAAGCCCATTCACCCAAATCGCCAGTAGGCTATGTTTAGTATTCAAAATGGGATTTAGTCCAGTTAATGTGGTTCCATTTCGATTCGTAAGAGTTAGCCCCACAATCAAGGTGGTTAGTTAAGCACTAGTAGTCTAGCGTTTTGTTGAGCCCAATTCTTTGAGATGAATAAACGGTTTGTGTTAGTTGCACAAGCGCCAGAAGATCAATGAGCGGCCGAGATGCAAAGGTATGGTTTCTCTCGCTTCCTCGCTTTTGATATTTAATTTCAGAGATTTTGTATGCCCGAAAAGTGCGACCAACCTTCCCCTCTACAATGCTTCTAGGCCACTGTGTATGTGCGCTTTAATGTTGCAGTGAATTTCGCCATGGATGCTCGTGTTTGGCGTGTCATGCATGCTTGCCGTGGTTTGCCGGGCTAACCTTGATTTAAAGCATGGCCGTGGACCACCTGCACGCTAACATTCATGGTTATGCTCTAAGCATGATAGATACCAATTAGGTTGGTGTGATCCAAGTTGTATGTTTAGCCTTTGAGGTTATCTTATCTTTGACCCATATGCTCCCACATACCCAATTCACTAGTAGACCAGTTCTCCGGGCCTGTAGGGTGCTTCCTCATATGAGGTACCTTCTCGATAGGTAACCTGATCCCCAAACCCAGAAATCTAGTTTTCGTTGACCGCTTTTTCATGACTAGAGTCAATGAGGGGTTTTGTTCTTACTTGATTTTCTCCTTAATAAATAAAAATAGTGCGGGTATAATTTAAACACAACCGTTCCTCACTGAGGACGGATTTTTCAAAGCTCGAAAATCAACTCACTTTTCTATTAATAACAAGTCGCTGCTTCGCCGTGATTTCGGGGTAGGGTCTACTACCACGCAACTAAAAAGACTTATAGCATGTCCAATGATCAATATAATTTCAGTTAATTAAAGAATAGCCATATCATCTTTAATTAATTAAGATTATACATCAAGTTAAGATCACATAACGAATGAGAAATAAAATTGTAATTAATTATACTTGATATAATGAAATTTATCCCATAAGAAATTTTTTTATATTTATATAATTGATTAGGATGAAATACCAGATTATTTTCATAATCTACCATAGGAATTATGAATTGGTAGATAATTTAGTAGTTTTATCTTTAAGAATAGAATTGCAGATTATACAAAGTGGTTCAGAACCTTGGAACATTAAGCGGTAACTTGTGTGGACTATACATCTCTAGGAATAAGAGCCTCACAAAAGGGCAATAAGAGCCTCAAGGCTAGTGGTTATTAAGATGGACCATTGTGACCCCTCCACTTACCTAGGGACTTTCATGGTGTATATAAATGCAGGCACCTATCCGTATCCTGGTTACTATTCACCTATCAAAGTTAAATAATTTGAAATTTATATCATAAAGTTAAAGTTAACTAATTAAATAAAGATTTAGCCTACAGGTAGCCTTTATTAAATTCGAAATGGTATAGTGCATGTCTTACATTCGTAACACATGCAATTAGTTATATAAGCCTCAAATCTAACATAAGCTTTTGAACCTTTTTACAGTATCTCAACCTACTACTTACACTGATATGCGCCTAGAAATTCAAGAACTTAGGGGTGACAACTATAAAGTATGGAAAGAAATGATTCTCCTTCATATAGGGTATATAGACATCGATTGTGCCATAAAGAAATCAGAACCACTAGAAGTGACACAAGAAAGTACACCTACTAAGGTTACGCTATATGAGCGTTAGGAGAGATCCAATCGACTCCGCGTAATGTGCATTTAGACAAAAATCACTACGGGGATCAGGGGTTTTGTTGAGCAATGTGAGAAGGTTCAAGATTTGTTAAAGGCCATTGACGAACAATTCATCACTTCAGACAAGGCTTTGGAAGTAATGATGGGGGAAGTTCTCTTTCCATTCATATCCTTAAGAATTAGAGGTGATAACGTGAGCACATCATGCAATGAGGACATTCTGGTTGACATAAGAAACTCATGATAGATATGTCAGAGTCCTTCCTAGTGCACTTTCTTCTGAACACTCTTCCTCATCAATATAGGCCTTTTAAGATCTCTTATTATACACATAAGGACTAATGGTCAATTAATGTGTTAATGATCATGTGTGTTCAAAAAGAATAGAGGCTCATCATGGAATTGGGCGAAAGTGAAATGTTGGCTACAACTCATGGGAAAAACAAAAGGAATGACACGTCTCAGGCTTGCACTTCTAAATCAAATCAGAAGGGGAAAGGTAGAATACCACCTCAAGCTAATAACAAGAAGGAAAATAAGTGTTTCTTCTGTAAAAAAAAGACACATGAAGAAAGATTGTCCTAAATTCAAGAACTGGTTTAACACTTAAATCTAATATGGTTAATGTTAATATTAACACTTGGTGGATTGATTCTGGTTCTACAATCCATATTGGAAACTCCTTGTAGTGTATGCAAAACCTAAGAAAGCCATTGCGAAGCGAGCTAAGCATCTTATCAAGCAACAAGATAGGTGATTAGTGCTAAAAAAGTGCTATTGTGAGCCTTCTTTAAGCCTTGAGTTTTGACACTTTGTGTACTAATTGCGTAATTAACCGATTGGCACATTAAGGTCGAAGCGATACTCGCGTCGTATTTGTGGCTATTTTTGTAGTTATTCCAGCTAAATAAGCCAATGTCTTCGAGCCGACTCAAACACAAAGAATTCGAGCTGAACTCAGAGATGCATGTCAGAAGTTGGAAGAGGAAGCTGAACCCTGGCCGAAGAAAGAGTGGACCAACGTAGAAATTTTGCGGGAGTTCTGAATTTCGCAACTGCTCACGCCTCCATTTTTACTTCCATTTGACCACTTTTTGTGACTTTTTCCTACACTTGCCCTTATGTATTATTGGTAGTTCAGACATTTTTGTAATTTCCCTTGACTCTAAGCACTATATAAGCCTCAGTCAAGCTCTGTACAAGGATCGATCACTAGATGTAATAAAATTGGGCGCAGCTTTCGGCTTTCCATGAGTGATTTTCTCTCATTTCTCTCCCTTTCTCTCACTTTCTCACCAATAAAACACTCCTTGAGGATGACAACTCAAGGGGATGCTTAGCTAAATCCCTCATCCTTCGAAGAGGAAGGCCCTTTAGGCAGGTTTTAACGTAAACCGTTGTCCTCTCTGTTCAATGTACGGTATTATCATTTATGTCTCTGTATTTCACCTCAAGTTTAAATCCTTTTGATGTCTGTGATTGGCGATTACTTGGCAGAAGCTTTGAAGGCTGGTGGATTAACTACTGCTAAGATCGCGAGGCTCACTTCAGATTTCCATTTATTTGCCTCTGCAAGTTAGGTCAAAGAATTAGTTTTTACTACTTTGAGACATGAATGATCAATAAATGTTGTATCTCAAGAGAAAAACTTTTAGGGTTCAGTTTTCATAGCTAAACGAAGATCCGGATCGGGAAATGACTATAGGTCATCCTCCCGGCGCGAGAAAGGACCACAGGGCTTCCCGTCGCTCTAGAATCTCGAGCTAGTGGCCCGAGACTTGAGGAGTTCTTTGTTCTTGTTTGTTTGTGTTTCAGCCACCCGATCACATTGTTTTTACAAACCCCAAATCCCAAATTAAAAATCACCATTTTACATCAGCGCTAAATCATTTAACGTGAGAGAAAACCCATCCACGAGTTCGGCCACAAAGCCAGCATACGTAGTAGCTTTGCTACGGCAGTAGGAATTTAGGTTATAAATATTGTTGATTCCAGATCACCGTACTGAACCACGAATCAAATGGCACCATTGCCAGGGACGGTGCCTTAGAGCAAGTGAGAAACTGTTGAACTTGTTATCCTCATCACAAGTGTTGGTGAATTCTAATTCCTTTTTGTCTTTACTTTAATCTCCCTTAGCAGTTCATTGCTGGGTGGATTTAATTTTTATACTGTCCATACATAGAATTTTTTTTTATTATTTTAATATTTTAGCTAACATTAACCTTTTTGGAAGCCCTGCTTTCTTGTTGGTTGTCTTCTTGTGTGGCTTGTTTAGCAACTTATGCACCATTGGGACAGGAACACTACAGGTAGACTGGAAAGGGTTAGTGCTCCACTTCAACAGGGCTATGAAGTGAGTTTACAGAGTGGGTAGATGGAACCTCCACACGAGGAGCAACAAAGCTAATAGGGGGTATAGAGAAACCCCAATGCCTACAGGTCAATGAGGGACCATATACACCCACCAAGGGTGAGTGCACCCTCATGTATTATACCCCCTACTGAGGATGTGAGTGTCAGGCCCTATATGGTGCCCGCCGCTCCGACCTTTCATGGTATGGAAAATGAAAATCCATACACACCTCCAGGTTTGAGAGTTTGCATGACTTTCAAGGAGGTACCAACTGATATGGAAGTGCTAAAGTTGACCTTCCTTAACCCTGAAAGACAAGGCCAAGATTTGGCTTAATTCTCTAAGGCCAAGGACTATCAGAAATTGGACAGAGATGCAGGCTGAATTTTTGAAGAAAATTTTCAATGCACATAAAACCAACACTCTAAAGAGGTAGATTTATACCTTTGCAGCCTATGGCAATGAGTGATGGAAAAAAAATCAAAAAGCAGCGGAATTAGGTTTTAAATTTTTTTTCAGAAAATCTTATTTTCGCAGAAACCCATGCAAACACATATTAATATCAAAAGGTGAAGATCAAATCTATACCTGTTATTATTATAGGAGATTTGTTGGCTAGTAGGGTTGAAACAACTCCTTGAGGTCTTGATTCCGCCCTCTTCCTTGAGGTGTGTGGGCTGTGATTCGGATCTGGAACAATGCACTCTAGTTTTCTGCCTAGATCTACCTTGTAGCGTACTCGACACATGGAATGAGGGATCTCACAGGGAAGAGACTCCCCAGGAGACTAGGGTATGGAAAAACCTCCTTTTTTTTTCTTACTCTTCTTTTCATTAGAGACGAGGTTTCTTATTTATAATCTGACCCTAATTGCATAAATATCCACCAATTTTGGATATTTTCAAATTTGCCATACGGTCTTGATAATATGAAAGCAGTCGTGCGATTTTCGTAATTTGTAACTGTCCAGTATTAATTTGTAACAGTCCTACTTATTACTTTTAATCTATAACTGTCCAATATTAATTTGTAACAGTCCTAATTAATACTCTTAATCTATAACTGTCCAATATTAATTTGTAACAGTCCTAATTAATACTCTTAATCTATAACTGTCCAATATTAATTTATACTTAGATCTAATTAACTCTTTTAACACATAAGCATCGATATTAATTTATATGATCCTAATTAATATGTACAAGCCTTGATCATAGAGTGTATTTATTCCAAATCATGAATCGTTCATTGGTAGTAAAATAGAGTGGAATTGGGACCCGTGGACACAGCAATTTCAAGAAACTCGATAAATTGATAATTAATTAAACTCTTTAATCAATCATTTTAATTTATTAATTTCAGAGTTATTCCACTAAAAACTTGAAATTGAACTCTTGTCCTTACAGTATCGATTTTACTCGGAAATTCAGAGTGTCCATTGATTTAATCATTACATGCAGTTCTATCCTCCAAGAAGTGGTTCATAACTAGAGTCGGGTGAAATTACCGTTTGCCTACAATTATGTCTTGATCCTTAAGTTCCATTAATCCATTAGTGAGCAGTTAATTTATAAACTACAGTAATAAATTCGGCGCTCAAAGCTGTTCGGTTCAGGCGCCAACACTTAAGGAACGGTATCCGACTTCCATAGGAAGGATTTGGATTCCATGTCATAGTTCACATTCCCGGTACATACATCAATGAGCCTCAGAGACACCACCAAGTGCGGAGCCCGTTCCATAGCGGGCTTTAACCCGCTGACTCAAAAGGCCCGATTGACGCCAGCGGTCTATGACTACTCAGGTGAAGCGATGCGCATATGATCATCCGGTAGTATTTGTTGATGCCCGAGACAGCGGTATTTAAAGAATTGGCTGCGTGGTCACAATCACATATAATCTTAGCTGTCTCTGGCAGCTCACTTTTAATGTCGCCATTAGTGGCGGATTAAGGTCACTTCATTCTCAATGATGTGATAGCCCTAGTAATATTTAATTTGAAGATCGAGCTGATTAATTTATTCTGAGACCGATTTGATTATAATCATAACCTCGATCCTCTCGTGTATAAGCATTATCTGCTGAGGTTATGGTTACGATATCATCTGGGATTTGACGTTTCATTCATACATCATGCACAAAATTAGCTAAATGCCAATAAATACGACACTTTTATTAATTTCATAAAAACATAAATACAAATTCATGCTTCTGGGAGGCACTTTCCCTATGATAGAAGTTTACGGTGATGGGAGAGGTATCTGGAAACCATCAGTGCTTGTCCTCACCATGGTTTTGATACTTGGATGTTGGTCAACCATTTTATGATGGGATGTCCCATTATGAAGCAATTATTGAGAACATGTGGAGGGACTTCCCTAGCGAATCAAATGAAGCCATGGATTTCCTCGATTATGTAGCTGAAGCAAAGCATGAGATAGGCCTAACCCCAAGGGAGCGAGACAAGATGAAGCCTACAACAAATCAAAGGGGATGCATGTACTCACTGATAGAAGATATGGAAATGAAGGCAAAGCTATCCACCTTGACTAGAAGGTTGGAAGAACTATAAGGGAGAAGATCACATGAGGTATGGGGCGGTAGAAAAGTGCTGTAACCATTGACCTTGCTTATTTGCCAGTCCCGCCATTTGTTTCACAAAGTGAACACTGCCTATGGTTCCTTCGATTGAGGATATGATGTCTGACATGCCCGATGTTGTGGGTTGGTCTGAGCCACCAATCAGTACCCCATATGGCAACACCTAAAACCCTAGCCCCGGAGGAACCATCCTAACCTCCTCACAGGCTTGAAAGCCTCCCGAGTATGTGCCCCCTGGCGTGTGGCAGCAGTGTAGCTCCTCATCCTGACCACGCCTCCACCATCATATCCCGATTGAACAAGCTATCATGAATTTAAGCAAAGTGGTAGGCAATTTTATGGAGGAACAGAAGGCAGTGAATGCTTAGGATAATTAGAGAATCAACACAATGGAAAGCACACTCAACAAAAATATGGATAACCTACAGACTGAGATCTCCTAAAAATATGATAACTTTGTAGTATTGATCTCAGGTTGACGACTAGCGGCCCAGTGCGGGAAAAAGGGGAAATTTCCATCTCAGACATAACCAAATCCTAAGGGAGTGCATGAAGTGAGCCCTTCCAGTGAGCCAAATCCCAGGATGGATGAAGTTAAAGCAATTATCACATTGAGAAGTGGTAAAGAGCTTAAAGCAGCGAGTACTGAACCAGCGAAAGGCGAGGAGGTTAAAGAGGCTAAACGGATGAGGTGTTGACTAAAGGCCTCGTGAAAAACACAACACACCCCCAAACGTTTCCATGACGAAAGCTAAGAAAAAGGCCATCAACTTGAGGTTAAAATACTAGAAGTGCTAAGGCAGTGAAATCCAGCATCCCCCTGCCTTGATATGATTAAACAAGTCCCCCACGTATGAAATTTTGAGACTTGTGCACCTTCGAAAGAGAGGGCTGGATGTAAACAAGAGAGCCTTCTTGTTTGAACAAATCGATTATCATCAGTCTGAAAACTCTAGTAAAAGTACAAAGATGCAGGTTATCCTACCATCTCGGTTAATATTGGAGGCACTTATGCGAAAAAACCATTGTTGGACCCTAGGTGCAGGTGAAGCACAGCTCAGGCTATTCGATGTACAAGCAGCTCGAGTTGGGAGAATTAAAGCCCACTTCCATCACATTGTCTCTTGTAGATGGATCCATAAGATTACCAAAGGAGCAGTGGAAGATGTTCTATTACCAAAATTGGACAAATTCCTACTTATCCGGTGGATTTTGTTGTACTTGATCTGAGAGAACCAATTTGCATCGAGGGCTAACTATGTACTTGATCATCCTAGGGAGACCATTCTTAGCCACTTCTAATGCTTATTATCAGCTAGCAAATGGGGTTATGCAGCTCACATTCGAAACATGATATAGAACTCAACATCTTCCACTTAAGTAAAAGCACATGTAACTTTGTGGAAGATGTCGAGAAAGTCACATAATTAATACAATCCTGGAAGAACAGGCTGTCCAACAGAAAATGCAGGATGTGTTAGCGAGGCGAAGTCGATTGTCTGAAAAGCAGGGAAGCCAGACATAGAATATTATGCGGGAGCCTTGGAGAAAAAACGAAATTTGCCTTCTTGGCGGGAAGAAGGCTGAGTGAACCATAATCACGGACCTTAAACCCTTGCTGTGGAATTGAAATATATGTACTTAGAAGAAACGGGGAGGCCGGTGCTTGATGGTCATATCCTCCTTGCTTAGTGCTTCACATGAAAGATAGCCCTCTTTGGGCATCCTCGGGAAGACCAAGCGGGCTATTAGTGGAAATCACTTATCGAAGGGTATTAATGACAGTTTGCCGTCGCATCTGCCGGAGGAACCAAAAAGCGGTAAAGGCGACCATAGAGGAGACTAAATCCTCATATCACGAAGTGGTTCAGAAGAAGCTCAAAGTTTACTCATGGCTGGTATCATTTACCCGATATCTATAGCACTTGGGTGAGTCCAACCTAAGTTGTGCCTAAGAAATCGGGAGTAACCACCATGCATAATGAAAAGGAAGAGGAGATGCCCACCCGTCTTACCACAGGCTGGAGGGTGTGTATTGACTACAGAAGATTGAATGAGGTGACAAGAAAGGATCACTTCCCTCTACCCTTCATGGATCGAGACTTCTCGAAAGATTTTAGGCCACCCTTATTGCTTCCTGGATGGCTATTTAGGCTATTTTCAAATTGAGATTGCTGTAGAAGACCAGGAGAAGACCACCTTCACCTACCCATTTGGAACATATGCTACAAGAGGATGCCCTTTGGCCTGTGTAATGCCTACGCCACATTCCGACCAGCGCATGCTCAGTATCTTGATGATTTGGTGGAGCGCATTATGGGAGGTGTACATGGATGATGTTACGAGTCTGAGGAGCTTTGAAAGTGCTGATCAACTTATAAATCACGTATAGGTGCATAAGAAGAACTTGATGCTTAAAGCTGGGAAAAATGCCATTTATGGTCAACCGAGGGGATAATCTTGGGACATATTATTTCGAGAAAGGAATTGAGTTGTGAAAAATCGAGATAGTTTCAAACTGCCTCCTACAAATGTAGAAGGTGTGGGGCAATTCTTAGGGCATGCAAGCTTTTACAGGAGGTTCATCATGGACTTCTCGAAAATTGCCAAGCCTCTTTATAAGCTATTAGAAAGATGCAAAATTTTTGTGGGATGAAGGCGCGAAGGAGCTTTTGAGGAGCTCGGGGCTCACTGACCACGCACGATAGTGAGGGCCCCAGTAGCGATTACCTTCGGGGTAATGTGCGACGCAAGTGACCTCACCATTGGAGCAGTTCTCGGGCAAAGGGAAGGAGGAAAACCCTATGTAGTCTATTACGCAAGCAAGACATTGAACGAGGCCCGGATAAATTACACTACCATAGAGAAGGAGCTACTGGCAGTGGTCTATGTCTTGGATAATTTTTGAGCTTATTTTGTTGGATCAGACATAATCATATTCATAGATCACTTAGCTTTGAAGTACCTGCTCACCAAACAGAATGCCAAAGCAAGACTTATTAGATGGGTTCTTCTGCTACAAGAGTTCAACCTACAGATTAGGGACAAAAAGGGTGTTGAGAATGTTGTTGCAGACCATCTCTCGAGACTAACCATAGCACACAACATTCACAACCCCCCAATCAATGAAGAGTTCCCTGAAGAGTCCCTGCTCCTAGTTGAAAACACACCCTGGTAGGCCCACATTGCCAATTACTTGGCAACAGGTGAAGTACCAGCAGATTGGAAGGCACAAGACAGGAAATTTTTCTTTGCAAAAATTCACTCATATTATTAGGAATGAACCATCTGGCCACCAAATCACGTGTTCATCGAGATAATCGGAAAATGTGTGCACGGCGAGCGACAAGGGATACTCAGCCCTTTGCCATGAGAATGCATGTGGAGACCACTAGCTTTCCCGAGAGGCGCCGAAGGTACTACGGTTGGATTTTGTGGCCTTCCCTTTTCAAGGATGCTCATACCATGTGAAGATAATGTGACAAATGCCAAAGATTGGGGAAAATCTCTCATCGTCACATGATGCCTTTGAACCCGATTTTGGTAGTTGGCCTATTCGATGTTTGGGGCATCGAATTCATGGGACCATTCGCTTCCTCGTTTGGATACATCTACATTTTGGTGGGAGTTGACTATGTGTTAAAATGGGTTGATAGTGCGTACGGAGGCTTGACATAATACAGGTGGTATTTAAATTCCCTAAAGGAGAACATCTTCTCAGTTTGGGTCCCCAGTAATGTGTTGATAGGGTTCACATTTACGCAACAAGCCTTTTTAGAACCTCCTATCTAAATGGTGTCAAAAGCGAAAGTGGCCGCCCCCATGCAAGTCCCTCAAACCGGTGGTCGAGACCGTGGAGACCACGGCTGGGCTCGGGGGTGAGGCGGTCTTCTCCTCCCCTGCCGGCGGCTCAACCACAGCCATCTACTCAGCCCGTGCCGGCCATGTAGTGCGGCTCTAGCTGCCATTGCCCCTCACACGACTCCTACCGCCAGTCATTGCCGCCCGTACGACTCACGCCGCCGCCCCCCTTTTGCCCGCGTCGTCGCTCAGGAGATCTCTATCATGGGTTCTACTTCTACAACCGTTGCCCATGCCCCGGGGAGGTACCATACCCGGGTTGGACCCATTCCTCCATCTCTGCTCCATCCTAGGCCATCCGGAGGCCTGCCATCAGAGGCTGGACCTCAGGCTGAGAGACCTGCAGTTCTAGGCCCCTGGGGCCCCGGTCACCACCACCAAGGCCTGTGAGGAATCTCCCTCGGACTGTCCCGACCTGCGATCATCGGTGACCATACTCCGCTCTGACCTTATTCCAGGGAATGTTAATTGCAGTGAGAGGGATGTGCATACTGAGATTTATTATGATCTCCCGGCCTTTGCCAAAGATCCTAAACTTCGAGATTCAATGCGGTTAGTGCAGAGGTACTCCCTGGAGCCGTTTATGACCCCCCGTCGGTTTTACTACCCTCGAGTGGTCATCGAGTTCTAGCACACAATGACTTCCAGGCGAGAGCGTAATCCCACAGCCATTCATTTCTCCATTGATGGCCGGCTGGGATCGCCGAGACCCCTGGATATAGGCGCCTCTTTCCGTATGCGGGGTGGTCCTCGCCAACTTCGGTTGATTATGGCGGTGGCCCCATCCCTTGACAGGGGAGATGGTTAAATGCTATCGGGACACTATAACCAGGGACTATCTTGTTCAGCCAGCTTCCTCATAACCACGCTCCTCGTGGCCATATCTGCGGTCTAATCTTTTCAGCTCCGGTACCGCGGTATAGAGGAGATGATCCGTTACGAAGGCTCTTTCTTAGTATTTCGAAGGGGTTACAGTTCCTTGTGGCCCGGCGGTTATGACATCCTTGTTCCACTTTGAGACGAATTATCGTGAAGTCGACTCGGCGGAGTCTACTCCCCTCCTGTTCCCGAGACTTCTATGCCAGGTTTTAGAGCATATCGGCTTCCCTGCTGAGCCCAGGCTAGAGCGCCGTCGTGATTGCGGTATCCTTACCGGTCGGTGGCGAGACTAAGCCCGGCGTTTTCACCTCCACCTCCCAGGGCTGGGGCGAGAATCGGCCGGCGGCCGAACTCTGAGGAGACGGCCACACTCAACGGTGCATGCGGGGAGCATCGGGTTCCGGCGTCCTCGGTTTCATTTCCCAGCTACCTTCCTCCTTTACCCTGACCCTGCGTCCTCTTGCCTCAGAGCCCCCGACCCTAGTACCACGGCTCCTTGCAAATGTTGTTGGCGAGCACTTCGGCGCCGCCTCCGCGACATATCTTTATATCTACTCGGGTTCACGGATTTATCATGGATCGAATCGCACGTTCTCGCCGATATCACGCATCATTTGCATTTGCCAATGCGACTCTATCTAAGAGGATGACTCACATTGAGGTTGCCTTGGCTCGAGCTCGGGCCATCCTCATCGCGATTCAAAGTCACTGAGCTACCTCCCATTTCCCCATCGCGATTGCACGCCGGGCCTCTTGACTCCCCCTCAGGTAGAGCTGACCCTGTAGCCTCTCTTGACTTGCTCGCGGCGGCGGCGATATGACCACTCCACCGGCGGCCTCATCACACTTGGGATGAGAGATGACCTACACCCGGATACACATTGAGGAGGTAGCACTTCTTTCTCTAACTTTCCAATCCGAGCCCAATTGCGGACAATGTGATATTTAGTTGGGGGGGAGAGTTAGCGAAGGAAGTGACGTTTATACTTTTTATTTCGCTATCCTTTTAAGCAAACTCCATTTTGTATGTTTAGTGGCTTACTGTTTGTTTCGTTTTGAAAAGCTGTTTTTTATTTTTGTAAAAGCTGAAAACATAGTAATACATATTATTATACATACCATACAACTTATTTTTTCAGCTCAAATATTGTGCCCATTTTTGCGTGATTTTTTTTTTTTTATGGTTTTTGCCTTTCCTGAGTTGAAAAATTGGCTGCTTTGCTCAACGCTATTGATGCTAGATTAGTTCCATGCATGATTAATACGATGATCGATTGAAGTCTCATGGTTTCGGCCTTCTTCTTCCAGCTTTTTAGCTAACCACACCGGTTACACATCGAGTTTTCTTGATAAGCTAAAGCACTTCTTGCCGCCAAAATCTACCCTAGTTTCATTGACCACCTGTAATAGATCGAGGACCCCTAAGAGAGGAAGGCCAATGAAGCCTTCCAAAAGAAAAAGAAAAAGAAAAAGAAAAAAAAGAATAGAAAAGCTGCGATGCTTCACCTTGAAATTCGAGCACGGTCCAAGGGGTATATGACTAAAGTCTATAAATCTATAGTCTGCCTTAAAACTAATCGGTTAGAGCCACGCTCTACCTTTCGCCATACAGGATGGATGAGGTTTAGCGAGTTGTAGGTTCTGGAGTTTTGAAATCATTCGAAGTCCAAGGTAAAACCTGAAGAGTTAGTGGTCGAAAGATCCTTATGACTAGATGCCCTAAGCCTTAATTGGTTGGGAGTCATCTGACCCTAATACATGGACTTCTCAAGCAGGTCGATTCCTCAGCATTGCACCCTACAACATAAAAAGAAGTGTGGAATAAGAGTGGAGCCAAATTTATTTAGGTTGGTCAATGTTCTAGGTCTTGGCAGTAGCTTGGTTGGGGGGAGAGTGCAGTTTGGTAGCTTACTGTTAAAAACTGATCTCATAAACACTTAGATTTTGGTGGAAGTTTCAAATCGATCCCCTTGAGTTGGATACTCTTCTGAAACTTGATTCTGTATGGCATTCATTCTCCCAAGATGGTTATTGTACAGGATCTTGGTGATTCATTGAATATTAGTAGAATACTCATTCGCAACCTTCAAAATACTCATTTCTTGTGAACATAATTTTGATTTGTTTATTTCTCTTTGTTTCTTTCATTGCTAAGGGACTAGTAATGTGTAGGTTGGGGGTGTGATTAGTGCTTAAAAATTGCTATTTTAAGCCATGTTTATCGCAGGTTTTAAGCACTTTTTGTGTACTAATCACCGTAATTCACCCAATTGG
Organism: Tetrastigma voinierianum; assembly: GCA_016808115.1. Taxonomy (NCBI): domain Eukaryota; kingdom Viridiplantae; phylum Streptophyta; class Magnoliopsida; order Vitales; family Vitaceae; genus Tetrastigma; species Tetrastigma voinierianum. The sequence goes on along the minus strand of JAEQBH010003768.1, from coordinate 272,744 downwards.
CACATTAAGGTCCCAAGGACATTGAATGGGACATCGATTATGGCTATTTTTGTAGTTATTCCAACAATAAAGCAATGTCTTCGAGTCGATCAACATGAAGAACTGAGCAAGATCCCTGAGATGCGTCTAAGCTCCACTAGAAAACCGGAGCCACAACCTAAGAAAAGTGGATCATCATAGAATTTCCTGTGGTTGCGAATTTTCGCAACCCGCTCTCGCCCATTTTTTACCGATTCACTACTCTTTGCACTTTTCCTAAGACCGGTCCTTATGTATTATTGGTAGTTCAGGATACTTTTGTAATTTCCTTGACTCTAAGCACTATATAAGCCTCTGCCAAGCCCCAGACAAGGATCGATAATAAATTGGGCGCCAAAGCCACCTTCCCACGAGGTGGATTTTCCTATTTTCTCTCCCTTTCTCTCACTTTTCTCACTAGCCAACACTCCTCGAGAATGACAACCTGCTGGATGCTTGGCTAAATCCCCTCATCCTTGAAGAGGAAGGCCACTGGGCCAAGGTTTTGAGGTAAATTGTTGTCCTCTTTGTTTCTAACGCATGCAATTATTATCATTTATGTCTCTGTATTTCACCTCAAGTTTAAATCCTATTGATGTACCCTGATTGGCCAGTACTTGGCAAGCTTTAAGGGCTCAGTGAATGCTTACTACTAGATCCACTAAGGCTCACTTAGTTGCCATTTATTTGCCTCTGCAGGTTAGGTCAAAGAATAGTTTTTACTGCTTTGAGACATGAATGATCAATAAATGTTGTATCTCAAGAGAAAAACTTTTAGGGTTCAGTTTTCATAGCTAAACGAAGATCCGAATCAGGAAATCAATGCGAGGAAAAGGACCCGAGGATCTCCTGGGGCCGCTCGAACTTCAAGCCTCCAGCCCTAGACTTCAAGGAGTTCTTTTATATTCTATTCTCATTTTGTTTATAGTTTCAAACCACTAATCACACTGAAGCTTACAAAAACCCTAAATCCAATCAAATCACCATTTTACATCAATCGTAAATCATTTTATGCAAAGAAAACTCCATCTCGAAGTTCGACCTTGAAGCTACTATACTGGGCAGTGAGCTTTGCTATGGCAAAGAGGGAATTTAGGTTATAAATATTGTTGATTCTGGATCACCCTACTGTGGTACGAATCAATGGGCTCAAATGTGGAGGCTATTAGGGCATGCGCTTTAACCATAAGAAATGGCTTTGTTTTAATTTTGGAAAGGACCTTTTTATGTACCAAGTTTCTCACGAAGCTTAATTTCTATTTCTAGACTTGTTCCATTAGGTTTTTTTTTTTTAACTTTTCAAGTCAATTTATTTAACTTATTTCATAAATCAAATCATATTGGAACAAGTATTTTAGCAGATGGCCTATATAGAATTTCTTTATAGAATGAAGCCACTAATAATTATTTCATGTTCATATTGGTACTAAAAGGTGTAATATTAATGAGGATTCTTCTATGTTATGGCATCAGAGATTAGGTCATATCTCCAAACATAAGATTAAGAAATTAGTAAAAGATGGAGTACTTAGTACTTTAGATTATACTGATCTTGAGACTTGTTTGGACTGCATTAAGGGGAAGCATATAAACAAGTCTAAGAAGAATGGCAATAGGAGTTCGAACATATTAAAAATCATACATGCCAAACAAGTCTTTAAGGCTGAAGTTGAGAACCAATGCAGAACGAAAATACATATAATGATAACTGATAAAGGTGGTGAATATTATGGTAGATACATTGAGAATGGACAAGCACCTAGTCCTTTTGCACAATTTCTTCAAGAGCATGGGATAATTTCCCAACATGCTATGCATAATTCTTCGGACCCATTATGGTGTAGCAAAAAGAAGAAACCGAACTTTAGTGCACATGGAGCAGAGTATGCTGAGCAACTCCAATCTTCCTAAGTTTTTGTGGATTGGCGCACTTAAGACTTAAACATATATATTAAACCGTGTTCCAACTAAGGTTGTCGCAAAGACACCTTATGAGTTATGGAAAGGTTGGAAACATAGTTTGCGACATATGCGCGTTTAGGGTTGTCTGTTTGAGGTAAGAATACATAATCCACATGAGAAGAAGCTAGACCCAATGAAACTTAATGGTTTCTTTGTTGGCTATGCTGAAATGTCTAAGGGTTATCGATTTTATTGTCCATCTCATTCGACTAGGATCGTGGAATCAAGAAATGCCAAGTTTATTGAAAATGACATGAATAGTGGGAGGGATCGATTCGGGGATTGAATTCCTATTCACGATCATACATAAACTCAACCTTCCACGTCATATGATAGATTGGTTATAGTTCATAACACTCCTCAAGTTCCAATTATTGTTGAACAACCAATCATTGAAGTTCCACAAGTTGTTGAGAACCTTCCAATGGATAAACAAGTTTAGGAATTGCCTCATAATCTTGAACAAGCAGTTGTACCGAAAGCTCCTTAAGGAGAAGATGGTCTAACATTAAGATGATCCACTCTGAGGAAAGGAAGCCGACCCCTAGTGATTACATAAAGGTATTTACAAGAAACTGACATTGGAGCCGAAAATGATCCTAAACCCATCTCACATGCCATAAGTTGTAAAGAGTTTGATTTGTGGTATAATTCTCTAAGAAAGATGAGTTAGATTCCATGAAGAACAATGAATTCTGGGACCTTGTAGAGTTGCCTAAAGGGGCGAAGACTATTGGCTATAAATAAGTCTTTAAGACAAAAAGAGACTCAATAGGCAACATTGAAAGATACAAATCGAGACTCATTGCTAAGGGACACACTCAAAAAGAAGGAATTGATTATTCAGAGACCTTTTCTCCCATATCCAAGAAAGATTCTCTTTGTATTATCTTAGCATTAGTTGCACATTTCGACCTTGAGCTACAATAAATGGATGTGAAAACAATATTTCTTAATGGTGATCTAGAAGATGAGGTATACATGAAACAACTTAAAGGTTTCTCTTCTAGGGAAGGTGAGAATTTGGTTTGCAAGCTTAAGAAATCCATATATGGTTTGAAACAAGCCTCCTATCAATGGTTTTAAAAATTCCATGGGGTGATCTCTTCATTTGGTTTTGCTGAAAACCCCATGGATCAATGCATATACCAGAAGATTAGTAGGAGTAAAATTTGTTTTCTTGTAATTGTAAGGGGATTATTTCCTCTTTGTAATTGTATATATAAATTAGGTTTATGAAATTCTTATACATTTAGTTATTTTCTCATTGTCATGAGCACTTTCATTCATTTGAGAAAATGTATTTCATTTGGACCTAGAATAAACATAGGGTTTATTCATTAAGTTTTCGTTACCATATTAAGTACTTGAGAAACAAAATGTATTGTGATACATAGTTGATAATACTCATGATTGGAGGACCTATCTCTATGATTCATGAATTTTGTTACTTAGATTTTTTTATTAAGGATTGCACCAAGTGGGAGAATGTAAGGTTTTATAAGTTCGGAACTAGTGCAACCCTTCTAAATTTTAAACTTCTTGAAATTCAAAATTTTGAAATGGTAACGATTAGCATACTCACACTACAGTGTGAGTAACCATGTTAAGGCTTGATTTGGCTTAGACAAAACCAATGCCTTCACTCCTCTCCACACTACGACACAGATCCACCACGTTGCAGCATGGATGTTGATCGGGGCCTAAAAATTGTTGAAGCCCATCCCGCTGCTCTCTCTTTGGGGGGCATTAAAAGAATGAATTTGGGGCTTTTGAGAGGGGGCTCTTAGTTGCAAAAAAGAGATTCCCTTGGGTGGAAACACCTTAAGGCACATCCAATCTTAAAGAAGAAGATCTTGAAGAAGAATGAGAGGAAAATTGGAAGAGAAAAAGGGCTTCAATCCACATCTAGTTTATTTCTTCACCTTTTTTCCTACTTTTCTTTGTCTCTATGGTTGCATTTCCCCCTTTCAAGAGCTAATTTAGTTTTCTAGGGTTTTGATGTAGTTTAAATAAGGAACTATGGTGTTTAGCTTTGATTTGTAATCTTTGATGTTTGGATATTCTTATATATTGTATTTTCTATTAAATTTTTCATACTTGTTGATGATTGATCACCATTAACATGATTTGTGACCTAATTTGAGGTTAAGAAACAATAAATAAGTTAGACCATGAATGGAATGTCATGTTTCACCATAAAATATAGATATTTATGGATTACATGCATGTGGATTATTGGGTTTCTAATGCTTAATGCATCCTTAGTTATGATGGTTTGAGGTAGAGATACATTATAACCTTTTCTAAGGATTGATTGTTGTTGCTTGAGAAAGAATAATAATAACCAAGCGCATTTTCAACTACTTCATTTTCAATAAATAACACTTTTTCTTAATGGAAACTCATACTTTACCGGCTTTGTGCGTTGTTAGCCCTAAAACCCCACTACTAATAGTTTTATGGAGTACAGATATTCATATTAGCCATTTTAGGCAATTATTACGGCTCTTTGGAATCATGAGGACAAGCAACAAGGAAATCTCGAGCCTTTAGTGCAAGATGGGAAGCCCTTAGAAGCAATTCATATGAGTTGGAGCCATGATGGAATGATCGCACAATGAAATCGAGGAGTTTTTATGGGCCTCGACACCTCTCGTTAATGCATTAGAGCAATTTTGCAATGCCCCACGCTGGTGCATTGTAAAATTCTCGTAATCGCACCCGCCTCGCCTCCACTTTACACTATCAAGCCGATTCGTGCCACGCAGGTGATCCTGAATCAACAATATTTGTATCCTATATTCCCATCAGTAGTGAGTCAAGCTACCGCAAAGATAATGTCTAGGCCGAAATACAGGATGGGTTTTCTTCACATAATTGATTTATGGAATAAAATGGTGAATTAAATTTGGATTTTCAGGTTTGGTTAAAACAAGAGGTTCAAGTAAACTGAAAATAAATGAAGAAAATAAGAAAAGTTAACTCCTCTAAGTCTCAGCCACCGGCTAGGATTTATGTATAAATCAAACATGTCCTCGGTCTTTTCCTCGCGCTGGGGAGCATGATATATGTCATTTCGAATCCTGATTCTTCATTTAGCTTTAAAACTAAACCCTATGATTTTCTCTTTGAAACATAGCATTTAAATGGGCATAAATGTCCTTTAAAGAAGGAAAACACATCTCAAAAAACCCTACTCCACGATAACTAGCAGAGACAACTAATCGAGCCAATGGATCTAATGAAAGTATCCATTAACCCAAAAAAGCTTGTCAAATACATTAAAGAGAGCATGCTTAAGATTTTAATCATGAGAAGCAGAACTTAAAAACAACCTCAAAACAAGCGTTAAAAACAACAGAGGACCGTGCGTTACCTCCAAACCCTAGCCAACAACCCTCCTCTTCAAGGGGGAAGAGGCCTAGCCAACCATCCTCTGAGTTGTCATCCTCAGAGGAGTGTTTGCAGCGAGAGCGGAGAGAGAAATGAGAGAAAACATAAAACTGAGAACTGAGCCCTAATTTTATTTATCGCAAAAATCAGCCCTCGTGCGTATACAAATGGCCGGTATAAATTTTTACAAAACCAAGTGAAATACCATACAATCCAAAACATAAGTGATTACACGAGGGTAGAAAGGAGAAAACCAAAATCGTAATAAAGAATGTGTGCAGTGTTAAATCGTTAAAAACATGGTGCTTTCTGAGGAATAAACATAGGAAGGAGGGGTTTGAATAAAGGTTTCCAGGAATATGGTTTCTTCCCCCGCGGATGTTTCTTCTTCACATTTCGCTTCCTTCTTTCCTTCTGATCTTTGATTTGAAATGCTGAGTTTGACTAGAATTCTTCGTGCTTGGATCGACTTCAACAATTTCGATAATTAGGTCGCAACCGCAAAATTTGCCACAAAGGACAAGAAATAAAGAGGGACCTAAATGTGCAAATCGGGTTAATTAGAATGATTAGTACACAAAAAGAACTCAAAACCTATAATAAATAGGGTTCAAAATAGCATTTTTTGGGCACTAATCACACCCCCCAACCTACACATTGCTAGTCCCTTAGAAATGAAAGAAAGAAAGAAAGAGCATACAAAACGATAACAAAATTATGTTACAAAAGGTTGCAGTTGAAAAAGGTTGTGAAGAAGAATGCCTAACCTTAAGTAAGAATCATCAAACCCAGCCCAATAACCATCCTTAGAGAATTAATGCCATACAAAAATCGAGTATCAAAAGAGCTCCGCTCGATGACTCCAACCAGAACTTCCACCAAAATCTAAGTGTTTATTTGATTAGCCTCAATAATAAACTGTCAAACCCACTCTCCCAACCTAGCTACTACCACGACCTAGCATGCCTACCAATCCCAGCCATTAGGACCCACCTTTATTCCATAATTCTTTTATGCTTAGGGTGCAAATGAGAATCGACCACCAAAGTCCATGTAATTCGGATCTACCGATGACCCCTTAAATCCACCTCATTTAGGGAATAAGCCAAAAGGATCAATCGATTACAAACTCTTCGGTGCTCTCACCTCAGATCAATGATTTCAGACTCTAGCACCTACAACTTGCCAAACTCCACCCATCCAATCGTAGTTGTAACACTAAGTCGGTGACTCCCAACCAATGAAGCTGGCCTAGGGCACCGCTCAGTTGCTTTCTCGCCATACACCCTGACCGTGCCTGTGCTCTCAAGGCAAAGCTGCTGCAATTTTTATTCCTTTTCTTTTCTTTTTCTTTCTTTTTCTTTTTTTTTTTTTTTCCGAAGACGATCGCCTTCTTCCACAGTGGGTCCTTAATCTATTAGAGGCGGTCAATGAAACTAGGGTAAGTTATGCAAAGTAAAGGAGGTTGCGCAGTTTTTCAGCCTATCATTGAAACCTAATGTGCTCTGTGTGTGGTTAGCTAAAGGTGGAAGAAAAATGTCGAAATCAATAAGAATTCAACTAATCATTCACTCAACCAAGCATGGAACCAATCTAGCATCAATAGAATTGGACAAAGTTTAAATTTTCCAATCGCAGTTAGTAAAACTACAAAAATTTTGATTGCAAATGGGTCCAGATTAAAAGTAAGTTGTATGGTATAACAAATGGAGCAGAAGTGACTCAAAGAAGCTACTGAACATCACAAAATGGGCTTGGTTCAAAATAATACAAAAGAATAAATACAAAAGCCTACTTCCTACGAGAATCCCCCCCAACCCAACATCTCATGTCCGAAATGGGGTCTTATTTGAAAAATTAGAGAAGGAAGTGTTACTCCTTTGATGAGATGTGATCATTCTGGATAGAGACTTCGTAAGCTTTCCATCGACACCTTATTCACTCCGCCTCGCCTAAATAAAACAAGGGAGAAGAAAGAGAGGAAAAAGTGACTGGGGCTTGGAGCATTTTAAAATTACACTTCATAATAATCTCAAAATGTTCTTTCTGGCCATATTTGGATTCTACACTCCTCTAAGCTTCCAACGGTACCAAGAACGCCTAAAACGGAGTTCGGATGAAAAAGTTATGGGTGAAACAAAATTTGGAGGCAAAAGTGGGCCTATATGAAAATTTTCGCTAGCCTATTTGGGAATTTCTCACAATAGCGAAAAATTACTGTGCTAGCGATTTTTTTTTTATTTTTTTTAATATCAAATAAAATAATTAATTAAAAAAATAAAAAGATTTTTTTTTAAGAGACAACAAATTTTTTTGAAATAAAAAATAGTATATATAAAAAATAAAACTTTTTTTTATAAAATATAAAAAAATAAAAATAAAAATAAAAAAAAAAAAATAAAAAATTAAAATGGAGACACCGCGGCACCGGGCCTTGGCGTTTAATGAAATGGTTGCCAAGATTTATAAATTTCAAATGGGGTAATTTTGCCAATTTCGCTTATATAATGTCTCTCATTCACAGATTAAGTAAATTTTCGCTTGCTCATAAAATTCCTACCGCTCCAGACACTCGATCTTCAATCCAAGCTTCAAAATTTCATGAAAAACTGCAAAAATTAATGCAAGAAAAATTGCAGAAAAGAAAAAATTAATTTAAAAACGTAAATTAACTAAAAATTAGAGAAAATCTAATAAGAAAATTGATGAAATCAAAATAAAATACGATAAAATAAAATAAGACAAGAAAAATTAAACAAAAAGTGGGAGATCAGGTCCCAAACGACGTTTCAGCTCTTTCGGAGAGGTCAGCTGAACTGGCAGAGCTCAAAATGCCGAGGTTCGTGCTCCAAACCAATCGGTGACTGTAATCCATCCACTATGCCATATGGCACGTAGCCGCTATCTTGTTTGATGAGGCAAAAATTCAGATAATGGCTACTAATCTCAAGTTTTCAAAGACAAGCAAAGACGGGGTGGCTTTTGAGACGGTGTTTCGGTGTGGATCAGGCTGTGAACAGAATATACACTTGGTCAAAGGAGGGGCCACCGCGGCATTTAAAGGGGCTCGCAAGGGTAATGGGTTCAGCCAAGGGAATTGGCTGAAGGGTGTTTCGTGGCCTTTCCCCGCTCTCTATACCACGCTCCCCCGCCATCAAGGCATTGATCCGTTCTTCTTTCCAAGGCTGCAAGTAACACTGGCATCCCGCAGCCTCGTGAGCTCTACTAATTCCACTTTCACCCCTCCCGAGGCTGCAAACAACCTCGCCCACCCAAAATTGTTTCACCAAGCACATCCTCTCGACTCTCTTCCTCCCATGATCAAGCTGTCAGGGCAAGCTTTAAAATCGAACACCGTGTTGTCCAATTTAAGCCCATTTCACTAAGTCCATCAATCCTCTTGTTCAGGGAGCTCTCCACCGTGTCAATTTCCTTATTGGCTTGGACATTAAATCGCCTCTTCCGCTCTCTATGAAATTATCCACTTGTTCGCCAAGTTCGTGGATGGCTTGTTCAATGTGGATGGGGTCAGGTTGTCGAGAATGGGCATAATATGGAGGTTCCAGAGGTGAATATTGTGGAGGCCTCGTTCCTATGAGGAATCCAGGATTCCCAACTATGGCTGTAAGCACTACCATATGGTGAACCTGGGCTCCATTGGTTTCCTATAGTCCCTCATGGACATAAGCTCTAGTGGTTTCTCTCCCATGGTACTCACTATATCGTTTCCTCCTTTAGGTGTTCCATTTGATTCTAGTCTGGCTTCCACCGGAACATGGATTCCGTGAACAAAATCGAACAACCCAAAAACAACACAAAAACTATCCTCAAGCAAAGATCGTGTTTTTTTTTGAAACAGAAAATAAAATAAAATGACAAATGAAATATAAAAGAAATTCACCAAAAACTTGTGATGAGGATCACAAGTGTTCCACACTGGCCAAATGCACTTGTGCACCATCCCAACGGCGCCATTTGATTCAGGCTACAGTAGGGTGGGATTTGGAATCAACAATATTTGTATCCTATATCTCCCACTGTCAATCAAGCTAATGCAATATAGTTGTCTAGTGGTCTAACATGGATGGGTTTTCTTCGTATAATTGATTTAAGGAGTCAAAAATGGTGAATTAAATTCCGATTTTCAGGTTTGGTTAAAAATGTTGAGGTTTCAGGGGTTTAAAACTGAAAATAAAATGAAGAAAATAAGAAAAGAACTCTCAAGTCTCGGGGTGCCATCAAGGATTTATAGTGGCAACTAACATGTCCCTGTCTTTTCCCTCAAGGCTGGGGAGCATGACATATAGTCATTTCCCGAACCGGATCTTCATTAGCTTTAAAACTAAACCCTAAGGATTTTCCTTTGAAACATAGCATTTAAATGGCATAAATGTCCCTAGCAGTTGAAAACACATCTCAAAACCCTACTCCACGATAATCCAGCGGTGAGACAACTAACTGAGCCACAATGACGAATGAAAGCATCCATTGAACCTAAAAAAAGCTCACAAACACACATTGGGGGAGAGCATGCTTAAGAGATTTTAACCTATGAGAAGGTGAACTTAAACAACCAAAAATGCGCATGCTAGTGCCAGAGGACCGTGCAAGCACTTCCAAACCCTAGCCAACAACCCTCCTTCAAGGGGGAAGAGGCCTAGCCAACCATCCTCTGAGTTGTCATCCTCATAGGAGTGTTTCGTAGCCGAGAAAGGGAGAGAAAATGAGAGAAAAACATAAAAACGGGAGAACGGAGCCCTAATTTTATTTACAGCAAAAAAATCGTCCCCTCAAAAGTGTATACAAATGGCTTATATAGCCTTACAAACCAAGTGAAATACCATACAATCCAAACATATGATTGGCAAACCCAGGGTAGAAAGGAGAAACCAAAAACTCGTGAATAAAAAGAACAAAAGCGCAAATCGTTAAAAAACAGGTGCTTCGAGGAATGCATGCGCAGGAAGGAGGGGTCGAATAGTTGCTCAAGTGTGAATGTTTTTCCCCGCAAAGGGTGTTTCTTTTTCTTCATACATTTTGCTCTTTCTTTCCTTTCCCCGATCTTGATTTGAAATGCTGAGTTTGACTAGAATTCTTCGTGCTTGATCGACTCAACAATTCTTCGCATAATTAGGTTTAAAACTGCAAATTTTGCCACAAAATGCACCAAGAAATAGTAGGGACCTAAATGTGCAAATCGGGTTAATTAGAATGATTAGTACACAAAAAGCACTCAAAACCTATAATAAATAGGGTTCAAAATAGCACTTTTTGGGCACTAATCAATTGCCAAGGAGCATTGCAACATTTCGCAATTCCTCCCAAGAGCATTACGAATTTATCAAAAGTTATAAAAATATAAAGTTTTATTTATTTCTCAAATGAGAGAACTTTTGAGAGGTTGAATTACCCTAGACTTTTGTAATTCTTCCTTATTTATTAATACAAGTTTCAACACGATTTCTGTACTTCTTCTTCTTATTTTGGCTTGTTCAAAACTCACCATGAGTGAGTAGTTTTCTTTATCAGGGGAAGGTAGATCCAATCCACCCCACCATGGCAAAAAAAGGGATCAAATACTTACCAAAGATTTGATTATCGTCGAGGCCTAAAGGTCGCATAATTGGCTCTGGGACACCTCGTATTGGGTGGCAATAGCATTGGTTGCCCCAACTATTTGTATAGGATTCTTTCTTCTCTTCAACAAGTCTTCTTGACACTTGGAAAGTCTAAATGGTATGTTGGGTGCTTAGACCATGCACCTTTGACCCAGCAAGTGGAAGAGATTGTCTCTTGCCTAGAATCCACCAAAGGGTCGAGTTAAAAACCTATCAGACACCTCTAAACACCGGTAAGATCTACTCTATCATACACTTAGAATTTATGCTTAATAAAAATCATGAAAGAAGCACCTAGGCGGAGTTCAAGGGTCCAGCTATAGGCTGTACCTTTGGGCAAGCAACCGGTACAATTACAAACTCCCCTTGCATCCCATGGTGAGGCTAGATTTGGTGAAACAAAAGTCTGAGACCTTAGTTATATAATTTTCTCTAAAAATCTGCAAACATACATCTTCCAAATCCATAAAACTTAGAACTTTAATTTCTTTTTCTTTGTTTTCTATTTTTAAAGTAATTAAATAATTAGATTATGAAATAAGAATACTCACCAAAAGGAAGAAAACTCATCCCAGTGGACAACCTTAGAGCCACTATACCTACAGTAGATGCGAGCTACCCGGTGTTGGTTTTAGGTATTATAATTTTTTGTGCTTCTCCATTGTCAATTAAAACAACCACGTATATTAATCGAACCACATGGTGGCATCATTGTGGTCGAGATGCAAAGCCTTCTTATATGTAGTTTCTAAATTGCCTTTATTTAATTACATTTATTTTTCTATTTTTTATTTGTTTTTCTTTTCAATTAACTTTTCTTTAGTTTCTAGTTTCCTTTGCTTTTCCTTTTTTTTTCTTGTTTATTTATTTATTTTTTTTTTTTGAAGAAAGGAATCATGGAAAACATTTCATTACAAGGGGATGATCACTTCAAGGAAGATGAAAGGACAATAATGAGAGAGGTAATTGATAAAGCTCCTCTCCTAAGACAAATTGCCTCCTTCAAGGCTATGAAAGGAGATACCTACCATGGTTATTGGGAAAGGTATATGGGACCGGGCCATAACTCCGAAGGTATGTTCAAGCCATGATTTCCAAAACTTAGGGGTTCGTTGACAACCCAATAATCTCATGGAATACTCGTGGGATGTCGGGTAACCTGCCACCACTCATGAAAATCGCAGAGTCCCTTCAGACGGATCTCACCCAAAATACAACTTGTCCCAAAAAATTTACAACGACCACACCGAGTCCACATGCGAGTAAAATAGCTACTTAGGCCTATGCATCAATACTCACAAAATATAACCCAACCAACTATATTACATGGTTCAAGAGTTTTTACATTACTCTTAATTCAACATATATTAAAAATAACAATTCTAATACATGTTATACAAAATCAATACCAAAGCCACAATCTGGCTTTCTTTTAAAACGCGGCCTCTAGCGAGCGTCGTCCTCCTGTACACTCAGACCGAAATAGTTGGATCCTCGACACAGGTGAGCAAAGCCTAATAGTGATACTCCCCTACGTGGGTTACTCCCCACCTAAGTGCACATGTCATGGCAAACAATCACACTCAAGTAAATACATGATCCTACTAGAATGTCTACATGTCCAATCCTATGTCTCGAGTCTTAAACGACTCCCTCACACATACCTAAGCCAAATGCGAGTAAAATCACAGTTTTTCAAAACAAAAGCTTTTTGTTCTTGAAAACTTACTACACCAGATCTGCAAATAGAAATATATCGACTACCCTCCGAGGCGAATATGCTGATAACCCTCCGAAACAATTCATGCTCCTCCAACGTGAATTGTTGGACAATCTCCCAACACAATTCTCCAAAAAATCTTCCGTCGAAATTCCTTTCACAAACATTTTTCATTTTCTTTCTTTTTATTTCATGCACTCACTCCTAATATTCTAGGGTGCCCCAGTGCATATGGAATGCATTATGCCAATCCCAACAACTCATGCTAATATATAAAACATGTATATATTAACATAATTAATCCACATAAATCATGTTATTCAAATTGCTAACACAATACAAAATTAGCTCACATGGGCTAATTAACAAACAAAGCAATTCATTTTGAATCACTAACATCATAAAAATTCACCAAAAATCACGTAAATGTGCTGAAACTCCTCGTCGTAATACTGTTCAAGGCCACAATTAGAGATATCTTCTACCTTGGGCTCAAAGCTGAGATCGATATATCATGGCCCTTCAGGCCTCAACAAATCTTTATCCATAAATGGCCTCTTAGCCAAAAGAATAAAACAAGTAAGAAAAGATCCCTACCTCTTAGAGTTGTCGGAACTCCACTAAATCGGTGTCCACGCGTAGCCCTCGTCGCGTAGATCGACTTTGCTTCGTGCTCCGTCGAGAACCGACTTCGACCGAATGGGGCCGAAAATCCAGAGAGAATGAGCCTCTCTCCTCTAAAAACCTAACTAGCCACTCTCCCCGCCGCTCATCGCGATTTGTCTTTAAAATGAAGAAGACTGTACTATTTAAATTTTCGCCTTATTCGCTTAAACATTTCATTAATTCCCAACGTGTCCCTTTAAGTGACTTTCGACACATGGCCTAATCTAAGCCATTCATTTCCATCATCTCACTAATCATGCAACATGTGTCATATGAGTACATGTAATAGGTGACTTTTTTCACATCACATCTTCACAAGCCGCTTACGACAATTCGACACCCTGGCGCCTCGAAAAACGTGAAATCTCCAACTGTCCCAAAATTTGATGAAATTTGACGTGGTAGCTAGATTTTGCGAGACGATTCCAACAGTGAAATCTGTTTCGTCATCCAAGATCTAAAAAAATTTCGGGTTTTGACCGAAATTACCGTTTTACCCTTTTTAAGAAAATTTGAATTTTCTTGGGTTTTACACATGCAAATTAGAAAATAGTAGATTTCTTTTATGAGGGCATGTCACCTAGAACAAATAAGATGGTAGAGGCCTCAAGAGAAGGTTCTCTACTAGATATGACACCCGAAGAAGCTATGTAATTCCTAGAATTCTTGGCCAATACATCTAAAAAATGGGAAGAGTACCAATTGCAATAAGAACTTACAAAAACTTCCATGGTTAAAGGAAAGTTAAGTACCATGTTATCCTTCTATAAATCCTTTGTTAAAAAGCTTGGTAAATTGAAGAGCAAAATGACACAATGAACTAAGCTAGGGTATGACAAACCCAAGGCTAATAAATGTGAAATAACCCACCTTCCAAAATGGCAATACCTTAAGATGCATCAAGGAGAGAATACATGCATACACTCCAACCTAATTGAACAAACCTTGACTAAACTTCATGGTATGATGGGTGATTTCATAGAGGAACAATATGAGGCCAATAAGGCACTCATATGCCAAACGTATCAATTGCAGACGCAGCAAAACAAGTTAAGGACCCAAACCAGCCGCTTTAACTATCAGATCTCCTCTATGCTCACTAACATGAGAGAGTATACATCTTCAAGTTAAGGGAGTTCCGCAACTATGGAGAATTATGAGAATTTTATTTTTGAACCCCTTGAATTTTTCAATGACACCTATCCAGGCTTATCTTCTAGATTGAGACTAACTAGCCCACCATAAGTAGATTAGGATTTTATTTGCTTCCTTAGGTAATTGTTTTGATTTATTTTCTTCTTTTAACCTCTTTTTTTTTTTTTAAGAAATTTCGTCTTTCTCATAAGCTTTGCTAATTTTTCTCCTTAAATTATGCATCTCCTTGAGTTCGTTTATTATGTCAACAAGCACTTTAAAACTTCAAATAAATGGTGCAACACAATGTGGATGTGGAATTAACCACATATAAGGAATCACATGGCGCCTTCCACATCAAAGATTAGTTCAATAGAGTAAGTTTTACATAGAGCACTTCAATTGAGGTAATCCTTACCCTACCTTTTTATTTTTGCACTTAATAAAAATGGTAAGTCTAACCTTGGTTGGGGGGAGACACTTTTTGAAAATACAATCTTTTTCAACCAAAAATTTGAAGTTTAAAACTTGTTTTTAGTCTTTCATTTTCTGCATGATTGTGTGTCACATGAGATGGAAGGTGCAAAATATTATTCTATTTGGTATTGACATTAGTCTTGATAACTGGTTAACTTTGTTGAGAAACCTTGTGTTTGTGAAATCTTGGATTTGAGGAATATATTGGTTGTGAGGGACATGGCTTGATCAGCCCCCTTGTTTTCAAAAATCCATTTCTTTTTGGAACTTAAACTCACACACACACAAAGATCTCTTTTAAACACTTTGAGTCCTTGCCACTTCATCTCAAGTTGCCACTTACTTTGAGAAGCTAAATTGATTTTATTAAAGATGGGACACCTTCAAAAGAGAGCCAATGAGCCCTACCTATGAAATAAAGATAAAGAAAAAAGAAAAAACAAAGAAAACGAAAGAGAAAAAAAAATTGTGAGTTGCTCTAATCAGAATCTCGAGCATACCCACAAACTAATGCACAGTGCCCCTAAACCACTGGTCGAGTCGCTGACTCACCGTCACTACATGGAGCAAAGGATGGAACAATCTCACCTTGTAGGTACCTTGTTGCTTGAATAGTTTGCTTGGAGTAAAATCCAAGTGGGACTGAACGCCATACTGCCAACCGTCGGGAGCCATCGGCGAATCTTTGCCAAGTAATGGGTATCCACTTAAACATCTTTCGTATCGTACATACCTCATGGAAAAGAAAAAAAGTATGAAATGGGGGTAAGGCATTCTCAACCTAATTTAATCTTGTTTGCTCAAAAGAGCGAACTAATTTGGTTGAGGGGTATATTGGAAACTTAGTCTATAATTGAGATCTTAAAAACATCACTTGCACTAAGTTCTTCAAGGAAAAGTCAATTAAGGATTTGGGGGCATGACTGCCTAGATCACCATACCTTATAAACCTTTTATTCTTGAAATTATGGATGCTAAGGATTCCTGACATAAGCTACTGATTTGTTATATTCTTATCACTACCTCTCTAATAATACTAGCACCATCTGACTCATGCTATCTTAATTATTTTTCTTACTTGCATGTTTATTTAATGCACTTTTAGTTTTTAGAATTGTTTTTATCAAAATTTTTATTCTCGTTTCACGCTATTCTAAGGGACTAGCAAAAACTAGTTAGGGTGATGTACTAGAAAAAAATGCATTTTTAACTACTTAATTTTCAATAAATAAAACCTTTCTTGGTGGAAATCATACATTCGTCAGGAATTTGTTAGCCCCAAAACCCTCGCTACCAATTGTTTATGAAATATAGGTATGCTATCGGCATTTGTGCAATTATTACAGCTCTTTAGAATCATGAGGACAAGCAACAAGGAAATCTCGAGCCTTTAGTGCAAGCTTGGAAGCCCATGGGAGCAGTTCATACGAGTTGGAGCTATAATGGAATGATCTCACAAGGAAACAGAGGAGTTCTTACAGTTTTCGACAATTTTGCAATGCATCAAAGCAATTTTGCAATGCCTCGCAAGCATTGTGAAATTTCACAATCGCATTTAGTCGCGATTTCACACGGTCAAGAGCTACTGTGAAATCACACGAAAGTCATAAAAATAGAAAGTTTGATTATGATCTCAGAGATATGACTTGTATTAGGAAACTAATTGTTCATCAACTCCAAGAAACCTCCAAAGAAGCACTTTAAATAGGGATAGGAGGACTTGTATTAGGAAACTAATTGTTCATCAACTCCAAGAAACCTCCAAAGAAGACTTTAAATAGGGATAGGAGGATCAAATCAAAGGAGATAACTTTTGAGAGGTTGAATTACCCTAGACTTTTGTAATTCTTCCTCATTTATTAATATAAGCTTTCTTGTTGACGATTTCTAGCACTTCTACTTGTTTTCAAGTGCATGGTTTGGTTCATAACCTGCTAAATGAGGAGTAGTTTCTTTTCTGAGGTGAGGTGGATCCAATCCACCCCACAAAAGGGAATTGCAGTGCTTCATACTAAAGATAAGGTTTTGATTACTTTTTAGAGGCCTAAAGGTCGGGTGTACATTAGTTAGTGGAACCTGTGATTGCAGCAAAGATCGGGTTCCCCAACTATCTCGCATAGGAGCTCCTCTTCTCTCAACTTGTCTTCTTGACACTTGATAAGTCTAAATGATATGTTGGGTGCTTAGACTGCACACCTTTGACCTAGCATGCGAAAAAGATTGTATCTTGCCTAGAATCCAGCAAATGGTTGAGTTGAGAACCTGTCAGACACCTCTAAACCCCAGTAAAATCTACTCTATCACATACCTAGAATTTATACATAATAAAAATCATGAAAGAGTCACCTAGGAGGAGTTCAGGGGTCCAGCTACAAGCTATACTTTTGGGCAAACGACCGGGACAATTACAAACTCCCCTAGCATCCCATGGTGAGGCCGAATTTGGTGAAACCAAAGCCCACGATCTTAGTCATGCAATTTTCTCTAAAAATCAACAAACATACATCTTCCAAATCCATAAAAATCATAACTTTAATTTCCTTTGCTTTATTTTATGTTTTTAAAGCAATTAAATAATTAGATTAGGACATAAGAATACTCACTAGAAGGAAGAAAACCCATCCTAGTGGATGACCCTAGAGGCAATATACCTATAATAGCTGCATGTTAGCAGGGGGTGGTTTTAGGTATTATAAATTTTTGTGCTTTCTGATGAGTATCTTAAATACTCATTTTATCCCTATGTTTTGCTTAGTTTTTAGTACTTTATGATATAAATAAGTTTCATAATGTTCTCTTTACTCATTTTTGTGATTAGGCCAACCATTAAGCGAAAATGAGTGAAATCGAAGAAAAGTCGGCAAAGTCATCATGTAGTCGTAAAAAAAATATGTTCATTTCCCCTGTGTTATGTCCTTCTATGGCTCCATCATTGGCATGGGAAGATTCTAACCTCGAGGGTCGTGACACTAAGAGCGCATGATCTCGGCCCGGATGAAGAAGTTAAGTACGAAGGAGTAAAGGATGCCAGCTGAATTTCTTTGCTCAAGTGTCAAGAACTACGCCGAAAGGAGCCTCTTCATGCTACAGCGTGATTGCTCTCACACTACAATGTGGGAATACTCACACTATAGCGTGAGTTCACTCACATTTTAGCGTGATTATGCTTGGGTCATTCCAGTAGCTCTCATTTTTTCGCCATACTACAGTTTCAGCTCTATCACGCTACAAGGTGGATATCGGGGCCCAAAAGTTGCTAGAGCCCATCTCTTTCCCTCTCTTGATTTTTGGCCATAAAAGGGGAAATTAGGGCATTTTTTAGGGGAGTTCGGGAGAGAATTTTAACGAGAGGCAAAGAAGGGGTTCCTCTTGGCTGGAAGGAGGGAAGCCCCTAGGGTTTCTAAACCCTATGGCAAAGCTCTCTTTGGGGAAGAAAAGGAAGATTTTAAGGAGATTGAGCATTTCATTTTCCATATAGGCTGTTTCTTCTCCTTTTTATGTTTCCTCTCTTTTCTTTCATTGTATTTCCCTTCTCCATGAACTAACTCATTTCTTAGGTTTTAATGTAGCTCCAAACAATGAAACTCATGGTGTTTAGTTTTGATTTGTAATCTTGATGCTCGATTTATATATTAAATTATCTATTCAATTTCAAATGCTTATTGATGAATGATCACCATTAATATGATGTGTGACCAAATTTGGAGGTTGAGAAATAATAATTAGGTTAGACCCAAGGAATAATGTCATGTTTCTCCATAGAATAGAGATATTCAGGGGTTATATGTGGCTTTGTGTGTTTTTAATTCTTAATGCAATCCTCGGGTTATGGTGGTTCGAGGTGTAAATACATTGTAACCTTCAAGGGTAGATTGTTGCTTGAGAAAGAATAACATGTACTCTAGGTGGAATCCGCCATTAATATATATAATTTAGGGTATCATTGGGACTATTTCAAATCTCACCATAGGAATTATTCAATGAATCGACGAGCTTACAAAAGTCTTTGTTGTCCCTGTAGTCAGTTGCCAAAATTTGCTGTTGATTTACAAGCACACGAGTTACACAAATAATACAGTGGACTAACAAGTCCAGATATCGATCCCACAAGGAAGGTGTGGTTTTAGTGAGGATTGAGTACCCCAGCTAATTAAGTCGTTTACTATTTGAGCGACTCGATGACTTGGGTGAAAGAGGGGTTTCCTAAACTAAACTAAAAAACAAAACAAATCTAAAATTGATTTTATAAGATTCACAAGTAAATGGGTTGATTTTAAAGAAAAGTTGTAGGGAAGGATACTAAGGTTGATTATATCCATTGATGCAATTATGACTTATATTCATGAAGTGTTGGTTTAATGAAAAAATATTTGTGTTTGTCCAAGGAAACCGGTATGAGGTTTACACTTTCGTGTCTCCCCTCAATTTCTCACACCCACTCCCTATTCTCCTTTCAGTCCAAGTAGGTCATTAAGTATGGTACTTTTATAAGACAGTCTTTCCTTAGGAATCTTATTGGTCACCTCTCGGTCCATACAATAGGACTACCCAGACTATGCTCGAATCGATCACTTCTCAGTCCGTACTATCCTCACATAATGCTGAGAGGATGCTACTTCTAATGGAATCCATCTAGTACTAGGCATCCAAATTCTCTAGACTTCTTTGATTAGGTTAATTAGTATTTCAATTAACTAATTCATACCTTAAGAGACCCAGGACCAAATTTTAGGGCGTAATCTAAGCGTCACCAAGGATGCCCTGGTATGGGGATCAAAGACCCAACTCTCAGTATGGATTAATTAGTTAAAACCATCATAATCCTAAGAACTACACCAACTAACATCCACACAAGCATGAATTCACAAAACCATTCTAAAATATATATAATTCAAGCATCAACTTCAATAATCAATCCTCGAGGAGAGTTTAGCCACTCATTACAACCAATAAATCCAAAAAAACCATGTTTAACATAAACATAATAATGAAAGATTAATAAAGAGAGTAAAGGTTAGAGATACAAAACAAATAGGAGATTAAATTCGTCTCAAACTCTGCTCCATAGTTGCAAGAGCCCCTTCAGTAGCCAGTTCTTCAAAATCAGCTCCAAAAATAAGGTGAAAGTCAAGAAAATCTAAAAACCCTAAAGTGATTCAAGAAGAGAAGAGGAGAAACCCTAAGGAGGGTGTTCTCCCTCCAAAAACCGAACCCTAGAAATGTCTACAAACTATCTATTTATAAGAAATGGAAAATGGCCCAATGATGGGCTCAAAAATCGTTGTATGTTGGGCTAGCCTGTCGTCCTTCGTATTGGCAAAGGCTTCTTTGCCTCAGTGAATAAGAGATTTTTCTTCTGTTGCGTCCTTCCTCCATTGCAGTTAAGGATAGCTTCTTTATGGCAAACCTCTTCACTGCAACGAAGGGTCTCTTCCCCACAGCGAACTCGAGGCTTCCTCTTTGCTTACTTGGGCTTCGTAGCGGCGAACTGCTGCAACTCATCAACTTTCTCTTCACTTGATTTCTTCCATTTCTTTGCTTGATTTTCCTTCTAATCCTGCAATACATAATCAAATGGGGGATTAAAGCTTTCTTATATGATATTGGTGCAAATCTAGCATTTATGTTGCATAAAACACATGAAAACCATACTACAAATGCTAACAAGATTCACACCTATCAGAAATTTTTTAGATGAAATCAAAGCTCTCTTATAATTACATTTTCCCTTTGCATGTTAGATATTTTAGTTTAGGATTTATTTATTTTAGTTTGTTTTCATTTTAACTTCCCCTTTGTGTTAATCCAAATAAAGTTAGGACTATTCTAATTTCGGTACTTAGTAACCCAATCCCCATGGGAACGATACTCTTACTTTTCACACTATATTACTTGAGGCGACACATACACTTGCGCATATAGGAACACACATTTTATATAGCACATTTTGAACCTATCAAGTTTTTGGCGCCATTGTCGGGGTTTGGTGTTTTTACTAATATTAATACCAAGTAGTATATCTTTACTTTAGATATAGTTAGTCTTGTTTTATTTTTCTTTTATATTTTACTTTGGTTTGTTTTCGTTTTTGTTTTGTAGGACTTAACACACAATGGATCCTTTCATGGAACTACTCAATAACTAAGATTAAAGAAAATGGTCAATGAACATCACCGAATAATGACAAATCAAGTGAGGAGTTAAGTGTGGCAACCATATGTGTCGATGGATTATGTTCAATATGGAAGTAACCCATATTTGAAAAATCATAATTTTGGATGGGACCATCAATCGAACACTTCATGGGACACAAGTCATAACACTCTTCGATCTCCACAAGTCCAAAGATCAAGCCTAGAAGAAGCTATGGACGAATTAAGAAGAACTCAATATGAATCTACCATGGCACAACCTCAATTTTAAAGATCAATGGCTGAAATTAACTATTCTCAAGTTGGGTTGCCTAGGTTTCTTGTTAAAATGATATGATTCAACCTCCACAAGAGGAAATGCCAAACCTTGAGGCAACCATGGCTAAACTTAGAAAATCTCAAGCTCAATTCATGGAGGAGGTTCACACACCTCCACAAGAAGAGTCAAATGTTAAAAATGGAGTCGATGAATTAGCTTTCTCAATGGCCGAATTGGCTAAGACTCATAATAAATACAAGAAATATACAAGTGTTAATATTCAAATTCACCTCTATACCACTCTGCGCCAAAGAAAAGATGACTCTAAAGGCCACTTCTTATACTCAACTTGTACTTGAGAAAGAACAACCTCTACAAGAGAAGGAAATGAGTATACAAGAACTAGTGGCCAAATACATGAATGAGGGAGAGGACATGGCTAAAATTTCCTTTGAAGCACAACGTGAGAGCTTGCCATCTATTCTTGAGGTGATTAGAGAATAAGAAGAAGACTTGAGCTACAATAAGGATATCACCTCAAGAAACAATGAAGAACTTGAGAAACTCATAAGAGGAGATGATGATGCACAAGATTTGAAAGCCTTAGTTGTAATGGAAGATGAGCCAACTTCTCCAGAATACTATGACAGGACAAAAGATGAAGTACTGGCGATCTGTCTTTATGGATCCACGCGACATGCATGAAGAGTTGAAAATTGGAGGATGTAACCCTTATGTCCAGCGCGGAGGAGTGCATCTTTCACTGGAATAAGGAAATGGAAGCTACCATTGTGAAACAGTTAAGAAAAACCTAAAAATATGATCATGAATGACTATGTACCCAAATCAAGTATCGAGCACAAACTAATAGTTATTCGTAACGGACGGAGGGAATCTTCTACTTTCATAGTTCGATGAGTCAAGCTAGAATCTAGAAAAAATGGAGTAGCTTTTTGGGAGGCAACCCAAGCTTAGTAATGTTTCCTTTTCCCTTTTCTAGTTTTTTTTAGTTAATGTTTCTTGTTTGATCTTGTTTTGTTTTGTTTTTTGTTGTTCTTTTCAGGTTTTAGGAAGTCCTAAAGTTGGTTCTAAGGCAAGAGAAATTGGATGATCTAACTTGATCATCTTTAGGGGAGTCTTTCTTTTCTTTATTTTCGCATCTATTTCCCCATTGAGGAATTGTTTTGTTCAAGCTCGGGAGGACAAATTGTGGTAGAATCACTTTGGAATTCTTAATATCTTCGTGTTATGGCTGCTCGTTCGTGTTTAGTTTAGTTTGCTAGTTTGTTAAGTCCGTATTTGCATGTGCTTTTTTCTTTCTTTCTTTTGCTGTTTTGTGTCTCATGAGTTGGTTTGGTGCTTGGTAAATCATGATAATGCTTTGATATCAGTGGCTTCAAAAGTTTGTTTATTCGCTAAAACTTAGGATACCATCACATTTATGTGATCTAAGATCGAGGGTACTTGACTACATGGAGGCTAGGTTGTAGAGCCTGGTGGTTGTCTGGCTGAACCACTCTTAATGGAACTTATGCACACACACACACACTATATCTCATTTGTATACCGAGGTTTCGACCTCTTTTTCTCAAACTAAACTTACCTTGAGAGACTTTAACTTCCATAGTGTTGGGACACCTCAATAAAGAGGGCTAATGAGCCCCATAATTGCAAAAAAACAAAAGAAAAATAGAAAAGAAAAGAAAAAGAAGTAGAAAAGCAAAAAAATGAGAAAAAGAAAGAAAAATAGAGAAATAAGTGAGCTTTCCAATCGGAATCTCGGGCACAATCTGAGGTGTCTTTCAAAGCCTAATGCCTTAAGCCAACTGGCTGGGAGTCATTGACTTCACTACCTTTTACATAGGATAAAGGATGGTTCAGTATCGCGAGTAGGTGCTTTGGTATTCTAGTTAAGTATTCAGGGTGAAGTTCGAGAGGAACATAATGCCGGGTGCCCTTAACCAACTGGTAGGGAGTTGCCAATGAATCCCTGCTACATGGACACTTTTCTAAAGCGCCTTAGCATTTTATCCTACTTTCTAGTTTCAGTAATAAATGAAAGGTGTGTTCTCAACCTACTTTTGTTAATCTCTTTCAAATGAGTAGGTTAATTTTTGTTGAAAAGTGTCCTAGATCCTCCGTCTACATTTGAGATCTAGCATACCATTTTCACCAAGTTTCTTTAGGAAGGATTCATTGAGAAATTAAGGGCAACAGCTGGGCTTTTAATCACTGTGCCCCTAGATGCCTTTCCTCTAAAGATTTGAAATGTTGAGATCCCAGGCTGTGGTAGGCTATATAGTTTGCTAGAATTTTTCATGATATTCTTCGAGATTGTTTCTAGTACCATTCTTTACTCATATTTATTTTAGTGTTCTGTATATATGTGTGTTTTTCCTTTGTTTGAGGACAAGCAAAGATTTAAGTTTGGAGGTGTGATGAGTATCTTAAATACTGATTTTATCCCCTTGTTTTGCTTAGGTTTTAGTAGTTTTATGATATAAATAAGTGTTATAATGCTCTTTTTTCTCAATTTTGTGATTAGGCCAACCATTGAGTGAAAACGAGTGAAATCAAAGAAAAATAGGTAAAGTCATCATGCAGTCACAGAAAACATATGATCATTTTGCTTGTGTGATGTCCTTCTATGGCTCTTTCATTGGCATGGCCAGATTCTAGATTCCGAGGGCTTTTCGTAGACATAAAGATTGTGTGATTCAGAGTCTAAATGAAGAAGTTATAAAGGAAGGAGTGAAGGATGCCAAAGAAAGAATTTCTTATTGTAGCGTGAGTAACTCACGCTGAGGTGTGAGCCACTCACGCTACAGCGTGATTGCTCTCACACTGTGCGTGAGAGCTCTCACACTTTAGCGTGATTATGCTTGGTTCATTCCAGTAGTTCCCATTTTTTCCCCATACTGTAGCATCAGCTTCGTCACGCTACAACGTGGATGTCGGGGCCCAAAAGTTGCTAAAGCTCATCTCTTCTGCTCTCTTGATTTTTGGCCATAAAAGGGGAAATTAGGGCATTTTTTAGGGGATTTCGAGAGAGGATTTCGACGGGAGGAAAAGAGGGGGTTCCTCGTGGCTACAAGGAGGAAAGCCTCTAGGGTTTCTAAACCCTAGGGAAAAGCTCTCTTTGGGGAAGAAGAGGAAGATTTGAAGGAGATTGAGCATTTCATCTTCCATATAGACTATTTCTTCTCCTTTTTATGTTTCCTCTCTTTTCTTTTTTTGTATTTCCCTTCTCCATGAATTCAATCCTACTTTTCTAGGTTTTGATGCACTAAATAACAGGAACCATGGTGTTTAGTTTTGATTTGTAATCTTTGATGTTTGGATTTATATATATTAAATGTTCTATTCAATTGCTCATTCTTGTTGATGATTGGTCATCATTAACATGATTTTTGACCTAATTTGAGGTTGAGAAACAATAATTAGGTTAGACCATGAATAGAATGTTGTGTTTCTCCATAGAATAGAGATATTTGTGGGTTACATGTGGCTTCATGGGTTTCTAATGCTTAATGCAATCCTTTTTTATGGTGGTTTGAGGTAGAGATACATTAGAACCTTTTCCAAGGGTAGATTGTTATTGATTGAGAAAGAATAACATGTGCTTAGGTGAAATCCGCCATTAATATATAATTTAGGCATCATTGGGACCATTTTGAATCTCACCATAGGAATTTGTTAGATGAAATCAAAACCCTAGGCTTTCTTGTAATTACATTTTCCCTTTCCATGTTTGATATTTTAGTTTAGGATTTATTTTGTTTATTTTGTTTTCATTTTAACTTCCCCTTTGTGCTAATCCAAATAAAAGTTAGGACTATTCTAATTTCGATACTTAGTAACCCAATCCCCGTGGGAATGATACTCCTACTTTTCACACTATATTACTTGAGACGACACGTACACTTGCACATATAGGCACACACATTTTATATAGCACATTTTGAGCCTATCACTTTCCCATTGTCAATTAAAACAACCACCTGACCTAGGATGAACCAAATAACATGTGCTTAGGTGAAATTCATCATTAATATATGATTTTAGCATCTTTAGGAACAAAGTAGAGCCTCACCATAGGAATTTGTTAGATAAAATCAAAACCCTAGGCTTTCTTACCATTCTCTTTGCAATGTTAGAGACTTTAGTTTCGAATTTCTTTAGTTTAGTTTGTTTTCCATTTCCTTTTTACATTGTGCTTATCCACATAAAGCTAGGAATCCCCAATTTCAGTACTTAGTAGCCTAATCCTTGTTGCTCTTACTTTTCACACTTTATTGCTTGAGGTGACGCATCCACTTTCAAATATAGGTGCCACATGCATTTGCACATATAAGCGCATAGAGTTTTATAACACATTTTGTGGCCAACAAGTTCCCAGCGTCGTTGCCGAGGATTGGTGTTGTTGCTAATATTGATACCAAGTAGTCCTTTTTTACTTTGGATATAGTTATTCTTGTTATATTTTCATTTTCTATTTTGCTTTATATTTGTGGTTGTTATTTTCTAGGAGCTTAGCTCATAAAGGATTCTTTCACAGCTTCAGCTACTCTTGCTAATTTGTTAGCTCAAGTGAATTCTCTCACGAACCAACTTCAGAACAAACAATTTCATAATGCTGAGTTTGAGGCCAATAATGTTCAAGTATACCCTAACTTGTGTAGGTATTGTAATGGGCCTCATATGAGCATAGATTTCCAAATGGAGAATCCCTTTGCATAAGCTCAACCACACCAACTTCCACAAGAAGAGACATTAAGTATAGTAGAGATGGCCAATACTCAAGCCCACTATATGGCTAATGCTAATACTAAATTCATGGATGAGAAAAGCCACTCTCTAAAAGAGAAAATCTAAGTATAGCAAAGATAGTTAGTGCATATACCCAGTTCATGGATGATGCTAAGAAAAGGGCCAACAAGTTACTCTTAGAATAACAACAAAGAAATTTTCTTAGCACCATTGAAGTGAATCTAAGAGAAGGAGATTTGGAAATTTATGAGAATTTCACCTTGAGAAGTAGGGGAGAAATTGAAGAGGTAAATGAAAAAGAGGAAGTTGAAGAGGTTGTTGAAGAGTTAATTGAGCAAATGAAGAATGAAGAGGGAGCCAATCTCTCCTAAACCTAAGAGAAGAAATGAAGGGTCGAGAACATCCTGTGAGATGACCTCCTTGAAAGTGGAAGAGTTTGTGGTTTCATGGAACGAGGTTGAGGAAACCTTCAGTGTGAAGAAAACGGGTAAATCATTCAAGCTACTAAAGGGGCACTTTTACTATTTCCTAGAGAATGATGGAGGCAAGAACTCACATCTTAGTTGTTAGGAGCTGCTTGGACTTGGAAAACAGAGCGGTTTGGCCAAACCCCAAGCCATTCAAGTGTCTCTTTTCCCTTTATTTAAGTTACCTTTGAGTTTGTTTTTAGTTAATTTTTCTAGTTTGGTCTTGTTTTGCTTTGTTTTCATTGTTCTTTTTAGGTTTTTGGAAGTCCTAAAGTTGGTTATAAGGTAAGAGAAATTGGATGATTGAAGATTTAAGAGGAAGATAGCACATCTTCATCTCCCACCTAAAACCATAGCTTCCACCATGTTTAAGACTTGAAGATTTTTTTTTTTACTTGGTTTGTTGGTTGGTTGATTGTGGTGAGCTTAGAGCTCTTTTGTGTGTATTTTGGCATCAATCCAAGACCCTTGGTGACTTCAACAACAAGAGGATTTTAAGGTGCCTACCAAGTGTTTGTGAAAATGATAAAGTGGCTCTCAAGTGTGAAAGTGCCTCAAATCCATATTAATACAAGAGGGTCAATCACCATGCCACCATGGAAGCAAGTTGCACCTTATCCTCAGGACCACAACCAAGAAAGTGGTGATGATCTAACTTGATCATCCTTAGGGAAGTCCCATTTCCCTCCTTGTTTTTCATTCTGTGTATCATTGAGGAAAATTTTTTGTTCAAGTTTGGGGGGTGGGGAATTGTGGTAGAATTATCTTTGGATTTCCTAAGTGTCTTGTGTTATACATGCTTGTGTTTAGTTTAGGTTGGTTAGTTTGTTGAGTTCATAATTGCATGTGTTTTTGCTTTCTTTCTTTTGGTTGTTTTGTGTCTCATATGAGTAGGATCGGTGCTTAATAATTGTTTGGGGAATGCTCTGACATTGTGCTTCAAAAGTTTGTTTTATTTAGCCAAAACAAGGGATACCATCACATTTATGTGATCTAAGCTTGAGTGTATCCAATGATTGTAGGAGGCTTGATATGTAGAGCCCTCGTGTTTTTTAAGGAATCGCCTCTTAATGGAACTAATGCACATACACACTAGATCTCAACTGTACACCTAGGTTCCAGCCTCTTCTTCTCAAACTAAACTTACCTTGAGAGACCTTATTCCATAACATTGGGACACCTCAATAAAGATGACCAATGAGCCCCATAGTTTAAAAAACAAAAACAAAAATGTGAAAAAGAAAGAAAATTAAATAAACAAGTGAGTTGTTCCAATTAGAATCCAAGGCACAGTCTGAGGGGCCTTTTAAAGCATAATGCCCTAAGCCAACTAGCTGGGAGTCATTGACTTCAATGTCCATTGTTAGAGAAGTGCTCTAAAGGCAATCACCTTTAGCAGATATTGTACGTCTTATGTTACTATTAAAGGCATCTTCATTAATTTGATATTCATACGTTAAATTGATTTAGATCTTTAATAGGATTAATGAACTCCATGATACATAACATAACATGAAAGAAATCATGATGAGATCATGATAATAAGATTCCTATCATGTGCAATATGTTAGTGTCTAAATTATCCTTTGTCATAGAATCGACGAGGCTAGATATTGTTAATCTAGACAAACTAGCATATGTCATACTCCTTGATTGGATCAAGAAGTGAATCTTATAAATTGTGATCATGATCAATTGATTGAAGTTGACATATGGATGCTTGCTAAGAGTAGCTAAGTACATCAGAGACCTACTATGAGATAATCATATGAATTATCTATTATATGTAGATGATTGTCTCATCATAGCAATGATGCAAGTATCCTTAGACTTGAGGTGCTTAAAGATATCTTGGATTCTAATTTTGTACTTTGATATCATTCCTTGTTTCCTTTTTGAGGTCGCTCATAGGGTGATCATAGAGTATAGCTTGAGGTGTTCAAAGGTAATTTAGTAGGCAACAAAGGATTCGTTACTCCCAATAAAGGGATACTATACCTATGGCCTCTTGTCAGGAATCTATGGCCATAGTGGAAATGTCATGAAGAATGTCTTCAAGTGCATGACTAATGAGTAATGAGTCTGAGGAGAATATGTAATATCACTTAGGCTAGATATGGCGTAGCAAGTCTAGTGGGAGCTACACATTGTCCATGCTCTAAACCGAGCAGGGTATAGATAAGTGAAAGGACGAATTGAGCAGTAATTGTCTATGAAAGGTTTAGCAGTCAGACCACTGACTCTCTAATCAATTAGGGGTCATGATGTGTTGCTAGATGCCACTCATAACTTGCTTAATTCAATAGTTGAATCAATTGGCCAACATAACTAGGAACCTAATAGTCACACACTTAGAAGAGTGTGGGGATGATATAAAACGAATTTGGATATGATCTAAATATGAGGGAGATCAATCTCAAGAAAGGAGATTAGTGGAATCCCGGGATCAAAAGCCCTCAGTAAGAGACTAAGTAGGCTTAGGCTTGTTCATGGACTTAAAAGCCCATGAGGGAACACGCCATAACGCATAGGGATGCTTATAGCCTATCATCTCTTAAAGTGAGGTGCACTTTAGACATTTCATGAGCTAGGGTTTTCCTATAAAATGACCTTTATGGAAAACCCTAACCCTAACCCTTCATTTTCCCGCTTTTCTCAAGAAGAGTGTTCTTGAGTTAGAGAGACTGATCTGAAGGTTTTTAAAGTTCAAAACAAAGTTTGCAGCGAAAAATTTTGGTCCAGTAAATTTTAAAAAATTAATAAAAACTCTTTTTAAGATCCTATGGTACATGCATACAAATCAACAAACAATAAAGAAGAATTACGTTAATCAAATTAAGGAGATTTTTCACGCAAGTAGGGTTGACAACTCAAGATCCTTTTATTTTATTTTATTTTACTATTTTTTATCGTTTCACTTACCTTCCAAGCTGCCTTCTTCACTACACATGGTAATGTGGTGGTGTACTATTTCAAAGGTTTTGTTTCTTAGAACTCTTGATATTCTCAACATATGAGATCAAGAGAGGGTTGGCATGGAGGCAAAAAAGTGAAACTTTTCTATCTTTTTTTTCTAATCTTTATCACCCGACGCCTAAAAGGTTTTGGCCTCTATTTATAATACGCCTTGAATTGATATCAACCACTGGATCATGGCACATTTAAATATTGAATTAAAAATTAATTCAAATTATGACCAAAAAATAAATAGGATTAATTTCAAATTTAATCAAGCTTCATCCATATAGTAATTACTTATTAATTAATTAATTCAATAATTAATTAATGCGTTATTAATTTCAAATTAACTGCTTCATCCATATAGTATTCACTACTATTAATTAATTAATTCAATAATTAATTAATTAACATTTAATTATCCATCAATTACTACATATAGTTGCTATGAAACAATTTCTTTTACAACTATGCCTCCAAGGGTTTCTTTGTAAATTTAATCTTGCATAAGACGGCGCAGGCGGCCCAGTGATCTACACCAGACCCCAAGCTCCTATAAATTTGATAATTAATTAAACTCTTTAATCAATTAATCTAATCTTATTAGTTCCAGTATTATTCCACTAAAATCAAACTCGAACTCTTGTAATTACAAATAATTTATTTAGTTGATACTCAAGGTACCCATCGATATGATCATTACATGCAATTCAATCCTCCAAAATTGGTCCACTGGTCAGAGCTTAGTGAAATTATCGCTTTACCTCTCTAGTGATATCTTCTTTATCCTTAAGTTCCATTAATTCACTAGTGAATGCTTAATTTATAAACCTCGTTATAAATTAGAGCGCTCAAATTGTCTGGCCTCAGACTCACACTTAAGGGAACCAATTATCCTGGCCTCAAGAAGGGCTCTGATTCCATATCTATGTGGACATGTTCCTGTGCCACCTATCTCAATGGGCCTAAGACATACATTGGGCCTGTTTTAGAAGAGACTGCAACCTAAGGAATCAAAAGGCCCCATTGAAATAGATGTGGAGTCCACGGCCACTCAAGATTAAGATCAACTGCATATGATCATCTAGTGACACTTCCACTGAACCCTTAATTGCACCAGATATTATTTAAGAGTTTAATCCATGTCTGGTTGTGTCCTATGCAATCAGATTACATAAAGCACCTCCATTTTAATGTCACTACACTGTAATCCAGATCATGATTGTCGCATTCTTAATGTGTTCAAGTGATCGTGATTTATAGTATTATAGATCAAAAAGATCCTTACTTTGATTTACTACGACAATTTAGTTTATTATCTATAATCTTAATCATCTCATATATAATCGTTATATACTCAAGATTATAGCTACATTAATAAACTCGGATCCTCTCGATATTTACTAAATTATAAACACAAGGGTATAAAGAATCAAATATAGAAAAAAATTCATGAAGGAAGACAAATTACATGCTCAGGCACTATGCCCAACACCTCCCACTACCTCTAAAGCAAAGCTAGACATGTCTCTTTACACCTAGTCCTCTATGACCGTGAACACCTTCTGCAAAGTCTCGTAAAACGAACTGCAAGGCTCTCGTCTCCGACGCTATCTTCACCCGCTAAAGGTCCCTCTATGTATGATCTCTCATCATATGATACTCCTTTCTATATGCTTCCCTCTTCTTATGACTCCTTGTTCTTGGAGTTTACATCGCCTCCACTGTTGTCACAGATAAAACAAGTGGTTTTTCCGTTCGAACCCGCCTGTATCAAACAGAGAAATTTTTAGCCAAACTGATTCTTTAGCCGCTTCACAAGTCATATGTATTCACTCCATGGTCAATCTCGCATTACTTTAGATTGCTTTTGATACTTCGGTATCACGCCCACCAACAA
This sequence comes from Tetrastigma voinierianum, assembly GCA_016808115.1. NCBI lineage: Eukaryota > Viridiplantae > Streptophyta > Magnoliopsida > Vitales > Vitaceae > Tetrastigma > Tetrastigma voinierianum. Next base: position 241,247 of record JAEQBH010003768.1, on the reverse strand, counting down.
GAGTGAATATTGGACCCATGTCGACTTCTTCGACTTATCTTTATCCCACTGAAAAATCAAAATCGGTGATATCCAATAGAGTTCAAGTCTCCACCGAGTACACAAGCATATAATCTCGTTTCTCCTAAGATACTTGAGAATATGTCACTGCTATCCAAACGACTCCATCCCAGATTAGATTGGTAATGACCGAATTATCCCTTTCTTATCAAGATACGGTGATATCTCAGCTCGACACAACATGGTGGCTACATGAGGTCATTTTTACAATTGAGGCAATAGGGAACCGCCTCATATCCTCTTCCTCTTGAGGTGTCATAGGACACTGCTCCTTAGAAAGGATAATCCCATGCCTGGGCCTGTAATAAAATTGCCTCGAATCTGCATCAAAATCTAGATAGCACTTTATCAATATAAGATGCTTAAGACAAATGACAAAAGCTTGTTCTTACGAGTCTTTATAATTTGGATCCTAAGAATATAGCTTGCTTCTCCCAAATCTTTCATTTGAAATTACTTTATTAGCCATTTCTTTTTACATTCTATAATGTTTCTACATCATTCTAAATGAGTAGAATATCATCTTATGTAAAGAACCAAGAAGACCACCTTTCTTTCTTTTGATGTAATTTGTATACACAATGTTCATCAACATTTTGCTCAAAACCATACATTTTGATAGTTTCATCAAAACGTAGATTCCAAGACCTTGAAGCTTGCTTCAATCCATAAATGGATCTAAGCAACTTCATAAGACTTTCTCTCATTGCCTTTAGCCAATAAAACCTTCCTCAGTTGTAACATGTAGATGCTTCCTCAAGATAGCCATTCGTAAAAGCCGTCGACATCCATTTTCCATATCTTATAATCGAGATAAGCGTCATGGATAAAGAAATGCGAATAGACTTAAGTGCATAGCTACCGCGAAAGTTTCTTCATAGTCCACTCCCTCGGGTATAACCTTTTTGCCATCATTTCTAGCTTTGAAAGCCCACTTTCCCATCTATGCCTCTTTCTTCAAGATCCATTTACATCCCACATAGCCTCGACATCCTCAAGTGGATCTACAAGTTCATAAAGAGAGTACATGGACTCCATTTCTGGTTCATAGCATCTTGCCATTCGGTCTCGTCATAATTCATCCGCGCATCACGCAGATGTCAATGATCATCCTCGTTAGTGGATCGACACTAAAATTGTATCTTTCATATGTCCGTAACGGGATGGTAGTCTCACTCACCCTCCCACCACGAGGTACCGTGATATTTTGAATAGGAATATGGGTCTCTTTTGACTTTGTCATTCACAATGGTTGATGGTGATTTTTTAATCGATTAGAACGTAGTTCCTCTAAAGACAACCTACTACAAAAGTTCAAGTTCACATATAGTCATCTCTCTTAGAAAAGTCACATTTATCGATACAAATACTTTATCGGTTGACTATAGAACAAACCTCCCTTTATGCCTTTGAATAGCCCATAAACATACACAATTTCTCGTGCGGGTTCCAACTTCCTACCTTCCTTTCAAAGATTTGTGCCTGACACCCTCATATGCGGCAACGCAAAACTAAGTTTATGTCCATTCCATAACTCTAAGGGTGTCTTTTATCGACTTAGATGGAACTACATTCAAAATGTAGACCGCATTTTGTAGTGAATCCCCAAAATGAGATTGGTAACGAGGAGTAGTCAACATTGATCAAACTAAGCATCTAGTAACGCCTCGTTTCCTTCGCACCATTCCTACCGTGAGTTCCAGCCGTGAGTCGATAGGATTCCATGCTCCAGCAATGATCCTTGAACTCAGATTACAGTATTCACCTCGATCCTGATCAAGAGTTTTTAGTGATTTACCTAACTACTTTTCAGCTTCTGCCATGAATTCTTTAAACATTCGAAGTCCTCATTTCTTGTGCATTAGGTAAACATAACTCAGATGTCTGAATAATCACACGAAGGTGACGAAATATTCATAATCACTCTAGCTTGTACAATTTAGTGGACCGTATATCATATGTACAAGTTGAAGAGGTTCTTGATCTCTTGCCCCTGCCGAAAGGTCTCTTTAATCATTTTACCTTTCTAAAATGTGATTCACAAAAACAGTAAAGAGCCAACATTTAGCTTTCTTAAAGGACCATCCTTACTACAACCTGCTTATTCTGCCAAGGTTAATGTGGCCTTTAACTGAGATGCCAAAGATACGGTTATCATGGAAACTTTTTGATTTGTTAGATTTAGGATGCTCTAATAATAATTCGAATTATTTAATGATCGCCAATCGGGCTCTTAAGATGTACAGCCCATTTTTCAGGTTTTGCATGACAATATCTAAACCATTTCTTGAAATAACAACTTACTATTAATAAAAGAAATACTAAATAATTCTTCATGCAACATAGAAACAGTAAATCAAATTTCCTTCCTAAAACCAGGAATAAAAATACATCGTTCAAAAACAAGAAATTTATCTCTAAAATTTAACTGCGATCCCACTACCTTGGTCGAGACGACCTCTACTGCCAACTCCTCAGTAACGTCCCTATCAAGAAGTCTCCCCTCAAGAACTAAGCATCTACAAAGAAGAAATAAACATGGTTAGTGGCCCCGAATCAACTATCCGTGGTGACAACCATCTTCCACTAAGCAGTTTCTTTGGAAACTAGTAAATCATATTTTACCTTTCTATTCTTCAATCTGGAGAGATACTACATAGTTTCTCTTCCAATGACTTTCAACCCCGTAATGGAAACACTTTCCTTTAGGCTTCTTGTCCTTGGGGTTGTTCTTCTTTCCCTTGCCTTTTAGTTCCTTTCTCTCTTTGGTTGTGCCTGCACTCCACCTTGTGTGCTCTTCCTCTTTATTCTTGCTACTAAGAGGGAAGATGGCTTATGTGCTCAATATTTGTTTCGCCATCTTTGGGCCTAGTCTTACTTATGGCCTCAAAAAGTCTCGTTAGCCTAATATCTGCCGAGTCATGTCAGATCGCAGCCTTGTTCATAACATAGCTGGTAGTGAATCACAGAAAGCCGGCGTGAGGGACTCAAGGATAATACTAACTCGAGTACGCCTCACCAATGGTGGCCTCGCCGATTCTCGCCTCGTGCATCGCGTTGATCGCGTTCCAAAACATGTTCCCGATCGAAACTCTTTTCTTCATCTTAGCGTCTGCGAAGCATGAGTAGCTTCATGACGACATCGGGTCAAATTGTTGCCCAACATGGCCCCTGAGATTCCTATATCTCAAGGCAGCCTCATGTCCCCATGCTTCTTCCTAAGAACATCGCTCATAGCAAGCATGCACAAATGGGCTCATGTTAGACTGAATCCAACTATCATATCTTTCTCGCATAATATGAGAAGTACTTAGCAGGAGCTCGAGGATATTCTCGCTGAGAACGAACTTTTGGTTCTCATAAATTAGCACAATATTAATGTTTGAATTCCATTTAACGGGTTATTTACCACTCATTTCTTCATTAGCTTATGAAAGCCGATAATGGGTTGTCTACGACATGATTGCTGAAATTAAATAACTCAAACAATTACTATAAATGGAAAATAAATATCATAAGCTTTGGGAAAAGTAAACTTGATGAAGAATGCGCAAGTAAAATACATAAAACCTTATACTAACTACCTATAAATTCATTCAACAATTAATATGGGTCGTAGGGTCCGTCATACCAATTTCAAATCAACTTTTGAGACTATCTCAAATTAATAAGAAAAATCAAAATATCTCATATTTCTTTTTACTTATTAACTACTGGCCAAAATTTGGTCAAGGTATGATGAATAAATTTCTAATCCATACCCTTGTGAGTGTGTGACCCATTATTTCAAATTTATTGACTTAACTCAAAATTGTCGTTGTAAGGTAGGACAATCCTGAAATACATCACTCAATCCTATCTCTAAGGAAGTCAACCTTGATATTAATATAGATAGAAACCCTCCGTAGGGAGACTTCAAATCTAAGCTATCACTAGGCCCTATCTATATCTCACTTGCCGCACTCATTAATGGAGACCGAGGGTATATTGTCATATAACCTCTCACACTCATACTATTTTGAAATAAGTGTTTTCTATTTATAAAACATCATATGTCTTATAATCCTAGCCAATTATTATATCCTATATAATTAATTACTAAGATGTGAATCAATCCAAATATGAGTCCAACTTATCGGTACTAAGTTAATTAGACAATCTTAATCCATAAATTGGCTGGACTCCAACTATTAGGTAAAACTTAGTATATAAAGAAGTCGGGCTCTAAGTCAAATTTACCATTAATCAATGAAACTTTATTTTATTAGCGTGAAAATCGCTTTCAAGATGATACGCAAAAACCCTAAATTAAATTAATGTGAATTTTACCAAGTTTAGCTTAATTAAACTAAGCACATTATTTAATTAATTGTTCCATCAAAGATGAACAAGATAAGCACATAAGATAATCCTAATTATCATGTTCTAGGAAAAATGATATGTATGCAAAAGCATTAAATGTGGGTATTCATGGTATGTTAATGTATGGCATGTTATCAATCATATCAATAACAATAAAGAATAAATAAATAAATAAAAAGAAAGCGAAATGCGGTGTCTGGTATTTCTAAAATTACAACCCTTGTAAATAAAATAAATAAATTACAAAAGTTGGGCTTCTTTTCAGTTACATAACCCCTTTATCCGCTTCCAACCTGTGCAATCCCGATCCACCAACTTGATTCAATAACCCAAAACTTCTTTCGGGTAAAATTCAATAACTCTTTATTGACAAGGCCCAAGCCCAATTTTTCTCCATGAGACCCTAAAACACTTTTAAGCCTTTTGGACTTGGGTCATAGTCACCACTATGGTCCAACAAGCCATAGGGCTAAAATAAAGTAATGAAGAGCCAAAAGAATAGGGAAACAAAGTTTGCTTCTCATTATGCCGTATCCTAACATCTTTTCATTTTAGGCATAATCTCTCTCTAGATGTCCATATAAGATTTATTTTTGAAGGTATGGTGTCGAGAGTGTGGCTACAATCCATCTATTGATCACTTTCTAGATCTTGATTTGATATTCTTGTGTGCAGATGTTTACAAAAATAAATTAAAAAAAAAAACTTATGCCCCATTATGGCTTACAAGATCTAAAAAAAATCAAATAAATCTTAACCCAAACACTACAATTAACGCACTTTAAAAAATCCCATACATTCAAATATTCATCAATATATAACAATTATACATCCACAAGATTATCAAATAATGCAAGAATGCCTACATACACATTAATATGACATATACACATGTAATCGGGCTTCCGATACTAAATATGTTTTTAAAGTTCAAAACAAAGTTTGGCAAATAAAGATTTTGGTCTGGGGTGAATTTTAAAAAATTAATAAAACTCTTTACAATCCTATGGTACATGCAGCTACAACCAACAAACAATAAAGAAGAATTACTCCTAATCAAATTAAGGAGATTTTGCAAATAGTGGTTGACAACCTCAAGATCCTTTATTACTATTTTTTTTTCCTACGATCCAAACTGCTCTCTTCTAACATATGGTACGTGTGGGGCGCACATATTGACAAAAGTGTTTGGTTTTTAGAACTCTTTGATATTCTCAACACATGAGATCAAGAGGGTTAGATGGAGGCAAAAAAGTGAAACTATTTCCTCTCCTTTTCTCTAATTTTATCACCTCGACAGGGTTTCATTTCTCTATTTATAATATGCCTTGAAATGATCTCAACCAATGGATCAAGTGGCATATTTAAATATTGAATTAAAATTAATTCAAATAAAGTGACCAAATGACCTTCAAGAGGACGTGATCACCCACCTCGAACTCCCCTCCTCTTTTAGGCATGACCTTCAAGAAGACGTGATCACCCACCTCGAACTCTAGAGGTCGACGTCGCCTGTCGGCGTAGCTCTTCTGCTGAATCTGAGCAATGAGAAGACATTGTCATATCAAACCCACCTTCTTCGAGGTGTCTCTAATCAACCGACCAAGCTGACGGAGCCTCTCCCACCGCCCAAGAAATGCGATCGGCATGGCCTCCCGCATAAAGCCCTCAGAGGGGTGCCATCCGTATACTCGCCTGATAATTGTTGTTGTAGATGAATTCCACTAAGGGTAAGTGCTCCTCCCAAATACTTCTTATGATCCGTGACACATGCTGCTCGTAGTATTGTCCTTTAAAACTCAGATGGTCCTCTCCCACTAACTATCCAGTTCAGACGGAAGGCGCCATCATCAACCGTTGCTCCTGTGCAAATTTTGAAGCTCTTCCAAAAGTGTGCCGAATCCAGGATCTCATCCGACACTATGACACTAGCACTCTATGTAAAACAATCTCTGACATACACCCAGACCTCCAAGCAGGAAGGTCATCCGTAGCTCGAAATGTGCCGACTTCATGAGCCGCCTACAATTACCTACACCTGTCATTCCTTCGCAAGGCCCATGGAAAGGTCACAAAGTCCATCGCGGACGCGTCTCCCACTTCCACTAACCACCTAATGGTCGGAGAAATTTAATGGGCTTCTAGTGTTCACAAATTTTTAATCACCGGGTACATGAGGCACGCCAAAGTCCCATACATGTCTCTTCATCTCGCTCCAGTAGTACTAGTGACGAAGATCACGGTACATCTTCGTGCCACTTGGATGCACAGCAAATCAAAAGTAGTGAAACTCCCTAAGGATCTCCTCTCTCATATCAGTCGACTGGAGAACCACTACCCGTCCTCTATACCAAAGACTACCATCCGTGGAACGGCCCAAATTTCACGTCTATGCCCGATCAAAACACTCCAACCCGAGGGATCATTCTCTACGTCCCTCGTCCAGGACTCGACCACTCTACTCAATAGGACAACATGCCACCAAACTCCCAAAGTACCCTAAGCCCGCTCACCAGAATGTAGTCCGAATCGCCCTGGCGCCTCGAAAGCATTCAGCTACACCCGAAGCTACACTTGCGCAATCTCGTGGACTTCCAACTTAATGCATCAACCACCACATTTGCCTTATTAGGGTGGTAATGCAAAGTGAAGTCGTAATCCTCCAGGAACTCCATCCATTTCGTTGCCTCATGTTGAGGTCTCGCTGTGTGAAGATATACCTCAAACTCGTGGTTCAATACACCTCAAACCCGCCAACAGATAGGTGGCGCTAAATCTTCAAGGCTAAGACTATGGCCGCTAATTCCATGTCATGTGTAATTCTCGCTTCATGATTTTCAACTAAAGGTGGAACTATAAGCCATTAACCTCTCTTGACCGCATCAAACGCATCCTAAATTTCGACCTTCAAGCATCACAATGCACCGTGTACCCTACTCCTCGACTATCAAATAGAGACTTATAAGCCTCCTTTAATTCCTCGGAATGCCGTGACAGGTCATTCCACTAACTTGACTTCCTTCCTGACCGCCTCGCCATAGGTGCTACTAGTCGAGAAGTCCCCTGAAGAAACCCCGTGAGTATCTCACTAATCCCAAGAAACTACAGATCTCGAAGACTGACTTTGGCCTCTCCCAACTCATCACAGCCTCAGATTTCTCAGGGTCCATTGACACGCCTAAAGATGACACTATATGCCCCAAGATTCTCACCCCGCAAGCTAAAACTCGTACCATCGAACTTGAAGGGCAAACATGGTCTCTCGTGTCAAAACGACCTCAAATGATTCTCACAAGCCCCTCAAACTCGGAGCAGATCAAGATAAAACATCCACAAAGACCACGACAAACTAATCCAAATAGGGTTGGAATACCCTATGCATGAGATCCATGAATTCCGTTAGTGCATTCTTCAATTCGAAGGGCTTCACCATGAACTCAAAGTTCCCATACCGCATCCTAAACGCTGTGTCTTGTGGATATCCTCGCTCTAATTCTCACCGATGAATTAGTGTGAAGCGTCTATCTCGAGTGTGACTGCGGCCCCAAATTGATCAAACAAGTCATCAATCCTAAGAATGGATACCAATCTTGATTGTGTCTTAACCTGCTGGTAGTCAAATGCAAAGCCTGGCATCTGTCTTCTTCTTCACAACAATCGAGCGCCACGGTGAAGCGCTCTGGCCTAATGAATCCTTTCCAACAACTCCCTCGTGATCCTGACCTTTGAGTTCCTGCAACTCAACTGGTGCCATCCTATGCGGAGTCATATAGATGGGCGACGTGCCAAGGTGTAACTCAATACATAAGTAAACATCCCTCTGCAGAGGTAATCCAGATAGCTCATCCGGAAAAACGTCCTCATACTCGCGGACTACCCGAGGGAGATCCAAGTCTTGTCTCACCTCGTCCTCCGCAGGCGCCTTGCGCTAGCTAACCATCAACTGTTCGTGCTATCCGGAATTGTACACTGGGCCCTGGGCAGCATCGCGTTTATCCTCAAACGTAACACTATTACCGTCTTATGTGTAAGTAGTAACCCTCCTACGCTCACAATCGATGACGATCAGCATGTCACAACTACCCATTCCAAGGATGAGACATCGAACTCCACATGTCCATGACCTCAAGTCCACTCGTGAGTAGAACTCTAGAGATCTCTAACTCGTACCACCAACATATCATCCACACTCACCCCAGTCCAGTGGAGAACTCACATATAAGGGCTTCCAAGGTCCTTAACTTGGCTTCAATTCCTCGCACACATAATAACGATGAATTAATGCGAGCGTAATCTAATAAAATAAAACCCCTTGCCCATATGATATTAGAAATGATACCCTATACCGACCGACCAAGGTCTGCCAGTAGATGATGGAGGTATGCTTCCATAAATCCTCGATCCTGCATGTGGGCTTGGGCTTTCTCCCCGCTGCCATACTCTTGGCCTTTCAGTTTTGTCTGTGCAATGTATGTCCTGTAATAACACTTGTGGATCGGAGCATCGGTTCTTCATCATTGGGGTGTGGAGGAATAAATTGTGTCCAAGGCCACCATCATTACTAAGATCAGGTTGCCCTGGAACTCTGGATCTCACTGGGGTAACCGTCTCATATGGCCAGGGCTGGGATGGCAGAGATAATGTGTCATCGACTCTTCGACCACGACAGCTCGAACGCAACTCCTGCACTCCCGAGAAGGCTTTTTACTTTGTCCTCAAACCAGAACTAGAAGCCTTCTACTTTCCGAACTGTAAGGAAGGACCGACTTCCTTCCTCACTTACAAACATCGCATCTCTGATGCCCGGGACGCCCTTTTATCTTCTCATGGCCAGTTATCATTTATTCACAGCCAAGAAAGGTTCTAATCAAGGGTACCTTATCCTAAATTTTCCTAATGTCAGAGTAAAGCTATCATAGAGATGTCAGGTCAACATGTGGATGGGCTCTTCTTCGTATAAACGACAGAGCTGGATTCAAAAATGGTGAATTCCCATTCGATTTCACAATATTAAAAACAGGATTTCGTAAAAACAAAGGAGGGTCGCCTAAAGTGATTGAAATTAAATGATGAAAATAAGAAAAGAACTCCTTTAAGCATCAGCCACCAATAGGCTCTAGGCAAACCAACATGTCCTCGTGTCTTTTCTCATTGGGAGGATGACTATGGGGCCATTTCTCAACCTGATCTTCATTTAGCTTTAAAACCTAAAACTCAAAATTTTCCTACTTGAAATAAGTCATTTAATGGGCATAAATGTCCCTGGGTGGTGAGAATACATTCAAAACTCACCACAAAGAATTCAATAGGAAGACAACTAATCGGGATAATAAAGGTCTAGTGGTGGTAACCACCGTACTCCAAAAAGTTTGCCAGTCACATGTTAGTGAGGGTAGCTAGTTTTCTTAAAGATTTGAACCTATCAGACGCCAGCAAGAACGAACAAACTAAGTAAATGTCGCAGAAAGTAAGAGAATGTATTTGGTTTGATTCCCAAAATCGGCACTGGTGGCCTTCCCCTTTAAGGATGGGAGGTTTTAGCCAACATCCCTGATCATTGCTATCAAAGGGTGTGTGTTTGGGTAATGAGAAAATGGAAAAGAAAATGAAAGAAAGTGAAGTAGAGAAGAGAAGGGAAAAAGCTAAAAAGCCTGCAATTTTGATTGATAAGTGAGTGATCTATGTACTTTGACTAAGTTTATATATCGTCAGTAAGGAAATTACAAAATCAACAGTATAATCACATAAGGACTAAATGGGAAGAAATCAAACGATGAACAAAAGGCACAATTCAACGGGCAAAGCAGGAACTAACAGGCGGGGAGATGAACAAAGGGTCGAATCTGTAGTACAGTGCCTAGGAAGCCTTCGCAATGCCCTTTTCTCTTTGCATTTTGCTCTTCTTCCTTCTAGTATCCGATCCGTAATGCCGAGTTTGACTAATTCTTCGTGCTTGATCGACCAACACTCGTATAAATAGCTTGTAAAACTACAAAATTAGCTACAAAATGCGATCAAGAGGAATAGTAGGACCTTGATGTGCAAATTGTTAATTACGCCGATTAGTACACAAAAAGCACTCAAAACCTATAATGGGGCCAGTGGTTCAATAGAACTTTGGGGCACTAATCACACTTCAACCTACACATTGATAGTCCCTTGCAATGAAAGAAAGAAAGAAAGAGAGAGCGCACAAAACGATAACAAATGATGTTCACAAAAATTATATTTCAAAACGCTGTGAATGAGTAATGCCTAACCCTCAATGAGAATCACTGAAACCCTTGCCCAATAACTATCTCGAGAGAATGAATGCCATACAAATTTGAGTATCAAAACAGCCTCCATCTCGGTGGATCTACCAGAAACTTCCACTAAAATCTAAGTGTTTGTTTTATTAGTTCTCAACAATAAACTCACAACCGCACTCTCCCCAACCAGGTTATTGCCATAACCTAGCACGCTAATCCCACCCAAATGTGATCAGACCCACTCTTATTCCACAATCCTTTTTTTTTTTTTTTTTTTTTTTTTTGTAGGTGCAATGCTGAGGAATCCTAATTCCCTCACCAAAGTCCATGTAATGTGATCTACCATGACTTCCAACCACCAAGGATTAGGGTACCTTCAAGTCATAAGGATCTTTCGACCACTCTCAACTCTTCCGTGTTTCACCTTTGACCGAATGATTCTCAAACTCCAGCACCTACAACTTTACAACCCACCTATCCACCGCAGACAGTAAAATACAAAAATGAAAGTTTTTTTTTTTTGTAATTCTTCTCTCTTCCTCTTCCTTTTTTCCTTTTTTTTTTTTTCTTTTTTTTTCTCTCTCTCTCTCAATAAATGTTTTTCGCTTCAAATCAATAACAAAACTTTTCACTAATGTAACAATGATATTAATACACTCCTCCGTGGGTTGTGGTTTCCTAAATTCAAATTGCTTAGGGTACCCGGCTTTAGTTAAGTTTTCACGCCATATACTTCTGGACTGCAGGCTCTGTTTCAAGGCAAAGCTATTGCAATTTTTCTTCTTTTTCTTTTCTTTTCTTTTTCTTTTCTTTTTCTCTTCTTTTATTTTGGAAGACATTGGTCTTCATTCATGGGGTCCTTAACCCATTAAAGGTGGTCAATGAAACTAGGGTAGGTTATTGCAAGGTTTAGATAATAGGCGCTTTTCTGTGTTATCAAGAAACCCGATGTGCACAAAGTGTGTGGTTAGCTAAAGGTGGAAGAAAAATGGTCGAGCAACAAGAGTTCAACTTATTATCCATCAAATATTGATGAATCCAACTAACATCAATAGAATTGGACAAAGTTTCAATTTTTCAAACCACATGTTATATAAATTAATAAAAAAATTAAAAAATGGTCCAATTTTTGAAAGTAAGTTGTAGTATATAATAGCCTTTCCTTATTAAAAAGGAAACCAGCAAGACACCGAACATCATAAAATGGTCATTTGCTCAAAATAATAACAAAATATAAATACATGCCACTTTTCTAACTCTCCCCAACCAAATGTCCTTACTGGCCTCGTGAACGGCCTTGATTGAAAGTTAGAGAATAGTTGCTACCTCCTTGATGATATGCTCGTTGTTGGATAGAGACTTTAAGTAAGCTTCCATCAACACCTTTTCACCCGCTTAGGCTTCAAAATAAATGCTATGAGGAAGAAAAGAGAGGAAAAGTTGACTGAATGAGAATTTTGAAAATTAAACTTTCATCATAATTTCAAAAATGTTCTTTCTAGATATATATTTGGATTCTACACTCTCTAAGATTTCCAATCTGCATCAAAACGCCTAAAACGGAGTTCGATGAGAAAGTTATGGTCAAAAGAAAATCGGGTCGCAAAATCGGGGGTAGGTTGCGTAAAATTGCAGGTTATAAATTTTATTTTTTTAATAAATTAAAATAATAATAATAATTTTTTTTATATTTTTTAATACTAAAATTTATTTTATATATATATTAGTAGATAAATTTGTTTTGCTTTTTTTCGTATCACTCGCGAAAATTCCAGTTGCAATTTTCTAGGTGGAGCCTCATTGCAAATACTCACTCAAAATCGCAAAAATAAACACATAAAAAGCAGAAAAATGCAGTAAATTGGAAAATTAAGCTAAAAAAAAACAACATAACTAAAAATTAGAGAAAATCTAGGGAAGAAAATTAAAGAAATCAAAATAAAATAAAATAAAACAAAGTAAATCAAGAAACAAAAAGCTTGGGAGGACCGTTCTCCCCAAACCAATTCTTGTTTTCCTGAGGTCACTGGAACCCATTGGAGCTTAGAAATGCCGAGGTTCGAGTGCTCCAACCGAACCAAAGACTAACATCCACTATGCCATGCAAAGATGAGCACCTGCCATCTTGGAGGTAGCGGCAAAAATCCCGGAAAGCAAAGGTCACCACTCTCGATGTTTCTCAGAAGTACCCGGCAAAGGTGACGTAAGCGGCCCTCTGCGGGTGTGTTTCTGTGGCTCGAGTATGCTGTAGGAAAAGATATACACTGAGTTACAGGCAGTGTAATCAGGATCTTGGTGTTCTTCCACTACCTCCCTACCAAGGGAAGGATTTTCTTCTCTCCCTCTATAGTCCATAGGCAACACATGATTCTGGGGGCATCCTTCGCTCCTCAGAGTCGCTAGTTCCTCTTTCACCCCTCCCGGTTACAAATGAGCCTGCTTCACCTGTGGCAGCTGGGCCAAGCACTCTTCCTCCGCATTCTCCTCCTCTCATGAGATGGATTGCTGCAGGATGTCAATTTTTTATCGAACCTTATCCACCCTTTGCTCGTGAGCTTCCATCATCTCAATTTCCTAATCGCCTGACATTCACCGCCTCCTGGCCCTTTCTATGAAATTATCCACTAGTTTGCTCAAATTCGTGGATGGCTTTTGCTCAACAGGGATGAGGTCGTGGTTGTCAGCCAATGAGAAGTGGGGCATGCTGGAGTAGCTGTGCATAAGTTGGAGGGGATACACTATAGACGTGCACTCAATTCATTGGTCTCTATAGTCCCTCATGTGACCTATTCGGGTCTGGATTTCTCCCAAGGGTTGTCGATTCTTCCATGGAAGGTTTCTATAGTCCTCATTTGTAAGATCTAGAAATTCCACTTCGAAAGGGTAAATCGACTCGGGTCAAAATCCAAAATTTATTCTCTAGGGGATTCTGATGACAAACGGATTTCACTGCTGGAATTGTCTCACGAACGAAGCATTATTTCGACCTCGTGAAATTCCAGATACTTAATTTACATTTTCAAGGCATTGAGTTTCAGGTGCCGGAAAACAACTTGTGATATGACAAAAGTAACATATAACATGTACTCATGTTACACAAGGTGCATGGGTAGAGAAATCATGGAAATGGACGGCCGAGATAGTGCCGAATGTCGAAAATCCAAGCTAAGGGACAAAATGGTCATTTTGGAATTTATCTTAAATGATAATAAGACAAACATTGTAATAGTGCCATCTTCTTGCTTTAAACTAAAGAGAAAACGGGAAACAGGGGAGGGACTTACAGTGGCGATGGAATTTGATTTCTAGTGAGAGAGAGAGTCACTTCTCTCTAAAATATCGGGCGATCCAACCGTCGGAATTCGTCGGGACAAGAAGGAAGGTCGTTCTACGCGGCGAGGGCAAAGCAGGCATCGTTCGGAGTTTCCTCGATTAACCCATGAGGTGGGTTTCCTACTCTGGCTCTTGTATAATTTTTGTTTGGCCACTTTGTTGATGTTCGAGTTGAACGAGGTCAGGTCATTTCGACGGCTCCAAATCTTGGAACCGAGGTGTTGGATTTGAAACCTATGACAAACGTGACCGTTCACGTTCGGGGTGCCATGGTGCAAATTTGTGCTATGAATGATGCATTGACGGTATGAGGCCGGAAATGGTCAGAAATCTCGCACACTGGGCGAACCGATGATCGTGATTGGCTTCAATAAGAATCGAGGGCTCAAATTATTCCTAAGAATAGCGGTCACAAAATAATTTTTGAAATAAATGTGTTTGGTCGAGTAATTCAAATCCAGTTGTTCGTGGTTTAATCATTAGCCCACGTGAGTTAATTTCATGAAATTGATGGTGAAATTACATGACATGTTTGTGTGATTTAAATTATGTGAATATATGCATGTGTTATATAATTGAAATGGAATTGGCATCATGCATTCTATATGCACCGCACCCTAGGTATGATGAGTGCAATGAGCTAATTCGAGAGAATGTCTCGAGGGTTGTCTAAAAACAATGAATACTCCGGGAGGGTAGTCCGTAAAATATCAATCGTCTGAGCCACCAATCGACATACACCTGAGGGTAGTCCATAAGATGTCATCAATCGCCTGAGACTCACCCAACTGATATATACATCAGAGGGTTGTTCACAAACAACAAAAACTAAGGTCTCCTACACGTATTTAGGCAGCGAGAGCTCCGGAGGACCTGATATGAGATGATCGCTTAGACATTCAAGTAGGATCATGCATTTGCTTGAATGTATGTTTTCACTGAGCATTGCATATGCACTTAGGTGGAGAGTAGCCCACTTAGTGGTGATTCCACTACATCGAGCATTAGCTCACCGCCGAGGGATACTATTTTACGTACAGGAGCGTGCTATGAGACGCTCATCCTAAAGATTAAGTTTTAGAAGAAAGCCGAAATGTGGCTTTGATGGTTTTACATGTATTAGAATTCTAGTACTTTAATATATGTTGTATAAGAGTAACTTTCGAGCCTCAGAACTGCGATATAGTCGATGTTTTATGAGTATTGGTTATGGGGCCCAAGTGGTCAGTTTTACTCATGTGATGGATTATATTGGATAGTTGGGATATATGTTGTGAGTATAATGCAAATCCAAGAGGCCTTTTTCTCAGATAGTTGTATGAGACTGTGTGGTCATTGTGTATATTGGGACAGGTTATATACAGTGTTGTATTTAGGTAGAGCTCCCCGCATTGCAAAGGAGACTACTCGATTTTCATGAGTGGCGCTCTAACCCGACATCCACTAGTATTCCGCTGCTGATAGTCAACTCGAATTCGGAATCGGGGCGTCGCCATACTATATCGATCTAGGTATATGAATACCTAGGAGCTCCTGTCATATCCATCACTACTGGGTGGTTTGATGTAGAGTATAGGTATATGGAAACCTAGAGATTGAGGATTTCCTGGTGTAGCTATATTAGTAAGAAATATCACCACTGGGTGGTTTGATGTTCGGTTTAGGTATGAGATTACCTAGAGAAATCACTGACAAAACTAGGACATCGCATGCATGTGTTTCGGGTGCTTTCAGCGATTTGATAAAATTGTGTGTGAATTGGTGAATGGAAGTGTGATCGTGTGAATTGGTGAATTGCGGTGCAAATATGTTTGGTTGATAGCATAGGATGAAGTGTGTGAATTTTAGGAGTTTTACAAAGTGTAAAATCGGGAAGAAGAAAATAAGAACAAATTTTTAGAAATTTATCGGGTTTATTGATATGAAATAAACTTTAATAAATTTTATTTGATTAGTGTGAGAATAGGAGGTTGAAAATTTTTGGACAAACTGCTCCAGAAAAAAAAAATGATGAAGTGAAGAAAATCATTTTTCTAAGGTGTTTGGTAGTCTGGAAAAAAAAAAAAAAAACTGAAGAATATAATTTTCTAAAGTTTTACAAGTTGTAAAATTAAAGAAAATTGAATAAAAAAATAAATTTTTATATATTTATTTGAGTATTCTGGAAAAATGAGAAAAAGAAAAAAATAGGATATGTATTTTGTATTTTCCAAAGAGTCGGAAATAAATAAGAAAAAATTAATAAGAAAAAAATCTTGAAACGAAAAATTTGTTAAAGGTTAGAATCATGGCACGCCTAAATTGTATCAGAGAGAGGGAAATTGTATCAGAATACGCTTCATTGTATTGCAAGAGGAAGGCTGGCCATAAAGGTTGTATTGCAATAAAAATAAATAAAAATTATCAGGACTAAGGGGGGCATGGTCGAATCGTGTCACGACACAGGCCACGACACCACACCAGCACTTGACACTGCCGTAGGCGGCGCGCGGCGCCGCAGCAGGCGCGACACGAGGCAGTGGCGCCGGGCACTCCGGCGCCACAGCAAATGACATTCCGCCACCGGGCCTCGCGACACGGCCAGCCAAGGTGTCGCGACATCAGCTACGCGTCGCCCCGCCTCTAGGCGCATCGAACTAGATTGCGCTCGTGCACTGACCTAATTTGATCTGGGCTTTTGACTCAAAAGATCGCTCCTCGAGTCAATTTTTCGATTAATCGCTCATGAACCCTGTTCAAGAACACTATTCATCGCAAAAAAAATTTGATATTTTTTTTTTAAATAAAATAAAATAAAATCAATAAAATGGGACAAAATTTTGAAAAAAAAAATGAAATTTTCGAAAATAAAATTTTTGTTGATAAATACGAATTAGTATATTGGATAAATGGTCTTGCATTACTTATGAATGCAGGGACTTGAAATATACACTGATTTAGTGTATGAAGAGTGTCTCGGGGCTGCAATTACACCATTTGAGATACGTAATTAATGTTGCATGTTATGATTGCGCGATTGTTGCGTAGGAAATTATATGCATGGTGTAATGCGTATAGGAAAAGGGTGAATGCTAAGGTTAGGAACTAAGAATTTTAGTGGATTGATACTAAAAATGGTCAAGAAAGCTTAAAATGCAATAAAATGAATTGGAGCGGTTGAATTTCACGCTACTTAGAATGAACTGTCAATTCATGGTTGTCAAGTCTATTAGTAATTGGCATGTGCATTGCTAATTAGACTGAAATGAAAATTAAATGATTCTTGTTGCCATTGGAAATATGTAGATGGCTAGTCGAGGACGAGAACGTAGAGGGCGTCTAAGAGGTATTGGTCGATAATTACCAAAGTGTTCGATCAACAGCTTTTGTCAGAGGTCAGAGGTATCATAAGCATCGCTTATAACACAAGTCAAAAGAGTAGTCGTGGAGGTCCTAATAACCTGTAAGTTTAGGCATCATCCTCCGACATTCACATGGGGAGGAGATCCGATGGTGGCAGACCATTGGTTCATACAGATCGAGAAGGTGTTAGAGGCTATGGAGATTACCTCTGACACTACTAGGATTAGACTAGCTGTGTTCCAGCTAGAGAGTGAGGCCAAATATGGTGGAAAAGGGCAAGGACCCTAAAGACCTCTCGATGAGCCTTTGTATGTGAGTTCTCCCCAGGGATTAGTGGAGAGAATAAGATGATATACGAGGTTGTGGAGCTGAGATCCTGGACTCTACTCACAAAGGACCCGAGGATCATGGACAATGATTCATGTCATCCTAAGGATGGATCACGACAAATTACGTGGTCGCGATCGAACAGGAGCCGTAGGAGGGTTACCGCCTCACACACATGACAAAGACTCGTGGGTGGCATTCTCAGGACAAGCATGACATTTCCTTGGCCCTGCATAAAAGATAGAAGTCCGTGTCGTGATACTTAGCGGGTCAAGCACAGCCTTTTACCTCAGAGGATTCCAGTAGACTCACTTAGATTTACTCTCGAGCAGTGTGCGAGTATGTGGATGTTTTTCCAGATGAGCTACTTGGACTACCTCCATAGAGGGTCGTCGACTTCGATATCGAGTTACACTGGTCCTTCACTCCATCTCTATGACCTGCGATAGGATGGCACCAATGAGTCAGCAGTGAACTCCGCAGTCCAAACATGTGGAGCTATTGGACAAGGGGTCTATTAGACCGAGCACTCTACCCGCCGGGCGCTCCGGCTCTATTTACAGGAAGAAGGGCAAGACTCTTCGATCAGCATCGACATCGATAGTTAAACAGTATTACGATCAAGAATCGTACCCATTAATGAGGATCGATGATTTATTTGATCAATAAGTGAGGAGCGAGTCTACTCCAAGATAGACTCTTCCTCGTGACCGGTTACCATCAACCGAGTATTAGTGAGACAGATATCCCTAAGACAAAGGCTAAGACGCTAAGCATGGTACTTTGAGTTTATACGGATGCCCTTTGATCGATTTATCAAAAGCAATGCAGATTCACGGACTCCTACGATGTGGTGTTCCAAACTTTATCTGTGATCACTTTGTCGAGTCTTCGTGGATGATTATCTTGATCTACTCTCAGTAAGAGTGGGAGCATGAGTATCACTTCGAGGATTGTTTTGCGCTTGCCGAGAGACCATCACTAGACGATAAGTTTTAAGTGCGCAGTTTTGGCTTACCGAGGTGAGATTTTAGGACACGTATGTTAGCATCAGAATGTCAACACCTTAGAAGGTTGAGGCAAAGTGATGAGTCGAGAGACCGAATGTCAATCTTCTAGATATGTAGTTTTTTAGGATCAATGGGTGTTATAGAGATTCAGAATGGGCCTGTTGTCCATTCGTGGCGGTGCTCAGAAGATCGCCACGGACGGACTCCATGGTCAGACTCGCCCGACCACAGAGATCGAGGATGCTCCTAACACCTCGGATACGTACTGGTAGCAAGAGAGGGGAGGACTTCAAATTCCCTTCTTCAGCTCAGTAAAGAGGCGTAAGACTCTCCGCTTCACACGAAGCTCGGGGTGACTGTGTGGCTGATTGAGCATGTGTGAGACAGGATTTCGTTCCTGCAGACAAGGATCCTGTGACTTCGACAACGCAAATTCCGGGGCTAGTCAGAGAACATGAGAGTATACTTATCTATTCCCTCCACACCTTAGCACTGGTCAGGAACCGGGGCCATTGGGTAAGCATACACCTAAAGAAAGCATGTGACAGCAGAGGGGCCAGAGTGTGGGCCAAAGCCGTGGATGTGATCGTGATGCCAGTGCAATGAAGCTGCAGTAACCTTGGTGGTGGCAGACTATTTGGGTTGTTGATGTCGCTTGACATGGATGAGTCAGGGATGTACCATCTGGGCCATATGAATCGGGACCTTAAACGTCATTACACTCTACACGACCTTGATCTGGGCTTAGAGGTTACAAGGCCCCTAGGAGAAGCCAGCATGATGTTCTTCCCCAGGATGTAGGGGTGAGAGCACCGCCAGTCGTGAATTAGAGTGGGAGATCTCCCTAGATTCGCCATGGTGGACTCCCTGGATCGGGTGTCACAAAGATGGCATTATTGTGTTCGTGTGCACTGTGAATATCGCCAGAGTCTAAACGCGAACATTGTCCACCATCTTGCTACGCGGGTTATTTGTCTTTGTGACTACGCCTCCAATGGTAAGACCGTCCGATTCAGAAATGAAGAGTAATTAAAGTGTGTTGGGCAAAGCAAAAGGGGGTCGCATCCCTGGGCATACAGAGAACCCGGAGTTGGGTGTAAGAGACCCTGAGATATCCCCGAATTTCTATGTGAATGCAAGAGGCCTCGGGCGTAAGCCGAAAGAGTTATGTTAATCGAGATGAAACACACACAGTTATCACGTAGGACTTAGAGTCGAGGATGTGGAGCTTGGAGTGACTAGAGATTCGATACCCTTCGAAATCGGCAGATTGCGTCGCTGAGCGCTGTGCGGTCAAAGATATGGATGTCATGGGCCATGACACGGACTAGGTCAGACGTCCATTGATTGTCACGATTACGACCCTTTGGGAAGGTCAGCGCTACACACAAAGTAAAGTGGTCATATAGGTTACACGTCACAAGTGGGATTATATACAGTGCTGGGAGGACACGTCGCGAGCATACGGCCTCGGGTCATGCGGCAGAGGAGCACTCCGTCTAGCTGGGATTCGCCTACAACAACAAAGTATCGCGAGTATACGTATGGCACCATACGAGCACTGATGAAAGACAATGTAGATTACCGCTTATGTTGGATCGAGGTGGAAGCAGAAGCTCCATCACTGGTCCTCGATCTGACAGACACCTCCGAGAAGGCGTGGCTTGATATCGACAAATGGGTTCTCACCCGCTAAGAGCCGACAGAAGAGCTATGTAGATGTACGACGTCGACCCTTAGAGTTCGAGGTTGGGGATCAAGTTTTCTTGAAGGTGATGCATAAGAGAGGAGTGGTCGTTCCTAAGCTGGAAGCCATCGCCGAGGTTTACTGGCCTTTCGAGATACTCGAGGGGTAAGGGTCAGACGCACTAGTCAGGTTTTGCATCGCCCAAAGATGTCGTGTCCACGAGGTGTTTCACGCCTCCATGCTCCTGGTTATTACTCCGCATCCATCTCATGCGGGTGGATCGTATCGCATTGCAAGGCCGACACCCGACGGACCTTCGAGGAGGTGCATTGATACCGCGATCGCCTTGCATGCAAGACCGTGAGGCTAGTGAGGGTGCTATGGCGGCACTATGGAGTAGAGGAGTCAACGTGGGAGCGCGAGCGCGAGACACGTATGCGCCACCTATCCCTTCAGGATGAAGGTACGTGATTTAGTCGCTTAAAGATTTAAAATGACTAGTTTACACGCATGTTACAGTACGCATGCATGCAAGTAATAGTGGATTGTCCGCACTCGACAAAATTCCTTTTAAGGAGGAGAAATGTAGTTACTGAAATGCCAATTTCTCGAAAATGGCAAAATCGTAATTTTGGCCAATCCAAATTTATTTCTGCATTCTGACGACGAAACAGATTTCACCGTTGGAATCGCCTCGCAAATCTAGCTACCACATCGAATTTCTCGTGGAATTCCGAGACAATAATTTACATCGCTGAGGTGGTGCATTAAGTTTCGGTGTCGAAAACGACTTGTGATGTGACAAAAGTCACATATAAATATGTATTCATACCTACACAAGGTGTAATGGGTAGATAAATCATGGAAACACTAATAGATAAAGGCTAAATGTCAAAATCCAAGCTATGGACAAATGGTCATTTTGAATTGCCTTAAATGATAATAAGACAAACATTGTAATATGTCATCTTCTTGCTTAAAACTAAAGAGCAAAATCCGAAACAAGGGAGGGACTTACAAGGCGATGGAATTTGAGTTCTAAATGAGAGAGAGTCACTTCTCTGTAATATCGGGGCGATCCGACCATTTCAATCTGGCTTGACAGCGAAGGGAAGGTCGTTTCCACGCACAGGACAACGCGTGGGAATCGGCTGAGTTTTGACAAACCCGCGGAGGTAGTTTCTCCCTACTTGGGTTTTACTCTTGTTTAAGTACTTTGTTGATGTTCTCACAGCTCAACGAGGCCGCGAGGGGTCGCCGACGGGCTCCAAAACTAACCGAGTGTCGGATTTTGAAACTCCATGTGACAAACCGCGATCATCCACGGGCTGTTCAAAAGCATGTGAAATTTGTGCTATGGAATGATGCATCGACGGTAATGAGGCCTAAATGACGAAATCTGGCCTACCGCGAACCGATGATCGGTGATATGCCGAGAATAAGAATCGAGGGTTTCACTATTCCCAGAATAGTGTCTCACAAAATACCTGCGGAAATAATGTGCGTTTGGTCGAAAGTAATTCAAATCGAGTTGCTCGTGTTTAATCATTAAATTTCACGTGAGCTAATTTTTGATGAAATTGATGGTGAAATTACATGACATGTTCGTGTGATTTAAATTATGTGAATATATATGGCGTGTTATATAATTCAAAATGGAATTGGCATCATGCATTTCCTTATATGCACCGGGGCACCCTAGGGAAGATAGAGCAGCATGAGGTAATTCGAGAGAATGGTCTTGAGGGGTGTCTAAAATAATGAATATCTGAGAGGGTGTTCAAATAAAAATATCAATTGTCGAAACCTATGAAAATTGATATACATCTGGAGGGTAGTCCATACATAATATCAATCAGCCTGGAGACTACCAACTGATATACACTGGAGGGTTGTCCACAAACAAAATAAAACCAAGGTTCCTAAGGCACGGCTTTAGGCAGGGAGTGGAGCCTGAGGACTCCTGGATACAGAGGATGACTGGGGTTGTGATATTCAAGTAGGACTGCGTAATTGTCAATGTATGTTTTCATCAAGCATCGTGACATGCACTTAGGAGAGTAGCCCACTTAGGGTGGATCTCCACCATCGAGCATTAGCTCACTCCCTTGTCGAGGGATATTATTTACAGTACAGGAGCTGCGGTGAGGAGACGGCTCATCCTAGAGATTGAATTTTTAAGAAAGCCAAAATGTGGCTTATGGTTTTGCTATATTAGAATTCTAGTATTTTAACATATGTCAGATAAAAGTAACTTTGAACTCTTGTAACTAAGTGATATAGTCGGGATGTTTTATGAGTATTGAAGCATGTGCCCAAGTGGCCGCTTTACTCATGTGGATGGATTATATCGATAGTTCATATATAAGCCAGAGTATAATGCAGGCTCAAGAGGTCATTTTTACTCCTGTGATAATTGTAGATACGAGACCCTCGTGGTGGGTCATTGTGTATATCAGACAAAGTTATATACAAAAGTTGTATTCAAGTGTAGCTCCCCCGCATAAAAGAGACTCAGCTCGATTTTTCATGAGGGAGCGGCCAACCCGATTATTCACTAGTATTCCGCTATTGACGGTGGCCAACTGACCCCCAGAATCGGGGCGTCATATCATCAGATACGTATGCTCTGTGTGGTTTCTCTCCACCGGTATCGACTATAATGCCTCCCTAGTGTTCCATTTTATCACGCTAATTTTCCCATAACTGTGATCGAACTGCTTGTTTCAAAATTTTTAATCCATCGAAAAATGGATTCCCGCAGCGAAAAGTGGCAACCCAAAAACAAATTTATAAAGAACTCCTTTTTTTTTTTTTTCTCTTTTCGCTTTGAAATGAAACTAAAAAATGATGTTGAAATATATAAAAGAAATTCTACCAAGATCAGGATGAGGATCACAAGTGTTCCACAAATATTAAATGCACTTAGGCACCATTCACCACTTAATCCGCGCCATTTGATCTGCTTCAGTCAAGTAGGTGTCTGAATCAACAAAATTTGTATCCCACCTTCCTATCAATAGCAAAGCTACCGTAGTATAAACGTGTCAGGGTCAAAACATGTGGATGGGTTTTCTTCGCATTAAACGACGATAAAGCAGATTCAAAATGGTGAATTTCATTCCGATCAGGTTTGATAAAAAACAGGATTTCGGTAAAAATAAAGGAGGGTCGGGTCAGGTGCGTATTGAAATTAAAATGAAGGGAAAATAAGAAAAGAACTCCTCAAGTCCTCAGCCACTGGGTTAGGGTTTTTGTGGCAAACCATTGTCCTCGTCTCTTTTCTCACATCGGGAGGATGACCCATACCATTTCTCAAACCTGATCATCATTTAGCTTTAAAAAACCTAAACCTTAAAATTTTCCTTCAAACAAGTCATTTAATGGGCATAAATGTTCCTAATCTGAGAACACATCTCAAAACTCACCCCATAAGAATCCAATGGAAGACAACTAACCTGGATAAAGTGGGTCTAGGTAAGTATCCACTGTACCCAAAAAGCTTGCCAAATACATGTTAGTGAGGGCCATTTTTGAAGATTTAAACCTATTGTGAAAGCAGGAACGTAAACAACCATAAATGCTCACATGAAAAGCAAGAGAACAGTTGTCGACCTCAAATTGGCACACGCTGGCCTCCCTTCAAGGACGGGGAGGCTGAATAACATCCCTTGATTTGTCATCATCAAAGGGTCTTTGGCAGCCGAGAAAATGGAAAAGAAAATGAAAGAAAGTGAAGTAGAGAAGAGGAGAAGCGGGAAAGCTGAAAGCTTCCTGTCAATTTTATTGATTGATAAGTGAGTGATCTTACAACCCTTGACTGAGCTTATATACTACTCAGGGCAAGGGAAATTACAAAAATCAACAAAGGCATTTAACTGTTACAAGGACCAAATGGGAAGAAATCAAAAGAGGAACAAAAAAGGCACAAACTGAATTCGCCAGCGTGAATTCAACAGGCAGGATGAACAAAGGCTGAATTATGAACAAGGCGCATAGATGAATACTATGTCGTAGGGAAGCCTCCGTAAGGCCCCCTTTTTCTTGCATTTTTCTCGTCTTCTTCCTTCCTCGTAACTGACCGGTAATGCCGAGTTTGACTCAATTCTTCGTGTGTTTGATCGACTCCAACAATTTTGACATAAATAGCTTGCAAAACTACAAAATTCACAAAATGCGATCGTGAGAATAAGAGGGACCCATCGTGCAATTAAGACTACGCCGACAAGACACAAAACACTCCAAGTCCTTATAATAAATAGAGTTCAAAATAGCACTTTTTGGGCACTAGTCACCATCTTAACCATATAGTCCATGTTCTGTAGGAGGAATCCCACAATCTTGCCCCGAATGGATAACTTTAGCCCATTCTCAAATTTCCTCACCTTAGCCATATCTGTGGCCACGTAGTCATCAGCAAAACGGGCTAACTCTGTGAACTTAGCCACATACCCATCACCGTCATCGTTCCTACTTCCACCCCTAGAACTCCTAGCTCTTCCATAAGTTTGGTGAGGACCTAAAAATACTTTCCCATAAAGACCTCATGGAACTTTGCTCAAAGTCATTAATTTAAGTCTCAGAGAGGTCTTAACCTAGTCCCACCATACTTGGACTCAATTCTCTAAATTGAATGTAGCCGCCTAATTGGGTCACACCGAGGTGATCTTCACCGCCTCCAATATACTCAATCTTCCTAATTTGTTTGCCACCTCATTGGATCCCCCTCCCGTGGAATGTCGAAGGATGATGCATCTTAAACCCCAGAGGTTACCTCACTCCGACCCCGCTGAACTCGCCCCGTACAATGGCGTACCGCTATAAATACCTAGCCTCTACAAGGGCCTGGCCGGGTCAAAAAACAGTGGTGCCTAGCCAAGACTGCGGATGACCTCTGGCCGCTCTCCGCCCTCGACTCACAGAATCTACATTACGTCAAATGGTACATAATATTATGTTTCTATCTCATTCTAACTAGTAGTGCACATGTCAACCATTAATAGACTTAGTCATCATGAACTAACCTGTTCCTCCCTTTTTCCTTAGTAGTGCTAACTGCCAACCACTAATAAAATTCAATTCCATTTCCGATTTTTCATGCTCATTTTGTTTTCCGGGCCCCTAAGGTTATGTTTTCAAACCCTAGTGTTCCATATACAATTTATCATGTAAGATGTTCACACAAATCACGCACATATCACACGCATCAGTTTATCAAAATGCACAATGAATGCATGATCTAAACCTCGTACCACATCAAGTCCTAGTAGATTCGTGGTACCCCAAGCTCCGATACAAAGTCATGACACCCCACCCCGGAAGTGGTCGAAATTTTTTAATTTTTCTACCGATCAACTCGCCGTGATGACCTCTATCGCCACGTGCAGCAGCGCCGCCGAGGGTTCGTCGCGCCCGCAAGCGCCGGCTATGCAGACGATCCGTCACCGCGCCTAGGTCAAGGGTAGCGTATCCTCAGCCCTCACACTCGCTCGCGGCGCATATCCTTGTCGCATGGCCACAGACACCTATCAGACCGCCCTCACGACATACTCAGGAGTTATGACACAAGGCCTTCCGGCCTTGACCACACCTTGTCATGACACAAGCCATGGTTGAAACACAGAGTCAAAGGGACTCTATCGTAACAGGGAAAACCTCTATCGACCCTAGTCACCCAGTCCCAACCCCAAACCCTGTCGTGACACCAAAGTTCTATCGCGCAGAATACTGCATAGCAATCTCCGCTGTACAAAAAAGAAGATGTGTGTTTATGTTGCAAATGTGGATTTATCGCGGATAGGCCTTCCGCCATCATCATGTCCACGCACTTCTGGGCCGCCGCTGGTGTAATCTTCGATCACATTCGCACACACCGCGCGTTGTCATGCACACGGCCGCACGCAAGGCACTTGTCACGCGGCGCTGCTGGCGCGCATCGGGTGTGCGGTTATTGCTTTCACTTTGTCGCAACACGGGGACCCTTGGCCACGACACTAAGTCAAAATGGCAAGCAGAAATTTCACCCTGTGCTCCTTCCATTTCCGCTCTTTTCCTCTTCCTTTCCTTTCCAACACACCATAAATTCAATGTAAATTAGTCTTTTTATTACAAAGACAACAGGAAGCCTGGAAAACTTGCCAAAATGTATTAATCATACAAGAATGGGTTTAATTACAACTCTATATTCTTTAAACAATACAAAAATCTTGGTTTTTTTACCTAGATTCTTACAAAATACAAAAAACAAAGCCAAAGCTTGCATTTCCTCATCCACTAAGGTCTCGGATGAGTGTCGTCCCCCTGCGTACCTTCAGTACCTTAAATTATTTTCACACAACGGGGCGAGCAATGCCCAGTAGTTGAATTTTCCTACAAGGGTTACTCCTCACCTAAATGTGCATGCAATGGCACACGACTATCATTAACATTCCATACCAATGCAATTTTTACATGGAATGATCTTATGTCATGGGCGCGAGATGTGGCCCCTACGCTCACAACCCGGAAGTCTCGATCGACACCCTCACCCAGAACGCCAAGTGTGAGAAAATGTACCATCGGGTGTTTCACACCATAGCTTGACTCATTGGACCGACCTCCAATACGCACTTTGAATTTTGTCACCCCGTTTATTTACGGCTCACATCATTTTCTGTCTCACCGCATGATCACGGGACGCCTTCCAACATTTTCAGGCTTTCAACGCCAAATATCATGCCTAACTCAAGACGTAAATTCCTCGTGGGCCTTTCACCCTAAGGATCCGCCCCCCAACTTGTTATGCCCAACACACGTGTATATTCTTTTTCGTTTTTCATTTCACACCACCGTGAGTCTCAATTCAGACGTTGTCCATTTTGAGCTCACCACACATTCACCCAAATGGTGAATTAACCTTTTCTATACACCCACACCCGACCTGACACGATGTGACCGTGCATATGAATGTAATCATGTCATTTCATGTATACAACATTCATAATTCATGAACAATTATATTTTTCTACAATATAATTTCATACAATTCAAATAACCATGTTAACACATCAACATAGCATGCATTAACAACACCATTCTTCACACCACAATCATGTTATTCATTTTCGCAATACACATAAAATTATACGCATGGACAATCCGAAATTCAATTTCACACCACTAAACCTGCCTAAATATAATCCTGGAATTTTTGCCAGGCTCTTCGTATCTTGTAGTCTAGCCCATGGACTGCTCAAGGTAACTAAAATCCAAAGATCTTACCCAAACCATTGGGATTGGAATGCATAGCCATTTTCGACCCCAAAACACTAAAACCATTTGTATGGCTTTTAAACGAGAATTAAACCAAGTAGGAGAAAACCCCTACCTCTTGGAGTTTGTCGAAATTCCTCGATTCCGGTCTCTACTTGAAGCTCTTGCCGCGAGGAAGAAATTTTCTTATTTCGATGGGAACCAATGGTCCGGTCGTGGGAAAAAACTAGAGAGAAGGTGGAGCTTTTCTCTCTACCTTCTTTTTCTCTTTCCTTTTCTTTCTTTTCTTTCTTTCTCCCACAAATTTCCTTCTCCATCGAATTGTTTGGTCCAAAGTCAAGTGGGAGTGTCCTCCCTTGCCACATGTCAACCTCCTTTTGGCTATCTTGGATTTTCTTATCCTCTTATCCATAACTTTGGATTTCCTTCCTATCAAGTGGTGACACATGTCACGCATGGGCCCCACTTAGGCTCTTGTTTGACTTGCCTTCCATTTGACATGTGGCTCAATGTGAGCCACTCAACACGTGCCACGTGTCATGGTCACTCTCGCTGCCTCGAAAAACATGAAATTCTGATCATCTCGGAATTCAACGAAATTCGATGGGGTAGCTAGATTTCGCAAGACGATTCCAACGGTGAAGTCCGATTCATCATCCAAGATCTAGGAAAACTTTGGATTTTTGACTGAAATTTCCGTTTTACCCTTTTTTTTCGAAAAATTGAATTTTCTCGGGTTTTACACATGGAATGAGCATGTGCATGCCACATGGAACCCTAGGGGAGTGACACATGGAATGAACCATGTGATGCACTTGTGTGAAAGGCTCACATTGAGCCATTTTTCAAATGAGGAAATTATTGGGGAAATGAAAATTTAAGAAAAATTAGGGAAAATTGTGGAGATGACATATGGCATAGTGGAGGAAAGTGGGGGGAAGTTTCCCCCGCTTTGATCAAATCGGTTGAATGAGAAAATAGAAAAAGAGAAAAAGAGAAAGAGAAGAGAAAATGAAAAAGAAAAAGAGAAAAAGGAAAATGAAAAAAAAAAAAGAAATGAGATGGGGAAACAAACAAAGAGAGGGAGTTCGGTGGATAAGGGAGGAGGAAAAAACAAAAGAAAAGAAAAAGGAAGAGAGGGGGAGAAAAGAACAAGAGAGAGAGAGAGAAAGAAACAAAAAGGGGTTTTCACTTCTCTCTAAGATTTACGAAAATTGGACCGTAGGTTTTTGTCGGAGCAAAAGGAAAAGTTAGTCCACGTATCAAGAGCTACGCATGGGTACCAAAATCTTGGAGTTTCGTCAAACTCCACGAGATAGGGAATTTTCCTACTTGGATTCTTTTTAGCCTAAAAGCCATTTAATGGCATAAGTTTTCTTGGGGGTCGTGACTGGCCATGTGGTTAGTCCTAAGATTTTGGGACCGACATTAAGTTCGGGATCGGTTCCCGACAGTTCAGACCATGTCGAGATTTCCGTTTTACACCGAACTAATGTCTCGTATTTTGTTGTGTGTTTTGGTATCACAGTGATTCGGTGATGAATGTAACCAAAAATGGTTCATAATAGTGAAGGGACCAAGAGGTGCCCTGTATTTATGGGTCCGAGGTGGGAATCATTTTGTGTGTTGTTGCTTGGTTGAATAACAAGCTATGTGTGAAAAGATCATGTTGATATATGTTCTTTTGATGGATGTGAATTATATTTAGAAAATATAATTATCCATGTGTCAAAATGTCACGAAGTTCTCATTTTGCATGTAACATGTTATAAGACATGAAATGGTATAATCAGATTTCATACGCGACTGGGACATAAAGGCCAAGTCGAAAGTGTGTGTGCATGGTATCAAGTTATTCACCATTCTCAGAATGCAGCAGCTCGGAAATCGGACAACATCCAAAATCAGACTCACGCGCATAAATAATAATAAATTTCGTGTGTTCAGGTGAAGCAAGATGGGGTAGATCCCCCCCCCAAGGTGAAAGACCCAAATTTTATTCTTGGTTAGACATATGAATCCAGTAATGAAATTTCACGAAAGTGTCGGAAGACATGAGAAGCCTACGATGAGACCCCAGAAATTTGCTACCCACAAAAATACATGGGATTTGATGAAATTAAATAAATATCGAGTGTCAGTCTAATGGGATGTTGGCTAGGGTGAAACACCAATGACTAGGTTTTCACACTTGGCATTCGTGATGTGAAGGAGCTCTGGCCAGACTTAGGTTGGTGCACATGGAGTGAGTCTCATCTCATGCATGACATGAAATATTACATATAGGGATTGCATTTTCTGTATGGAATGTGGCTCGATGTATGTATGCACTGCATGTGCATTTAGGTGGGGAGTAGCCCTCAGAGGAGAATTTTTCTACCGGGCATTGTCACCCCGGCCATGGGACCCCTTCAAGGCACAGGAGGCGGCAATCCGACGAGGCCATGATTGATGGCGCGAGGCCAACACGTGGCCTTGAGTAACATTTTCAGAAGTGTTCGTATAAAAGGATTTTGATAAATTTTCGACTATTGTATAAATAATGCAGTATGTAATTATTGAAAGTGGTCGATCTAATTCCCTACGACTTTAATTATTCATTTCTTTTCATATTTTAGATTTAAATATGAATGAATAGGTCCCGATGAATGGACATATGGAAGTGGTGCTGAGTAACTCGGTGTCCATGGGTAGTTGGTACCGATCAGGTACCAAGACTTAGGTGCAAGACAACCAAAAACAGAAATTCCATGGGTTAACGGGTTGTCAACGGAACCCATGGAAATTGGGGCGTCACAACATTAGTTAAAACACCATAAAAATTAGCATCCTCCCCATCATGCTCCCCAGAAACACAAATACCACTATTTTGTGCAATTCGAGGATCATCACGATCTTTCACGTGAAAACGAACTCCATTTACAATACATCCTGTATATGTGTGAATTTGAGCATCTAGTCCACATGTCAATGAATATAGTTCATTCAAACTTCCCGTATGATTGCTTACATGAATACGTGATCCGTAATAATAAAAAATGTATTATAAATATCAAGTGTTTCTCCACTTATCATTATGAAACATGAAAGTTATAATCATAACTTACATGATCTTTAAACCACTTTGGAAAGCACCTTTTCTTGTTCCAACCTAAATTTAAAGCACACCCGCAACTCATCCAAGTGCTCACTATGTGTGCATTGTTTGAAAAAGCTGTAAATAAGGTGTTCCATTACACATAACACAAATATTTGAAACAAAGAACTTGTATAAGATTGGTTAAGACTTACTCTAAATATAGTTGCAGCTCACAACAATTATTTATGGCATACCAATGTGCCTTTTCTATTTCCTCTGAAAGTGTCAGACACTAATCGCCACCTATTGGTCGTGCCTATTGTGAGAAAATAGATAGATGACCACGAGCTTGTTCTTCTCGATTATCATCATTCCTTTCAACTAGAGAGAAGCGTGTTTCAATGCCATGAAGGTACATTGAACAAAATGTTAAAGCTTCATTTACAGTGTATGCTTCAGCAATAGAGCCTTCTGGTCTAGCTTTATTTCTCACATATTTTTTAAGTGTGCCTAGGTTCCTAAATAAACAAGATTATTATCAAAAAAAAAATAATTGTTTATCATGTGATAACACTACACAAAAATTTTTATTTCTTATAAATGTGAATATATGCAAAATGCCTCTCAAATGGATTCATCCATCGATAACTTACAGGTCCAGCAAGTTTAGATTCACGAGGCAAATGCACCGCCAAGTAGATCATAATATCAAAGAAAGTTGGGGGGAATATCCTTTCAAGTTTACATAATATTATAACAATCCCTTCCTCATGTCTTTCTAAGTTTGTGACATTCAATGTCTTAGTGCATAACTTTTGAAAGAATCTAGATAATTCAACCACTGCATCACACACATCCTTATTTAAATAAGGACGAATACCAATAGGGAGAAGTCGTTGAAGCAAGACATGACAATCATGTGATTTTAACCCTAAAATCTTCCCATTACTAATGTTTACATTCCTTGATATGTTTACTGCATAACCATTTAGAAACTTAACTGATTTAAGAAATTTACATAACTCTTTTCTCTCTTCCAAGGTCAAGATATAGCATGAATGGGGTTTTAATAACTTATTCCCTTTTAATTGAAAATGTAACTCATTCCTTATCTTCATGTCTGTTAAGTCCAAACGAGCTTTCTTAGTATCTTTAGTCTTCCCAACAATATTCAACAAGGTATTCACAATACTTTCACAAACATTCTTCTCAACATGCATCACATCAATATTATGTCTCATCTTAAGCCGTGACCAATACTCCAACTCAAAAAAAACACTCTTTCTTGTCCAATTCAATTCTCCAGGACATCGTTTTCGTTTCCTATTTGCATTATTAATATGCTTATCAGGTCTACAGTTATAAACATGAGACAATTTCTCTAAAATGTCATCCCCATATGGTATCTTTGGTGGTGGTCAATGTTCAGGCTTACCATCATGTTGTCAACTCCTTCTCCAATTGTGATTAAGAAGTAAGAATCTCCTTTGGCCCATATAACATATTTTGCTTCTAATGCCTTGTGATGATGTGTCTTCATTACAAATAAGACATGCCTTGTACCCCTTTGTGCTCCAACCTAACAAGCTTCCATAAGCAAGAAAGTCATGTATAGTCCATAGTAGACATGCATGCATGCGAAAATAATCTCCACTTGACATGTCAAACGTATGGACACCATCATGCCATAACTCTTTAAGCTCATCTATCAACGAGAGCAAGTATATGTCCATATCCTTACCTGGAGCTTGTGGCCTAGGAATAAGTAATGACATCATGAAAAAACTTTCCTTCATACATTTCCACAATGGCATATTGTATGGAACAAGGACAACATGCCACATACTATATTTTTAACTCATAGTACCAAATGGATTGAAACCATCAATTGCAAAGCCTAACCTGACATTTCTAGCATCATGAGCAAACCAAGGTTATTGATTATAAAAATCCTTCCATACTTCTGAATCTGCTGGATGCCTTAACACCCCATCTTCATGCAATCTTTTTTTCCTTATGCCATCGCATATCAACTTATGTATGTCTTGACGTAAACAATCTCTATAGCCTTGGTTTTAATGGAAAATGTTGTAAAGTTTTTTGTGGGATCTTTCCATTTTTATATCTTAGCTCACCACACACAGGACAATTATGAAGTTTCTCATTCTCTTTCCAAAATAATGCAATAATCATACTTCTGTAGCGCATGAATTGAATCCATACCCTAAACCAAAATCTCGCAACATCTTCACTCCATAATGTGATTGGAATGCTTCGCGCTATTCGAAAAGCATCAAGTAATAATTCGAGCAACATGTCAAAATGACTTATTGCTTTCCATCCATTGAGCTTTTATATGCATCAACTTTACAGAAAGTCAATCAGGAACTTAGTACCTTTGGATATAGAGCTTGATGAGCTTCACCAAACAAATGATCATTATTCTTCTCATTTCTACTTGTTTCATGGCTAGTAGATTCATTTGAGTCATGTTCCTTATTTATTAGAGCATGCATATCATATAGTGCAACAATAATGTCATCATCAACATAGTTTTCATTTACTACACACCCATCTCTATCACCATGCATACCAGTTTGACCAAGTAAAAAACCTCCAACATTTTCACCAGGATGTATCCATCCCATTACCATTTTGGCGAAAACCCATATCTAATTAGGTGTTGTTCAATCGTGACCAAATCATGGAATCTTACATTTAGACATTGTCGCCATGGGCATCGTGTTTTATTATCCACCCTCAAGTGTTTCCTTGCTTCTTGAATAAAGGTTCTCACACCTTCAACATATTCATGACATAGTCTATTTTGAGGTGCATCCAGGGGCCTATTCATCTTCTTAGATCCTGACATAATCACCCGATATGTATAAACTAGATGGGAAGTAAAGAAATGAGATAAATTAGGGTGTAATAATGCATGTATAGTCCTATAAAGAGATGACCATGCTCACACATGTAATCTTAAGAACTTGCTCATGCCCAGATAGTTTACATTATGAAAAGAATTATAACGATAGGTAAAGTCATGAAAAAATTTAGAACTTGTACAAAAAAATATTATATCAAACTACAAAACAAATTACATTCAATTTCAAATCTTATAAATCAAACATAATTTTATGTTTTAATACTTTATTAATTTTATTTTAATTTTGTTTCAGTATTTTCTAATATGTCCAAAGTGCAATAATAAAACAATTGATGAATTCCTTTATTCATCACCCAAGTGTTTAAATTAAATGAAAGCCTGCAGCATGTAGTAACAATTGGTGACTCTCAAATAAAACTTCATCTTTACATCGACTCCTTCCTCCTACCTTTACGAAAGTTTTCCTTCCTCCTACCTTTATAAAAGTTCTCCTTTCTTGTACCTTAACAAAATTTCTTCATCCCCTACCCTTAGGAAAGATCTCTTAAACACAACCACTTAACATGAGTTCTCAAAATTTATAAATAAATGACCAATCTAAACAACATCTTCACAATAAATATATACAAAGACAAAGTATAATCAATCACTAAAATGTCATATTTCTACATATCATTTGAAATAATTGAGATTATTTATAGAAAATCCATCTAATACAAACTTGTTAGAATATAGAAGGAAACAAAATTTAAGGCAAGAAAAAAACATCCGTACTTTATACGTTGCAAATTACTATATTTAATTTTCCTAATACTATAAAAAATATAAAATATGAAACCTTGAAACATGATCTAAATAAAATAAAAATGGAAACATTAATACCCTTCATTTTTTAAATATACTATTTTCCTAAATGAACTAATTTATTTGTATTTTTTCAAAAATAGTAGGAAAGAATAAAAATATCAAGCTGACGAAAAGTAAAGAAAATTTTAAAACATTTCTCCATTACGATTAGGATTTCTATTCCCATAAGAAATATTTGGATAAAAGACATCAAATAATGCAAGATATGTGAATCTAACCTATCAATCCAATTTTTTCCTTGAAAAATAATCCTTTTTGGACTAAAATACCCCTTTCTATTTCATGTATTTACATTATGTTTTAAAAGAACGTTACTTTTGCAAGAAAACAAGGGTATGTGTCTCTCTCTACTTCTTTCTTTCATTAAAGGGTATCTATTTTTAATCCCCTATTTCTCTTCTTTTATATGATTAACAGCAAATTGGGTTTCTATTTAGTGGAACACGATCTCCACTCCCACCCCTTTTTAGTTTTTACGGTGCACCATGCTCTCCCCATTTATTAATTATATTCACTTTATTATCCAAATGGGTGGAGTGAAGTGTGGATATGCATTCAACTTCAATCCATTAGGAGGTTGAAGGGTCTAAGTGTGCTATGCTTATCCCTTGTGCCCTGACAATAGTCCAATCCCCATGCAAGTAGCACTTTGAATTTGACGATCAAGGTACTTGACAGCAAATATTACATGCAATCTCGAGTTTGTAGAGATTGACCTTATTTACTCTCAGAAAATTTACAAAAATATTACTTCAAATTTTAAAATATAAAATAATATCATACGAGAGGGGGGGGGGCCGTCTGAATAATGAGATGAAATTATTAAGAGGAACATCATAAAAGAGGTACCTTATATGAAAGCATAAATTTTGAATGATTGGACATTCCAATACAATCTATGACCGATACACTCAATTAATCTTATGAAAACTGTGACGCCCCAAATTTTCAAGGGTCATTTTTTTTTTTTCTTTTTGTACTCTAGGTTCCCTTGAGTTTGGAAAACTAGGTCGGAAGCCTCCTTATTGTACAATGTCCATGAGCGATTGTCAATGAGCGATGTAACTCAAACAATGCATAGCCGCGATTCATTGAGCTCTTGGGCGACTTCTGTCGTGACAAGGAAACTCTATCACTGGCGGCTCGACGGCGGCGCGTCGCGCGTTCGTCATCTTGTGCTATCGCGCGTGCTCAAGGTGCTCACGGCGCATGCTTTCGGCGTTGCCGTGCGCTCAAGGCGTCTCATGTGACGAGGTCAGTTGACAACGTCGGCAGGTGGAATTCACAATGGATATCGGGTGACCCGACGATACCTGATGTAATCCCATTGTCTGGGTCATATTTTCACAAAAACCGAAGGGGCATCTCCTTTGTTGCGGGAGCTCTACTGACATATAACACGTATGCCGATATAATCATAACCCATCGGGGGTCTCTAACAGAAGTAGTATTACATTACCACAGGTGTCCATCTGTCCATGTCCCGATATATACATCCTTTACCGGGATCCATACATTCATATTTAAATCCCAAAATATGAAAATAAAAAGCAATTACGATCTTGTGGGGTAGATCCTGACCCTCTTATCATAATTACATACTAAAACAGTGAATAATAGTCCTGATTCATGCCACAGTAGGTGTATTGGAATCAACAAAATTTATATCCTAAATCCTACTGCCGTAGCGGAGCTACTTTGCGATACTCATTAACTTTGGTGGGACACGAGGATAGAGTTTTCTTCGTACAAATGACTTACAGTGAGATTAAAAAATGGTGAATTTCAGTTTAGATTTTAAGGTTTGATGAAAATGGTGGATATTGGTAAAAACAGTGGAGTTGGATGGTTGCAGGCTGATAATAAAATGAAGAAAAATAAGAAAAATAATAAAAGAGGTCTCCTTGAAGTATCAGGATACTGGGCTTAGGATTCTAGGGTAACTAAGGGGTCCTCGGGTTCATTTCCTTGCATTGGGGAGGATGACCTATAGTCATTTCCCGAACCGGATCTTCATTTAGCTTTAAAAACTAAACCCTAAAATTTTCCCTTTTGAAAAACAGCATTTACTGATCATTCATGGTCCCCGACAGTGAAAAACAATTCTCCCTGACTTACCTTACAATGATTAATAGAGGGTAACTAATGAATCTCAGTGGATCTAGCAATAAGCATCCCACTTTGAACCTAAGATACGAAATACAGATCGATTCAGGTGAATTTAGGGGATTTAAACCTAGCGTGAAGAGAAAAACCAAAAATAACAGTGAATACCTGCGTTGAAAGCATGAGAACCCTACATTGCGCCAGTTCCTTGCCCGGTAACCTTTCTCTTCCAAGGAAGGGTTTAGCCACTCATCCTCAGAGTTGTCATCCCTCGGAGGTGGAGCTCAGTAACTGACCAGTGGAAAGAAAATGAGGAAGAGGAAGCGGAGAAGGCCGAAGCGGGAGGGCGAAAGCTTCTCAGGTCAGTGACAGATTGATTGATAGTTTGTATAGTGGGGAGAAGCATATATGGAACAAGTACAAAAAAAAACCAAGATCGGAAGGAATTAGAAGGGATAAAATGGGAAGAAAACAAAAATTTATGGCAAAAACATAGCGTCAAGCGGGTGAGCAGTGGAAGGCTGCGGGAGACATGGAACAATGCATAGAGTTGAAGCAGGTGCCTTGAGAGACAATTTCGCACCCAATTTTTGCTATGCTCCATTTTCTTTGTATTTTCTGTTCTTCTTTCCTTCTAGTCTGTCTGCCGTGCGAGTTTGACTTGAATTCTTTTGAGCTTGGATCGACTCGACAATTTCGAGCATAATAAAGCTTGCAAAACTACAAATTAGCCACAAAATGCGATGGTGACTAGTAGAGACCTTAATGTGCAAATTGGGTTCAGTACGATTAGTACACAAAAAGTGCTGAAACACAGTAATAAAGCCGGGGTTGAAATAGCACTTTTTGAGCACTAATGAGTCCCAAAGAATTCTGATTTTCAATTCTTTTATACCCAATGACACACAAAATGGTTACTCAAAGGTAATATATCGAGGGCACGTGAGGCTTTCTTCATAATCACGGCCTCGTCGAGCTTCGTCTCCACAGTACTTTTGTACACGAAAGGGGATCGCGGCTTAGGTAGCGATTCCCGATAGAAATTCTGCTCCTATAAGGGTTATTCCCCACCTAAAATGCACATGCAATGGCCACCATGAAAATGTCCAATCACATTCCATATAAATAATGCAATCCTATATGGAATATTACGTGTCATGCATGAGATGAGACTCTTCACACCACAACCCGAGTCCCAACTGACTCCCTTACACTGCAATACCAAGTGTGAAAACCGATCATTGGTGTTTCACCCAAATGACTCAACATAGACTTAACCCTCCAATGTTAATTCAATTTTACAAAATCAGTATGTTTATTTGGAGTTGCGAATTTTAGAGGTCTCATGAAGCCGTATATAACACTTTCGCGAACTTTCATCGCTGAGATTACATATGTCTAACCAAGAGCCAATTTAGGTATTTCACCCTAGGGGGATCTGCCCCATCTTGCTTCACGAACACACAAAATTTATTAAGTCGAGATTTTGGACGTTGTCCCACGATTCGAGGGCTCGATACACATTCACGAGAATGTTGAATAGCGATACTATGCACCCACACTACGACTCGGCCACGATGTGACCATGCATGAAATCGAATCATGTCATTTCATGCTATGTCATGCTACATGCAACATTTATAAATTCCGAATAATTATATTTCCTACATATAATTTCCATTCATCAAAATTTCCATGTTAATACATCATGCAAGCTAATTACTACCCAAATAGTGTTGTTTTACACTCTTATTACAACAGGGTTTGAGCACTTTTTAAGTAGTAATCGACCCTAGTAACCGATTGTATGTTAAGAACCTAGTTATGCTCTTGATCATATTTTATGGGAATTTTGTAGTTTTTCTAGCAGTTCATACGCGAGGTTAGAGAGTCGACTCAATCACGGAGAATTCAAGTTGAAATCAGTGCGGGTCGAAGTGGAAAAGATAAGCAATGCGAGAAGAAGCAAACGACCAGGTAATTTCGCAAGGTTCTTGGGGAATTTCATAACAACCTTCGAGTTCGTGGGGGCACCGGAGAATTTCACCGAGCCCTGCGAATTTGGCTGCTATTGTTGACTTTTGTTGTACTCTTTTTTATCTCTTCCAAATTTGTCCCTATGTAATAGTGATTATCTTTTGATATTTTGGTAAATTGTATTTGCAGTATGGCATATATTCCAAAGACAAGATTTTGTAATGATGGATTCATCGAAATTGAGAAAGCTTCCTGGAGAAGCCTCGGTTTTTTTTCTCTCTTGCATTTTCCTTCACTTTCTCACTGGCCAAACACCCTC
Source organism: Tetrastigma voinierianum (assembly GCA_016808115.1). Classification (NCBI taxonomy): domain Eukaryota; kingdom Viridiplantae; phylum Streptophyta; class Magnoliopsida; order Vitales; family Vitaceae; genus Tetrastigma; species Tetrastigma voinierianum. Next base: position 202,386 of record JAEQBH010003768.1, on the reverse strand, counting down.
TGAGGAACAACTTAGAGGATGAGTGGCTAAACCCCCTTCTTCCTTGAAGTAAAGGGCACTAGGGAAAGGAACCTGAGGCAAATAATGGTTTCTCATGTTTTTATTATCTAAGACCATTAAGGCTCAGTGAATACCATTTGCAAAGGATAGTTATTCTAGGTCAGCTTTTATAACTAAATAAAGAACCGGTTCGAGTGATGACTATAGGTCATCCTCCTCAAAGCAAGGAAAAGACCCGAGAAACCCTCATTTTCCCTAGGAACCTAAGGCAGTGACCTAACTAAGAATTTATATTTTACAATTTTAACTCATTTACTTTTAGTTTCCTACGACTCCCTCACTTTTATGAAAACACAAAATCCAAAATGAATTCACCAGTTTAAACTTCAATGTGAGTCATTTACACAAAGAAAGCCCATCCTTATGGACGATCCTAGAACCACTATGCTATAGTAGCTATGCTACACCAGTACGAGGTGTTAGGTTATAAATATTGTTGATTCGGGGAATACCACTACGAGCTCTACATGCGTACACTTCTGGAAATCGAATGGGTCTTTGCCAGGGATGGTGCCTTAGTGCAAATGACAGCTTGCTTAACACTTGTGATCCTCTTCATAAGCTCTGGTGAATTTCTCTTCTTTTATCATTCTTTCTTGCGGTTTACTACGAGGTTGACTAATTTCATTTCATTGTCAATATTTTTTTAGCTAACATTAACCCTTTATGGTAGAATCTTCTTTCTTTCTCTTTGGTGTTGTCTTGTTTTCATGTAGGAGTTTATGTTCCAATGGTCTAGGAATTCAAGAGGCAGATTAGTTAAAATTAGTATCCCACAGAATCCACAGGAAACAAATTCTAGAGTGAGCTTGAATTCTGATCCAATGGAACCCACACATGAAGACGTGAGTCGTTGAGAGAGTGGAAGGGAAGCTCAATGCATTGGGTCCATGAGGACCACATACACCCTCAGATTTGATTCTCCCTCTGCATTGTGCCTCAATTGAAATGATTATTAGACCTTACCATAAATCTGCACTCAGCTGCACTTTCCATGGTATGGAGGTGAGAACCCCTATACACATATCTTGGATTTGAAGGTTTCTGGCTTGTACCTTCAAAGGAGATGCGCCACTTTGGACTTAATGAGGCTTAAGCTTTTTCCTTTCACATTGAAGGATAAAGCCCAGGTACAGCTCAACTCCACGAGCGAGAACCATCAGGAGGCCCCGGAGGCGAGATGCAAGTGAATTTTTAAAGAAATTCTTCTCGCTCACAGGCAAACGGCGCAAGAGCGGATTTCCACTTTCTCACGACTAATGAGAGCAAGAAAAATTTACATGAATCTTTGGGAAAGGTATGTAAGGCTTGCTGATGCTATCCTCACCATGGGTTTACGACACTTGGCTACTGATCATCCATTTTGGAAATGGAGTTCTCACGCATGACGATTGTTGGGCCCATATTATTGGAAGAGACTTCTTGAGCAAAAATCGGGGAGAGCTTTGGATTTTTAAGGGTATGTAGCTGAAGCTTCAAAGGTTGGGATGAACTGCTCCCCGGGGAAATGGAAGATAAGAGCCTCAGAAAAGCCTGAGGGGTGGCATGTATTCACCTTGGAGGATATGGACATGAAGGGATAAAGTTTCAGCAGCTAGAAGGTTGGAAGAAGTGAAGGAAGATTACATGAGGGTGCGGGGCGGGGAGGCCCGGGGTTCTGTACAAGCCCAAGCTTGCCCATGCATACGTGGATCAGCGAGCATGTGGGAGAGTACAGGTGTCCCACCGTTCGGCGATAAGAGAGATGTTTGTTGATCGAGACTGATTTTGTTGGTCAATCTGAAGCCTAATGCACCTTATGGAAATACTCTGACCACAATTAGGGGCCTCCCCGATCTCCTAGAAACTAGAAGCGCCACGATTACATGCACCCCTTGTTGCACAACCACAATATGGTTCTTCATCTCGAGCCTTGACCACCACAATCGACATCTCCCGATTAAACCCAAGCGTCACCAAGCTTGAGTAGGTGGTGGGTAGCTTTGTGGAAGAGCGAAAGCCCCGTCGATACTCGATTGAAGCTGGTAGAGCACTCACGAACAAAAGAATAGATGGGCTCCAAAATGATATTGCTCATAAAATAGACAACCTCCAATACTCCATCTCAATGCTCACCAATCAATAGCAAGTGCATGAGAAGGGTAAATTTCCTTCACAAACCAAATAGAATCCCCAGGGAATCAAACGGTACAGCTGATACGGTGAAGATTTGCTCCTGAAATGGATGAGGTTAAAAGCCATTATCACTACAGTGGTAAAAATTGATCAGCGCCAATACGAAAACCCTTTGGATGTAACCCGAGGAACAACGAGATGAGGATTTGGAACATATGAGTGGACAGGGCTATGATGAAGAAGAGCATCGCGTCCACCCGTTTCACCGATACTTAGAGAGGCGAGGGGTGAGCAACCGACATAAAATTTTTTTTTTTTTTGAGTGCGAGGCAGAGTGAAGTCAATATCCCTCTTCTAGATATGATTAAGCGAGGTTAGCATATGCGAGGATTTCACCAGACACATTATCTTTATAAAATGACTAAATGTGAATAAAAAACTTTCTTGACAAAGCAGGTGACCATCATCTGATGAGACCAGAGTGATGCAAGAATCCAGGGATCTCCTACCATAAAAATGAACATTTCATTCGGGAACTCAGGTAGAAAGAGCATTAATTGGGGGCCGTGTCAATTTGTCATTTTACTCAATCTACAAGTAGTTAGGCTGGAGACTTAGCCCACTACCATCACCTTGTCTTGGCGGATACATCAAGAAAAATCAAAAGGGATAGTCGGCAGATTGTTTTATGGCAGGATAAGTTCTATTATCCTGTGGACTTGTTGTTCTCGATACCGAGCTAGTGGCTACAGGAGCCAATTATGTGCCCATCATACTGGGGAGGCCATTCTTGGCTACCTCAAATGCCATCCTCAACCGCCTAAATGGAGTCATGCAACTTACGTTTGGAAACATGACACTGGAGCTCAACATTTTTCACTTAAGCAACAAGCAAGAACCATAAGAGGAACAAGAACTAAAGGAAGTTTGCCTGATTGGCACAAGTAAGGGAGGGCACTATGCTCAGAAACTGCAAGAGGAGCTGATGGAGAGTATAGAGGAGCTTGATGAAGAATAATTTTCCTACCACCCTATAGCGCCTCCACTGGGCCTACCACCAAAAACACTCCGAAAGGGGTCGAGTAGATCATTTCTCCCGAGATCAAAGTCCACTTCTTTTTGTTTGATATTTTATTTTATTTTATTTTATTCTATTTCATTTGTTCTTATTTATTTTCCTTCTTTCCTTAATTTAACCTAATAGTAGCTTGATTTTCATTTTCCCGTTTTTATTTGATATCACTGTTTTGCTTTTGGGTGTGAATTGCTCAATTTATGAAGCAAGGTGGTGCAATAGAAAAAATTTTAGAAAGCATATCATTTTTGCAAGGGTTGCGAGCGCAGCCCGGGTCATTTTCACATAAGTGTTTCGTAGTGCGAAATTTTGCAATGGATTTTGGCAGAACAAGCCATTTTCACACTACGAAATTTCGCAAGGCATTTTCACAAGAGCAGGCCAATTTCGCAAGGCCATTTCGTAAAGGTTGTAAAAATTTCGCAACCCTCTTGCCTTCACTGTCATCCTCATTTCTCCACTTTTCCCTTTTCCATGCCTGCGAACTTGTGCGGTGCATGTTCCCACCCTTTTTATTTGTGCCCTCCAATTTTCAAAAAGAATTGGTAGTGTCAAACCGTGTCAAACCCAGCGCCCAAGCTTGAGAACCTCTGTGTTAGTGCTCCTCCATTTCTCGAGCTTCCCCTCCGTTTTTTATCCTCCCAATCATAAACCATTCACATCTTGCCCCTTCACCCATAAATAGGAGCCCTAACCCCTACATATCCTCCATTTCCTCCTGCGAACACACCATCCTATACGAAGCCCCCATCCTCTGTGTGCCTCCCCTGCAAAAACCATTTTCTAGTGTGAAACCCTAGCTACTTTAGTCTTCAGCCATGGCAAAGACCAGAGGTGGGCATAGTGCATCCTTCAGACCTCGCGTGAGGTCCTCATTTCCTGCCCAGGGTACACAGCCACCCCCAACACCGCGCCGCCCCCACAGAACTCGCGATCTAATCCCACCGGGTCGGCCCCGCCCTCCTACTCCCGCACACGTATATGAGACAAGACTGGGCAACACCTCCTTCCTCCACATCCATAGTTAGCCCAGAGCTCTACCCTCCAAAAAGAGGGCTCTGACCTTAGGTCCCTGAATCCCCCGTCGCAGCCTCGCTGAAGCCCCGCCTCACCTCCTCAGGCCCCTATTGCTGATAATTCTCAAGTCCACTCTCCGAGATCCATAATTAGAAGGCCCATTTTTCACTGTGGCTCAATCGCAGGTAATTCTGACTGCAGTGGCAAGGACCTACATAATGATCACTTTTATGACATTCCGGCCTTCGCTGCCCTCTCTGAGCTTTGGGACTCCATGGGGCTTGTGCATCGCTACTCCTTGGAACCCTTTATGACTCCACGCCAGTTCTTCTATCTGCGTGTGGTAATCGAATTCTACCAAACTATGACTTCTAGGAGAAACCGCAATCCTACTACGCTACACTTTTCCATTGATGGTCGTGAGGGAATTCTTCAAGCATCTGACATAGCTGCCACATTCAATCTTCCTGTAGCTTTGGCCAACTCTATGGACTACAGGCAGTGGCCACATCCCTCACCCCTGGAGATGGTCCACATCTTTTCCCGAGACACCTCAACTGGTCCCATTTTGTCCAGAAGGCAGCTCCCAACAGGGATGCTTTTTATTGATCATGTGTTGTGATCAACATATTTCTTCGCACTTGCCCGCAGGAGGAGCCATACTAGAGGCACTGTACCACATTTATGAGGGTTTCTAGTCTAACCCTGCGGAGCTCATCATGAATTCTATTTTCCACTTCGAGGAGAAGATACACTCAGAAGAACCCTGAGGCCAAGGTTATTCCCTACTATTTCCGTGGCCGCTTCTCCTCACAAAAAGGTCACACATCGGGTTTTTCTACCGAACCCCATTTAGAGCGTTGTTGGGTAGGCGACGCTATTTTCACAGTGGAAAAGTGGCAATTTGTGTCGGGTGCTCCTCCTCTCCCACTCAGGGATCTAGCAGAGGACCAACCGCCACCTATAACTCTTGTTGAGGAGGCCCACATCCCAAGATCCACGGGCCCTAATAGCCACAGCTCCACCGCCCATCATTTGAGCCCCAAAGGCCTCCCGGTCCTTGTAGATCCGCTGGCCCAGTACTTCGCATCACCTATGGAGACATTCCCATTTCTCCCCATGATTTTCCCCGGGCTATTATGACTACAACCGCACTAGCAGCCTACATCCGCTTCTCTACGCCCATCCCGCTGTCGAGCGGGACGGCACGTGACCGGCTGTCCTTACCAAAACAATGCCATCTCAGGTACCGCCAGAGCCACCTAGGCCTGCCTCAGATCCCTCCCAGTCCACCAATAGTATCCTCACCCTTCAAATTTCAACCTATAGCAATAGCACTAGCAAACCTGGGGCCTCCTCTCAGAAATTACGCACTCCTCCTTGCAAAGAACAATGCTAGCCCTTCCCAGCCGCCCCTTCCCCCGTTAGCCTCACTAGGCGCTCGCTCATCCTGCCTAAGATGAGGATGACACTCCACCCTCTGCCAATATCTGAGGAGGTAGTGACAGAACACCCCAAAATATACCCCTAGCGCTGACGTGTTTAGGGTATTTTTTAAGATAATTTGAATGTTTCGTGAGTTAAATGCGAAACATGAAACGAGACCCGGAATTTACAGACTTAAGGACAAAATTGTAATTTGTCCGTAAGGCTTAAAAGTCATAATGAAAAAGACTATGAGCCAAAGAAGAAATAATAGGAATTGGTGTGTAATTCCTAGAAGATTAGAGGCCAAAATACAATAACAGGAAATTGAAATACAAATGGCCAAGAGTTGGAGGACCAAAAAGCAAATAAAGAAACTTAACCCAAAATGGTTTGATAGCCAAACAAGGCCTAAGGATATTTGATTTAAAGACCAAAATTGGTCTCATGTTTGGAGGAGGAACAAACCGTATGGGAGAAGAGAATGGGAGAAGAAGAAGAAGAGGAAGAGGAAGAGAAGAAGAAGTTCAAGCAAGGCCAACAAGGTATGGAAACTAATCTTGATCATGGAATTGTATGGATCTATGGAATTTTAAGGCTTTGTATGATTAATAGCTTGTCTCCAAATCTAGGGTTTTGATAGAATTGCATCCTAACCTTAGATTTCTTGAAATTAAGGTTGGTAAAACCCACAAGGAACAAGATAAGTATGGAATCCCCCTTTTAGGTTGAATTCATGGTTAAATTGTATGTAATGGAGTTAGGGTTTAGAACAAACCCTAACAACTCTCTATTTTTGGATCATGTATGGTTGTGACCCATTAGAATTGTTTTGAAGGATTTCATGATATGTTTGAGATAAGATAAGAATTGAAAGAGGAATTGAGTAGAAAAGAGGTTACAAGATAAATATGAAATGGTTTTGATGTGTGTATGAAGTATAGAGTTGAATTGGGTAGCAAAATATGGAAAAATGGAACAAAAACACACATTCTGGGAATTTTCAGGTGACATGTACTGGTACACCTTGAACATGTACCGGTACATGTTAGGTTCTGGTCATTTTGGGCCAACATGTACCTAAGACATGTTAGGTGTACCTAAGACATGTGATGTCCTCGTTTCCTGCTTCTGACCAGCTTTTCTTATTTTAATATAACTTGCCCATTTCTTATCCGATTTGAGTTCTTCAAGTGGGTAATTAAAATAGACTTCAAGGAGAACCAAACATATAGAAATAGCTACCTTCTAATTCTAACTCTAAGTGGCCCAAAAATTCACTCAAAGTGGGGCCATGTGCAAGCTTTACCCCCAGACGCTTGATTACAGAGGTCCGAGTTGTTTCTGACGTATCTTGAGTTCCGGTGCTCCGATTTGGGTGATTCCAGTTGGAGGAGAACCCTTAGCACCTTAGATTTAGCGCTGGGATTACAAAGAACTAGTTTCAAATATTGACAAGGCACTGGAAATGAATATTTCAAACTGTTCTTCGTAAAATTCCAGAACCGACTAGTTAAGGAAAATGCCATAACTTGAGTTTAGATGATCCGATTGGAATGATTCCAAATTGATTCATCGAGAATTTTCAGAACTCCATGAATGATGTGTGGATAGGCATCATACCGTACAAGTATCTGAAATGCCATATGGAATAGGCATGAAACCTGAATATGATATGAAACCTGAAAATGAACTGAAACATAAATATGAACATGAAAAGAAATATGTCATGAACACAGAAGGTAATAAATATAGGTTATGAGTTCTGAAAGACATATGATCATATGACTACCTAGGATCGAAAAATGAATGAGTGGACGTCCTGATGGTGCTTCGACACTCCTGTTGGTGCTCGGCCACTCACATTTGGTGCTCGACACTCTGTGGTGCTTGGCACTCTGTTGGTGCTACGGCACTCGCATTTGCGTGAAGCGGTACGTCACGTCGGTGCTCGGCGCACTCCTGGCACGGTGCGCACGGCACTCTGTTGCGTGGGCGGGCACGTCGTCGGTGCTCGGCACTCCTGGCGGTCGCTGCGGCACTCTGTTGCATGGGCGGGCACGTCTGTGCGGTGCTATGGCACTTGATGCTGTATTGTACCTTCGGGTACTTATTATCTTTGCGTCCTATACTCATTCGTATGATTGGTCTAGGTAGTCAGACAGAGACATATGATAAGACGAATAAATAAGAGTAAAGATACGAATGTATCTTTGTATCGATTAGGATTACGTAGTACCTAAGACACTCTGTATCTTCTTAAGTTACGTTGTACCTACACGGGTACTCTGTTTCGATTAAATTTATGCTTCGTTACCTATGGGTACTCCTATTATACGATTAAGCTCTGTAACTCATGGGAGTCTGAATGATAATAAGCTTGTTATAATTATAAGTTACGAATAAGAATAAACTGTAACTCCTATGGGAGTCAGGAGCCGACACATATGTAATTATAAGTATAAGTTACGCATAAGAAGAAACTCTGCTCCTACGGGAGGTCGAATAAGTATAGAATCTGGTAGTACCTCACGGGTACTCCGATATCGATGAAACAAGTATAAGTCCGGTAGGTACCTAAAGGGTACTCTGATATCGATAAAATAAGTATAAGCTCGGTGAGTACCTACGGTGCTCGTGTCGGTCAAAATAAGTACAAAGTTCTGTAAAATAAGTATAGAACCGGTCGTAACTCACGGTTACTTAGGTATAATGAATCGTGATGCGCTCTGAAAGACCAATGGAATATCTGTAGAAGTACGATCGACCTTGTATGATATGATCTGATGCGATTGGAGCTCATCGTACCTCACGAATGCCTTCCACGAAGAATAAGATCCAGTAAGACAAGTATATACTCTTGTAAGACACATGTATAAGATACGAAACCACATGTATAAGTTACTGTAATACATGTATAAAATCCGAAAATACATGTATATGCTCACGAAAAATATCGGGATAAGATCAGAAACTATCATAATAAACTCACGTAGTACAAGTAGAAGATCCGTAAGACAAGGATAGGCTACGTGGCTTGCAAGTATAAGATACAGTACTAAAATAAGTTACCGTAATACCTACGGTACCTCTGTACTTTGATTAAGCTTCGATAATACCTACGCGGGTACTTTTCGTATATAAGGATAAATTACGTATGCCGGTATACATTGTGGCTCTCTACGTGATACCTACGGGTACCTCCGAACATATGTAAATTCCGTAGGATAAGTATGAGTTCTGTAAACTCCTATGGGAGATCTGAAATAGATATAAATACTAATACGTGTTTAAGTACCTCTGTATAAGCATAAGTTAACGTAACTCTACGAGAGATCTGGATAAGTATCGGTCGTGAGTTCAAATGTAGATGTCCTTTGGGAGATACGAGATAATTATAAGTCAGAGACAAATGCAGTATAAGTCAGCAATGTCCTTTAGGAGATTTGAATAAGTATACGTACGATCTTAGGAATGCGAGATAAGTATGTGTCCTACGGGAGATCGGAATAAGAATAAGTCTGCTCTAAGTAGAAGATCCGAATGCTATAAGTATAAGATCCAGAGATAAAGTTAAACTTGCTATGGTATGAATCCACATAAAGAATAAGTTTGCTATAAGTGTAAGACCCAAGAAGTAAGTATAAATTTGTTATAAGTAGTAAAAGTTCGATCCTTTATACGAGAGATGTGAGCAAGCGTAAGTTTGTTATAAGGATAAGAATGTATGCAAAATTGTTATATGATAACAAGTATATGTATTAGTCTGTTATATGAATTCTTGAAGATTCCGATATCTGTTACTGTTTTATGTGATTTGTGTTTCTGTATAAGATATGTTTCCCTTCAAAAGCGTAAAGCTTATGCAATTTAATCGGTGTAGGTACGAGGGAAGACATGCGAAGACATGCACGCATACGGTGGGCGACACACCGGTAAGGGTTCATCACAGTAGGTCCTGCGCTCTGAATATGTAATTGGAATGTAAAGTTGTTTTTGTATATGTATAAGTAAATGGGACTCGGTTATATGTGTCTAGATTTTGATGGACACCACTCCGGTGGTAGTTCTTTTGATTTGTATATAATATTTTGATTCTGTTATAAGATGTGGGCCATACCCACAAGTATAAGTTTCGACTTGAGAAAAAAAAAAAAATCAGGTAAATAATCCCAGTTCGGTCTCGCGCCTCGGAACCCGGTTCGGATCATGATCCGTCGGTAGGAATCCCGAAATTGTTAATTTCCTTCTTTTAAGTTTCCCTCCATACCCATTGGGGGCAATCGTATTTGGTTGGGAGGAGGACTAATAAAGGAAGTGGCTTTTATGTTATGGTTATGCTTTTGTTTTGAGCAAGTCCTTTTGTGTAGTTGAATGACTTGCTGGCAGTTAGTTTTTTTTTTTTTTTTTTTAACAAGTATGGGTATGCCTTTAGTATCAACACATGTTATATAGCTTACAGTTTCTCATTTACAACCTTTTTTTTTTTCTTTTTGTAATGCCTAGCTTGCAATAGGAGAAATTGAAATATTGTTCCAATATTGTTTCTGCTAGAATGATGTTATGCTTAGTTGAGTTGATAACCAGTTGAGATTCTTATTGTTTTCAACTTTTTTCTTCCACTTTGAACTAACCACACACTGTACACATTAGGTTTCAATAATAAGCTTAAAAAGTACCTTGCCTCCTAAGCCCTGCAAAAGTCCGGCCTAGTACTTTTGACCACCTTTAATAGGTCGGGACCCCTGAATGAAAGACTAATGAGTCTTTCAAAAAAAAAAAAAAAGAATTGCGACACTTTGCCTTGAAACCTGAGCACGGTCCGAGGGGTATATGGCGAAAGTCTTTAAAGCCTGGTGCCCTAAACCAATTGGTTAGGAGTCACCGACTTTGTGCTCGTTACATGGATGAATAGGTGGAGTTTAGCGAATTGTAGGTGCTAGAGTTTCGAACTCATTAAAAGTCCGGGGTGAAACCTGAAGAGTTAGTGGTTGAGAGATCCTTATGACTTTATGGCCTAAACCTTAATTGGTTGGGAGTCATCGGTGGACCCCCATTACATGGACCAATTGTGGTCGATACCCTCGACATTGCACCCCCTGCATGACAAAAAAGAGTTGTAGAATAAAAGTGGGTCTTTGATACATTGAGGTTGGTTAAGGCTGTTGGGTTGGAAAGATGTGAGAGATAGGTTGGGAGGTTGGGGGGGCTGTTAGGTTTAGACAAGAGATAGGTTGGGAGGTTGGGGGTGGGTGCGCGGGAGAACAGTTTCACAGATTATTTTTGTAACCTAATCAAACCAAACACTTAGGTTTTAGTGGAAGGCATCAGGTTGGTTCTCTATGAGTTGAACCTCTTTTGATACTTGATTTTGCATAGCACACAGTCTTCTTGAGATAGTTGTTGGACAGGATTTTGGTTACCCTTATTGAAGGTTATGCATTATCCCCTCATTTTTGAAACATCATTTTTGTGGACATATATAGTTGATCTTGTTTTTGTTTGCTTTCTTCTTCCTTCATTGCCAAGGGACTAGCCTATTGGGCATGGTGCCCTAAAAGCATGTAATTTGTACTGCTTCATGAAAACAATTTTCTATATTTGATTCTTCATATAGGTGTTGTATAATTTAGTAAATATCATAAAATCCCAAGTTTATTAATGTAACTATAATCTTAGTATATAATAGTTATATATGAGATGACCAAGATTATAGATAATAAACTAAACTGTCCGTAGTAAATCAAAGTAGGGATCTTTGATCTATAATATTACTAGTACGGTCCATTGAACATTAAGAATGTAGTAATCTTGATCTGGATTACTGATGTAGTGACATTAAAATGGAGGTGCTTTATGTAATTTGATTACATAGAACCGAGGCCGAGACATGGATTAAACTCTTAAATAATATCTTAGATTACAATTAAAATTTTAAATCGTGTCACTAGATGATCATATCTTGATTGATCTTAATCTGAGTAGCCATGGACTCTTGTCTATTTCAATAGGGCCTTTGATTCATAGGTTATAGTCGTCACAAGACGAGGCCCAGCTGCTATGTCTTGGAGGCCCGTTGAGATGAGTGGCCCCAAGGAACATGTCCTACGAGATATGGAATCCAAGCCGGCTGAGAGCGTGGGATAATTGGTTCCCTTAGAGTGTTGAATGCAGGCCCCGAGAGCAGTTTGAGGCGCTCTAATTTATAACGAGGTTTATAAATTAGCGTTCACTAATTGAATAATGGAACTTAAGGATAAAGATATCACTAGAGGGTAAAAGCGGTAATTTCACCTAGCTCAATGATGGACGATTTTGGAGGATTGAATTGCACGTAATGATCATATCCGTAATTTGCTTAAGTATCACTACGTAAATTACGTAATTACTTAAGAGTTCGAGTTTCGATTTTTAATGGAATATCTTGGAACTAATAAATTAGATTAATTGATTAAAGAGTTTAATTAATTATCAAATTTATTAGAGCTTCAGAACCACAAAGTCCATAGGTCCTGAAGTAGCCTACGTAAAACAACGTACAAGATTAAATTAACAAGAAATCCCTTGGAGGGCATAGTTGTAAAGAAATTGTTTTCATACCAACTATGTAGTAATTGTGGATAATTAAATGTTAATTAATTATTTATTGAATTAATTAATTAATAGTAATTACTATATGGATAAGCAGTTAATTTGATAAATTAATCTATTTATTTTTGTCACTTAATTTGAATTAATTTTAATTCAATATTTAAATATGTCTACTTGATCGATGGTTGAGATCAATTAACAGAGATAAAATAGAGCGAAACCTAAGCGCGTCAAGGGGTGATAAAAAATTAGAGAAAAAAAAAAAAAGAGTTTCACCTCTCTTTTTTTTTTGCCTCCGTCTAACCCTCTTGATCTCATGTGTTGAGAATATGAAGAGTTCTAAAAACAAAACCTTTGTTAATCTGTACGCCCACACGTACCCTGTAGTGAAGAGGAACGGCTTGGAAAATCATGGAAAACAGAAAAAAAAAAAAAAAAAAAAAAAAAAAGATCTTGAGTTGTCAACCCTACTTGCCAGAAAAATCTCCTTAATTTGATTGAGGTAATTCTTCTTTATTGTTTGTTGATTTGTATGCATGTACCATAGGATCGTAAAAAGAGTTTTTATTAATTTTTAAAATTTACTGGACCAAAATATTCCGCTGCAAACTTTGTTTTGAACTTTAAAAACATTCATAGCCATGTGTCGATTAGGGGGAGTGATTACTACCCAAACAATTCTGTTTTACACTCTTATTACTATAGGTTCTGAGCATTTTTTGCATAGTAATCAACCTAATTAACCCGGTTGGCATGTTAAGGACCTAGCTATTCGACTGATCATATTTTATGGCGAATTTTGTAGTTTCACGAGGCCGGTTATGCGAGTTAGAGAGTCGACTCAATCACGAGAATTCAAGTTGAAATCGAGTTAAATCAAAAGTGGAAGAAGAAGCGGTCTGAGAAGAAGCAAGCAGCGAGCAATTTGCGAGGGTTGCGAAATTTCACAACCCACAGTGAAATTTCGCATTCCGAAACTCTGAATTTTTCGCACGAGGGATCTGAAGACCCCCGTAGCCCATACGCGAAATTTAATTTACCAAAACTAAATTTGGTTGCTGCCTGTTGACTTTTTATTTTGCACTCTTTTTTATCTCTTCAAATTTGTCCCTATGTAATAGTGATTATCTTTTGATATTTTGGTAAATTGTATATGCCAATTTGGCATATATGCCAGAGACAAGACTTTGTAATGATGGAGTCATCGAAATTGAGAAAGCTTCCTAAAGAAGCCTTGGTTTTTTCTCTCTTGCATTTTCTTTCATTTTCCTTCACTTTCTCACTGGCCAAACACCCTCTGAGGATGAAAACTCAGAGGATGAGTGGCTAAACCCCCTCCTTCCTTGAAGTAAAGGGCACGGGGGAAAAGAACTTGAGGCAAATAAAGGTTTCTCATGTTTTCAACGTAGGTATTCACTAACATTTATGTGTTTTCCTTAAACTCTAGGTTTAGATCCCTTCTTCGAGTCACCTTGATTGGTCAGTACTTGGTAAGATTTTAGGGCTCATTGGATGCTTATTGCTAAATCCAGTGATCCATTAGATTGATTATCATTTACGAGCTATTGGAATATGAGTCGAGAACATCATTTTCTAGCATCACGAGACGTGTCTTTCGATGAATACCATTTTACAAAGGATAGTTATTTTGGGTCGAGCTTTTATAGCTAAATGAAGAACCGATTTGGGTGATGACTATAGGTCATCCTCCCCAACGCGAGGAGAAGACCCGAGAAACCCTCATTTTCCTTAGGAACCTAAGCCCAGTGACCTAACACTTCAAGGATTTCTATTTTACATTTTAAGTCATTTTACTTTTAGTTTTCACCACAAAACTCCTCACTTTTTATGAAAACCCAAAATCCAAAATGAATTCACCAGTTTAGAATTCAGTGTGAGTCATTTACATGAAGAAAACTCATCCTTGTGGACGATCCTAGAACCACTATGCTATAGTAACTATGCTATGCCAGTACGAGGTGTTAGGTTATAAATATTGTTGATTCAAAATGCCCTACGGGCTACATATAAATACACCGCGAATCACAAGCACATATTAACATGATTTTTACACAAAACCGCATATTATTTATTTTTTCCAACAATACACACAAAATGGCCCAAATCTGGACCCACGTACCAAACTGCTGGCTCTCTTGCTTCCTTTGATCCAAACCCATAGATTTTTAAATACATTTTTCTCGAGTTTATAATGAGAATAATGATGAATCATTACAAATCGATAGAACTGGGACCAATTTGCGTGAAAATACATAAATAGAAATCAAAATTTAGCAAAATCATAAGAAATCACCAGCAGGGACGCTGCAGCTTAAGTCAAATCTGAACAAGTCAGCATAAGAAGGGTAGTTTAAAGACCAAGTCACGAATTCTCCTAACAAATTTGGCTTCAAGAAGAAATCAAGAGTGAATAAGTGAAGTCGTGACTCGTAGAAGGAAGTCGAGATGTAACATGACTGGTCGAGAATAAAAGAAGCAACAAATGAAGAAGTTCAGTCGTCGCGATATCATCGCTATTCATGGCACCAAACGATAAATGACGCCGGATACCACCATGAGGTCGCGATATGAGTCGACTACAAAGCCACAAGAACAAATTTCTCTCAAGTAAAGGAAGTTTAATCAACTTTGAAAGAAAGGACTGATGTCGCGATTTGGACAAGAATGAAGACAACAATCACCATATCAGAACATAACCCCCAAATCAGACGGCACTGTGAACTAATGAAGAAGGCAGGAGATGTCACTGACAACGGCATTGAGGTTTCATGCACTGAAAGCCAAAGAAGAGATGGCTGGAGGTCGGACTAATTAGAAGTTGCAAACAAGATTGGTGAGTCAACATGTGGGGTTCACAAATAGAACAGAGAGACATCAAACACCGAATCGAAGATGTCGCAGCCCCCAGTGGTCGCCAGGTATCAGGGCGCCAAAGTAAAGGTGAAGTCGCGACGCCTTTTAAGAGGTCTTCCATGAAGATCACGGAGACAGAACGTTATATCACGCCCAGCGGGGTTCTTCCTCCGCCACCGCTGCAAGGATTATGGTCGCCACGCCTTTTAGCAGAAATGCCATCACCGCAGCAATGGAGGTCGCGACACCAGTCACGCGGCACACCCAAGATGTCGTGGCCACGCGTCACGACAATAGTAAACTCATTTACATCAAAAGAGTCATGCTTACAACACTGAAGTCGATAGCGTAGCTACTGCACCAAAAGAGTCACCTACAGCGTATAGTGCGACACGACGCCATTCACTGCCACTACATCGGGATCCAAGGTGTTAAAGGCAAGTTGCATCCAAGGGATGTTAACGACATCACGACATCCTCTGAGTTTTCATCCTCAGAGGATGAGTGGCTAAACCCCCTCCTTCCTTGCAAGAAGGGCACTAAGAACTTGAGGCAACAAAGGTTTCTGCCAAGCCAACGTAGATTCACTACAACATTTATATGCTTTCCTTAAACTCTAGGTTTAGATCCTCTTCGAGTCACCTTTGATCGGGTCGGGCATTTGGTAAGAGATCTAGGGCTCATTGGATGCCATTGCTAAATCCAAAGATGTTCAGTTATCATTTCCGAAGCTATTGGAATACAGAGAGTCAAGAGACATGTTTTTAACAAGGCTTGAGACCATTAATGCTCAGTGAATACCATTTGCAAAGGATAGTTATTTTGGGTCAGCTTTTATAGCTAAATGAAGAACCGATTTGGGTGATGACTATAGGTCATCCTCCCCAACGCGAGGAGAAGACCCGAGAAACCCTCATTTTCCTTAGGAACCTAAGCCCAGTTGACTCCACACTCGACTTATTTTGATCTTAAGTCATTTTACTTTAGTTTTCACCAAACTCCTCACTTTATATGAAAACCCAAAACCAAAATGAATCTCACTCAATTAAAATTCAAAGAGTCATTTACATGAAGAAAATCTCCATCCCCGTGGACGATCCAGAGACACTATGCTATAGTAACTATGCTGTGCAAGACGAGGTGTTAGGGTTCATAAATATTGTTGATCCAAACAATTCTACGCAAGCATATAAATACACATACACCACAATTACAAGCATATATTAACATGATTTTTACACAAAACCGTATATTATTTATTTTCCACACAAACTCAACCAACCCATATAAAACATGCAGAGACCTCGCTGGCTTTCCTTTCGATGAGTCCAAAAACTCGAGATTTTTAATACATCTTTCTTTCTCTGAGTTTATAATGAGAACAAATGATAATTTGTTTTGCAGAACCTGGAGCACTGAATCAAATTCTGAATTTATGAAAATACAAGAGAAATCAAATTAGCAAAAACATAAGAATCACTTACACAATAGACCGCTTCTAATAAATCGGAATCAAGTCACGCATAAGAAGTGTGCGTTTCAAGAATCGTAAGTCACTAATTTCAAATAAATTTATTTTTAAAGAAACTAAGAGTGAATAAGGAAGAAATCAGAGAAGTTGAGACAGTATGACTCGGGTCGAATAAAAGAAGCAACAAATGAAGAAAGTTCACCGCGACATCATCACATCGCGACCAAACTGAGATAAACGACGTCACGCAGATACCACCAACGAGGTCGCGATACAAGGCTGACTACAAAGCCACAAGAACAAATTCTTCAAGTAAAGGAAGTCGCAACTAATTTCAAAGAAAGGACTGCGGTCTGACTTGACACAAGAATGAATACAATAAATTGGTCTAAACATAAACCCAAACTCGTAATTGCACTTCTAGAACTAATGAATGGCAAGATGCCGCATAATTCATTTTTAGGTCGCTGCACTGAAAGCTTAGCGATACATGGAGGTCGAGTTACCTAATTAGAAGTTGCAATAAAAAGATTTTCAAAGATATTTAACATAAGTCGCGATGCAGGAACAGAGTAGACATCAAACATCTAAGATGTCGCGACGCCCTTTAGTATATCGCGCGACATCGCTGAATAAAGGTGAAGTCACGACGCTTTGGGAGAATGGTTATCGCCATATAATGAAAGAAGGTCATCACGACGCCCTTCATACTTGCATCCGCCGTGTGGGATTGCGGGTCGCGAAGCCTTTAGTAGTCGCTACATCAGCTGCAAAGAATGGAGGTCGCGACATCACGGTCAGTTTCGCTACATCATCACCCAAGAGATGCCAAGACAAGTCACTACTACAGTAAACCCACGCATCAAGATCTATAAGCATAACATTGAAGTCGCGACGATCGGGCGCATGCACCCCAAAAGAGCTCAAGGCGTAGCGAGATGTCGACGCCATTCAAACACGGCATCGATCCAAGGTAAGAAGGCAAGTCAGAAATCAGATAAAGCTTCCGCTGCATTTACCGTAAAACGGCGTCATGACACGAGATCGAGGTCGCGACCAAAAGAGATCACAATGCAGTAAAGATGGTCGCTGATGTATACCAGTCGCGACACCGTGAATACCCAAATGCAGAAGATGAAGGTCGCGACGTGATGATCAAGTCGGCGATTAGAATACCAATGGGGCGTAACCTGAAGTCGACGCGAGCAGAGGTCGCTGGCGACAGTCAAGGTCGCGACAAACAAATGGAGTCGCGATACGAACAAAACAATGGGGCCGCTATTTAAAAATCCACAACAGTATCAAGTTAGGGCCCAACTTCCAAACCCTATAAATACGTGAAATGACATCAGCAAAGCGTACTCTCGCTGAGAAGGTTCAGCCAAGGCTCGTAGTTTCTAATTTTATTTTCCTTTTCTTTCTTTTGTTGTTATTCTAGATTAGATTAGAGTAGATTGTTATTTCTTTCACTGGATCCCGATGATAGTTGTCGCCCGTAATGTTAATTTCTTCAAATTATCATTGGTCCGCTTAGTCCAAACAAATTTCGAATTCAAACTTCCAGCTTCGATCTACGTAGTTCTTTGACTGTAAGGAGGCACCAAGTAGGCTAATGAAGTACTTAGAAACCTGTACCTCCGTTGAATTTACGCCTGCTGCTAGAATTCTATCTTTTCTCGCATAAATTTATCGCAGTCCATCAATTTCCGCATCAATCTACTAGTCGGTTTTATATTATTATCCGATCCAAATTTTAGAGGTCCTATACCTTACAGGATTGTTTCATACCTTCGATTTGTGGAGGCCCTCCGGGAAAGGACAGAGAAGGCATTCCCAGTTTCTTGAACAATATCTTAAGGTATGTGAACCACAGGATCTACGGCTCAGAATTCTAATCGATAAATCTTCTTCTCACTTGAAACCAAGAATGAGTCAATGACTTATCACCTAAAATGAGCAAGAGTTCGCCTCGATTCAATAAAGAAGTCTAATCCCGTTGGCAAGGATCTAATCAAGGAAAGAAATTGTTCCACTGGAGGATGAGAAACCAAAAGATAGTGTAAACTAATGTTTAGCCTATGTCTTAGTTATATTTATGTACCCAGGCTCCGGTGTATAAAGCATTGAAAAGAAAAAATATAACAAGGCAACTCGATTAAAAGTAGTTATCTAATCCTCTACATTCAGAGAAACAAGGAAGATTAGATGAATATGTCATTAAGGAGAGATTCACATGGCATTCCTCTTCCTTGACTATAAGGATTCTAAATCAAGTTCATGAAGTAAAGCTACAGTAACATGGTGAATTGATGTTTCACAACAAATGTATCTTCAATGCCCCTTTAAAAACTAACTGATAGATCTATTTCTTAATTTCTTTATTTTAGTTTAAGTATCATTATTTCATTTTGTCTTCTAGTTTATCGATTTTCTTTCTTTCATTATTCAAGGTTGTTGGGGACATATCAATTGCAAATCATATAGTCCAAAGAGTATGAGGCGAGTCGTAGAAGCCGATCGTAATTCGAGATCTCATGATCGATATCTGGACGGCACTTTATTATTTGTTCGATTCAGACATTTTGCGTAATCATGGATCAAAACCGAAGAAATTTATCTAGTCTTAAGGGAAACCATTTTAATCAAAATAATTGCAAATAGAAATATAATTAATAAGTTTCCATGGCATTATCACGGGGATTGTATACACAATCCTGGTAATAAAGTACAAGGGGAGAGACAGGTCTTTTCGTCCAAAGAAACAAGTTTCACACGTCACATGGGACTCCAAAGAATTAATTAGATCAATATTTAATGAAAGAAGGAAATAATTAATTCGATTTTTAAACGAACAAAATAGCTTCAAGCAAAGACTACATTAGTCACAATTCTTAACAAGCCAGTGTCAAAATATTTGCTAGGGTTTGACTAATCCTATTAATGTGAGTATTCTTTTATTTTCCGGGAAACCTTTAATGGTGGAAACAGAATCAGACGATCCTTTAAAGAGACATCGACCGAGAGAACGCCGTAGAGAGCTTAAGAAAGACAAAAAGAGCAAGGTAAAACGCAGCCTATGGCAGTAAGAGATACATGACTCAAACAAAGGAATAGAGGATGAAATTAAGACCTCTAATATCGACATTAATAATGGAGGATTTCCCTGAGGCCTATTCAAGAAGTGTATTCTGCACCGATCGCTTCATGCTGGATGCAAATAATTTCAATCAAAGCCACTTTAATTACAATGGTTCAAGAATAAGACGGCCATCCTAATCAAGATCCAAGCAAATGAGCACTAAGATTTCTGTGATGCATATTACAGTTGAAGCTGAACGGTGAGACCAGAGGTGATAAAACTACATCTCTCCCATTTCTTTGAGAGATATATACCTACATGGTATGAATCATTACCATGGATCCGTTGATACTGGGAAGAGTTGGGTGGTTACTTAGGCAAGATTTTTTCTCCATCTCTCACTCGTAGACAAGAAGAGTTCTATCCTCCCAACAAGTGGGGCACGAGCCCGTATATATAGCTTCGGGAAAGTCCAAACATTGTCAAGAGGTGCCCAATGCATGGAATAGACTTGAAGACCATGATATAGTGTATCATGTCAACGATACATCCAAGGTTATCGATGCTTCCATAGTCGTGGAGTATCTGCTTAAAAGTGTCAAGAAGAAAGAGATCCGATAGAGGACCTGCAAATGCAAAGGAAAGCTCCATCCGAGTTTCAAAGAGGCAGCAGTGAAAAGGGGTCATGGAGAGTCAGCAAGATGACAGCCATGGAAGCTAAGTTGGATGCTATAATGCACAGATGGACAAAGAGAGAAGATACACAATCGCCTGCGAAGAGAGAAGGAGAAAGAGAATTTATGAGAAGAAGTGCCACCCATGGGTTGTCTATGAGGCCAAGAGGCTAAGTACGTGAACGAGAAAGAAGTTATCATTTCAAGCCAACCCTAACTCATCATGGAGACTACCATCCAAAGACTCGAGGAACCATGAGAATTTCTCATATGGTGAGGGCACATGGCCCAAGGCAGGATGCATCCTCAACAGTGATATCACAACCACAAAGGTTCCACCAAAGAGTAAGGGAGTGTGAGGGCAATGAATACTGTGGTCGAGAGAACTCCAACCACCTGAGGATGTCACGCAAACATGGGATAACAAGAGGCTATTATAATTCGAGGAACAAACTGGTCCGACTTGAACTGTCTGAGCACCCGCATGTTTCAAAAGAATGCTGGTTTGACTCGAAAATCTAGAGACACAAGTGGCACCATTCAATATGCCCAATAAGGGAACATTCCCGCTGACACCTGTAAGAACCTCCTAAAGACTGCATGCTGGCAATCCAATCATGGAAGGATTCGAAAGAAATGTAAAGACAGATAGAAAACTAAGAGATCGAGGCGTAGAAAAAGTTAAGAGTTTAAAAGAAAGAAGAGAAGAATTGATCGAATAGATGAAAGCAAGAAATGACCGTAAAAAGAAGGAGTACCAGCTTACGCCTCCTTCATAGTACATTCCCATGTAGACTTAAGTCAAAAGTAGAATACACGCTTAAATTGATATTTTCAAGAAAATAGAAAATAATATCCCATTTGCAGAGGTGATCAAATGCCTTTATAAAATTGGCTAAAATGGAGCAAGAAAAAGAAAGATAAACGAGGAGGGTGAGTAGTTAACTTGACCGGTCGGCAAAGGCCATTATTCAATGTAAGTCTCCAAAGATGAAAGACTCTGCAATGCTACTCTATTCCCCCGTTCTATAAATGAGTCTGAAAGCTTTATGTGACTGAGCAAGTATATAAATTGATGCTCTATCAGCAGCAGTAGACTTAATTGGGGAACTAACCCCAACAAAGAATTACTTTACAGATGGTCGATAGATCAATGGCACAAACTGTGAGGGCATTCCTGGAAGATGTACTCACAAGGAAATTCATTTCTAGTAGCCTTGTTATCATGCAGATGGAGGAAGATCCTCAAGTTCTCTCATATCGGAAGACCTTCAAGAATACGGATTTCGCCTGACGACGACGTAAAGGTGAACCGACACCCGTAGCTGGAAGCAAGGCATTTTAGCATTCATAGGAGTCCGGAACATCCTAGCTGCAGAGGAAGACAGCTGTATGGTCAGGCAAGAAGAAGCTTCAATGAGTAGAAGTGAATTTGATTATCATTCAAAACTCTATCAATGAAATTAAGATACAGAATTCAAGATTTCGAGAGTTTTGATTGTATGTTCGCCTTCAAATTTGTTTAATAGAAACATTCAAGTATAAATGAAAATGTACCAAGATGAAGTGAGCAGCCGACACACAAAGAACCTACAACTATGAAACTAGCTAAGGGTTATTATTGAAGGAGTTGCCTGGGCCATTTGAAATATGAGTTTTTAGAGAGCCATAAAAGAGAAACCAGCTTATCATATCAATCGCATCAAGCCGAACAAGTTGCCAGTACCTTTGAGAGAAAATACAAGCAAAGGCAATTACTGGTCAATCAAGCTCAAAGCGTACCAGCCCTATTTATATGCATAAAATATCATGGAAGATAATACAAAACTTCAGCTTGAGCATCAAAGGATAACAACCTACCAGTGAAAGCATCGCCAAAAGAAGTTCAAATGGTTAAATGCGTTTTATATGCCAGATCGATGATCTCGTGTTCAAGACATGTGGTTCCAAGAAGCGGTGGTGGATTCATCGTAATCGAAATGAAAAGAATGAACTATTCCTACAAGAACGGACAGGATGGAGGGTTTGTATCGACTTAAAATCGGTCACCGCACCAGAAACACTACTTCCATCTCATCAATCGTAAATGTCGGATAAAGGCAAGACACCCCTCATTTGAAAGCTCGATGGATACTGATATAACTAAATAGCTATCAGACCAAGATCGGAGAAACCACTTTTATACGCCCATCGTAATTTCTTCTTCTTTGTAAGAATGCCATTCGGATCACGCCCCGTACCTTCCAAAGATGGCGATGTCTATATTTTCTGGATTTAGCGTGGTTATGGAGATCTTCATGGATTTACATGTATGGATCCGCTTTGAATACGCCTCGCATAACTGGGATGATTTCAAAGGTAAAGACAAAACCCACTGAATCGAAATGTCATTTCATGGTTAAGGTAAGGGATTGTCTCAAGTGGCACATGGTTTCGCAGCAGGCTTAAAGTAGACTAAGCAAAGGTTTCAATTAAAGAGATCCATTACCACCCACTCATGGGCCAAGGAATCGGCGTTTCTAGACATGCGTCGATTTTATAAGATTTATCGTGAGATTTCAAAATTGCTGCACTATTATGCGTATTATTGGAGAAAGATAGGAGTTTTATTTTCAAGGACCCCGCTAAAGCATTTCAAGAAATCTCAACTATAGATTAATGAAGCTCTAATTGGCAAAAACCAGACAGAACAGATCACAAAGATGCTGATTTTGCAATGTAGTATCGGGACAGAAAGTATCTAAGGCCATCTATTACAAAACTTTAATGAAGCACAAGAAAATTACTCTACTACTCGGTATGAGAGATGTCGCACAAGTAGTTCAGATGAAAATTCAAAGCATTGATCCCATGTTGTTAAGACCGGACTATGCAAGTAAATTAAGATGAATGGCGTGCTGGCACAAGATTGATCAGTGGGTATTATCATATAAGAATTTGATTTAGAAATTAAAGATACAATAAGAAGGGCGTTGACAATGTGATACCATCACTATTAAGAGTAGAGGAACCATCAGAAAAGAAAAGGCAGAGAAATAAAGTGTAAAATTTTCTAGATGAGCGCTTATTTTTAATCATTACCCAATCACCTTCGTATACCGATATTGTGAATTTCTTAGCTTGTGGAATTATTCCCACTGTAATTCACTACCAAAGAAAAGGCAACCGATAAAGAGTACTGGCATCCGGGATGATCCATATTTATTTAAAAGAGGAGTTGATCTCGATTATAAGGAGAGATGTGTACCAGAAGTGAGCAAGGCAAGATTTTAAGAATGCTGCACCTTATGGAGGACACTTTGCGTGAGATAAAAAGCCTACAAAATTCTCCAATCGATTTTAACGGGTCGCACAATTTTTAAGGACCTGCTTCAATGGGTAAAGTCAGGTGATCAACGCCAAAGAATGGTAAGACAATAAAAAGGCAAGGAAATGCCCCGCAAGGTATCCCGTGGTACAATTGTCACGTATGAGAATATTGATTTTATAGTCTTTTCCAAAGGTCATTTGGAAATATATACACATATACTCCAAATTCAGGATTATGTATCAAAATAGTATAAAGAGTCATTCTAAGAATGATGCCACATAGCTGTGGGGTTTTACAAAGAAATATTCTAGCAGATTGGACACCAACTATAATTATGATGGAGGAAGCCATTTTAGTAACAAGGTGTTTGACAAACTCATGAGCATATGGTATCAAACACATTATGAGTCAGTTTATCATCCTCAAAAACAAACGGGCAAGCTGAAATTTCCAACAGAGAAATAAAGAAAATCCTCGGAAAAGACTGCAGGAGTTCTAAAGTAGAAAGATTGGTCTCTTTGAAGCTTACATGCATTATGGTACAGATCATGAACTCCATCGAATGTCTCACACAGACTGGGCTTTGGAAAACTAAGCCTTCGAATCGAATACAAAGCCATGTGGGCCATCAAACAGCTGAACTTTGATTTTAAATCAGAAGGAAGAGATTCCAACCGAATGAATTGAAGAATCGAGAACGTTTAAGACAATGCTAGAATATACAAAGACAAGACAAAGAAATGCACAGGTGTTTATCAAAGATTCGAGGAAAGAGTTCGAGCTTCGGGGATAAGGTCTGTCATTTAACTCCGACAGATTATTTCCTGGGCGAAGTCAAATCAAAATGAGGACCATACGTTGGTGTCGGCAGTACTATCTTGGAGGCGTGTAACACTCGGATCAGCGTCGGGAAGAATTCAAAGAATGGCAAAGATCAACTATCTCAAATAGGAGAAAGAATGTGAAGAACTCCAAATCTCGGTGAATCAAAGAGAGAAAGCTTAAAACACGCAATTCAATAAGGACTCCAAATGAGTGTACCATGGAGGCAACCTGCATAGATATTATATTTTTAGATTTTGAATTTTTCTATTATTACGCAGTTTTTTGAATTTTTTTAGTTCTACTTCATGATTTGTTAGAAATTGCCAGGTTAAGATCGACACTTAATTTTTTTTTTTTTTGAATTGTTACAATATGCGCATTTAAGACCAAACGGCGCATGAGAAGGAACCCAGGATTACCGTGAAGACTTCACAAAATGTAGAAAGTAAATCGAAAAAGGAGAGTAATTTTCTCCTACATAGATCAGAAATCACATGGGCTAATTACTGTGTGGGAAGGGATTAAATGGATGCTAAGAATGCAAATTAATAAGAAGTGGAAAATACCGATCATCAAATCTCTAGGCAAGTGCAGTATTTCAAGTCGCGACAAGAAATACATGTCGCTACAGGAGCCGAGGTCGTGAACTAGCCTGCAGACTGGCGAAGAACAAAGTGAGGCCGTGTCACGACCAAAGTTGTCGCTACATCAATCGAGGTCACAGCAATCGCGCACTCCTATTGGCGCGAACTACCCTTCAAAAGAGCGTGAGGGTCATGGCTAACCCAATTATTTCCATAAAATACCTCGATGTCGAGTCCATGATCCTTATCTCTCTCCCACGCTTTATTATGCGTCACAACAAGAATAGCGTCGCAACATAAGAGACAAGCATGCCAAATTAGAAGCAGCTTTAATCAGGCTCAATTCTAATGATGAAGACACAACCGCAAACTTTAATTTAAAGTTTCCGCAAAGTAAATAACAAATGAAGTCATAAAGAGCCACAATAATAATTGAATTGCAACTGTTGAGAAACTCCTCCACTACATATCCCTTCCTCAAATACAACCTTTCGTCTCAGACATTCCCTCGGTTTTCCATTCTCGCAAACCCCAACCCGAACTTTCCTAAGAACCTTCCGATTTCAAATGGCCGAACTCAACTCTCTATCCCAAATTACGGAATCGCTGAGGAGCATACTCGACCAAGGAGAAGTTATCCGAACAAAGGGAGAACAGCCAGCCGTAGAATAAACTGTGTGGTCTGTAAACGGCGCACAAAGCAACAGAGGGAAGGGAAAAAGGAAAGCAAATAAGAAGAAGAGGAAGACGAAGTTCGTTCATAAGAAGCTTTCTCCGTCCTGAAAAAGGCACTACGAATGAAAGGGATTTGTGGAGAAAGAGGTTTCAGCCAACTCACCACCGTCAAGGAATTGATAGAGCAATCAGGGCGGGAGAGAATTTGAACATCAAAAAAGACTGTTATGCAAAGAATTATCCGAGAATTTTACTCCAATCTGATTGGGAGGAAAGAGAACTCTATTTATGTCGAGGAGTCTGGTGCCCTTACGGAGCAAAGACTATTAATGAGATGTACGGGACGGAAGGATAGAAAAAAATGGATCAAAATTCAAGAAGTCATGAACAACCCTAACCGTGAGAAGCTTAAGTAGAAAATTAAATGTGACGGTAAAGGGCAAGAAGAAAGGAAAGGAGAGCAAAAGACCCCAGTGTGAGATTTGACAGAGGAGGCAAAGGTGTGGTTCATTTCTTATCATCTATCCCGTCCCTACCAAGCACGCCGCACAAGAGAACAAGAAGCAATCCTTCTATGCCATAATCAAGGGATACAAGATTGATGTAGCCGGAACAAGTATTGAAAATTTATAATGAGGTATCGTAGTATTAAACGGCTTGATCCTCACCCGAAAAACCATCACAAGGTTATGTATTAGGGCCGGTGTGTGAAGGGAACACGAAGAAGAAGAAGAATGCCCTAAAATGTCTCATACTCACTCTGACCGAGGCAATGACTGTACACCAGAGGGTGACGCGGGAATCAACAATATTTGTAGTCCTAAGTTCCTCCCATCGTCAGCAAATAAGCTAATGCAAGATAGCGGTCTAGTATCTAACACTAGGATGGGTTTTCATCCCATGAATGACTCAGATAAGTGTTTGAAAATGGTGAGGCTTTTTGTTCGATTGTGGATTTGTTTCAAAACAAGGTGTTGTTTGGTTATCGACTAACTGCAATGGCTTAAACTAATGTATGAAATGGTAACCTTGAAGGCTTAGGTCACTAGCTTGATAACATGGTTATGCGCTATCCTCGGTTATATCCGTGCCATGGCAAGTGACATAGTCAGCCATAACCGGATCTGTTTAACTATAAACCTAACCCTAGAACCACTTATTTGAGTCAACTCGTAACATGTATCTGGCTCTTTCGCTTGAAACCCTAACACTCAACCTCATTTCAAAGGGCTCGAAGGCTATCTAAAGAATAACAAAGGTCTAATAACATGCACTGCACTCAAAGCATGGTAAAGTACTGCCAAAGTAATGACATTAAATGATATTCAACCCTAATTTGAAGCCGGAGCCATAACACAGTACTCGAGCATTTAAAACATGAGGACCACCTGCAACTGCCCCATGACCAAGCTAGCCACCTTCCTCTTCATACAGGCATGGCTACATCCCTTGAGTCTATCCTCGCAAGCTCACAAATTGAAAATGAAAGAAAGAGGAGAGAGAAGAGAGAAAAGCAACCCTAAAATGAAAGTCGCTGGTCAGATGAAATGCAAAATTAGCCAGTTTCTTCTAATTCGGTTACAAAATCATGGGGGCTTATATAGGCCACCCAGTGTGAAAATACAAGAAAGCCTAAATATTGGCTCATACAAGGGACAGTGAGGTAATACACCAAAACGGGGTCGTTTGGCATTAATTACACAAAATCGACAGTAGCGTGCACTCGCATTAGACTTCGCCAGATAAATAAAATTTCGCTAGTTTGTAGCGAAATTTCGCTAGCTCTAGCCAATGGTACGTGAGATAGCTAAATCACAAATTTCATTATGTAATGCTGAATTCATTAGCTAAATAAATTGAGAGATAGCTAAACGGAGAATTTCGCTAGGCACGGTGATTTTAAGTTATGTAGCTTAATTTCGCTAGGATTATAAATTTCGCTATGGTTGTGAAATTTTCGTAATCCCAACGAGCCGCAATCATAGCGAAATTTCCTGGGTTGCCTATTCTTCACTGCTGGGCGCACCCTCTATCAGATCACTCTTTTTCATCATTTCGCTTCATTTCTTTATTGCACTGCATTTGTGATGGCTGAAAAATAGTTTCACCTTCATGGTCTGCACACATCTCGATATCGAACTCCCAAGGTATGCAAAACCTCGCAAAATAACCAAAATAACCCCGAAATGGCATAAGTGATACCTATGGATTCGAACACCTCAATCGCTCACACCGATAATGATTAGTGCGCAAAAGCACTCAAATCCCATCTCAAATAGGGCTCAAAATATCACCACTAATCACACCCCAACCGACTACAGGTTAGTCCCTTAACAATGTCGAAACAATAAGGACATGTATGCGGATTTTCAAAGTTTATGGTTCAAAAAGGTGTATGTACAAATAAGTACTACCTTTTAAATGAAGAATCGATACCAAGTTTGAAAACCGACATGAGAGGCAAACCATACAAGAACAATTTGAGGTCAACATCTGATCCATGGTTCCCAACCCGACTTACACCACAAAGTCTAATGGTTCTAATGTAAACTGTGATTGAGTCACAAATCGCAAAAATTATCCTCCCCCCAACCTAGCTACCGGGTGCATGGCCTTAAGTCAAGCAACAACCTATATAGGAATAGCTATACTTTTCTTTCTTTATTTGACTTCATTGTAGGGTGCAATGCTTAAACTCCGACTTCAATTGTAAAGTCCGTAGAAGGGTCCACCATGACTCCCAACCAATTAAGGTTTAGGCATCAAGCCAAAAGGATCACCGACCATAAACTCTACGTGCTTCACCTCCTGACCGAATGACTTCGAAAATCAAGCACCTACAATTGCTAAACTCTACCTATCCACCCATGTAATATCACTAAGTCGATGACTCCTAACCACCAAGGCTTAGGCATCGGGCTTCAAAGGTTCATATACCCCTGACCGCGCTCGGGCTTCGCCAAAGTGTCACGACTTTATTTTTCTTTTCTTCTTTCTTTTTCATTTCGCTTTTTCTTTCTTTTCCTTTTCGGAAGACTACATTGGTCTTCATATATAACACAAACCTATTATGGATCGGGCCAACAGGTCTAAGGCTCCACAGCTTAAGGAGGTATATAATTTCACAAATTCCTATCAAGATAATCCGGGTGTGCGTGTGTGAATTAGCTCAAAGGGGAAATGTTCGTTGAATACAATGAACCACAATTGACCAAACCGAATCATGTATGGAGTTGTTCTAACATTAAGGTGACAAATGTGTTTCAATTTTTCATTTTAAGGCAATTCAATTGTCCAATTAAAGCAATTCAATTGTTCAATTGAAGACAAAAACGGGGGGACAAAAGTGATATGCAAAAGTGTAATATTGTATATAACACTGTATAGCTTTTGATATAGCCAAAATGACTAGTACATGCATGTAACAAAGCTAAACAAACAAAGATATCACCGTCTACTATGGCTAATACATGAATCTTACACAAAATTAGTAGGCGCTGATGTCGATAACTATACAAAATCATAAAGAAACCAAAACCACCACTCCCGTGGTGGTGGTGGGTCTCAGAGCTGTCACGCGCCGCCAACATATCCAAAGAAGTCAGCCACGCAGTGGGCTTAGCTCGGTCGAACGCGTAATAACGGCAACGTACGCGATCCGCGCACGGAGTGACGTTGACCTGCAGTGGCCCCAGCCGAGCCAACCTCCCGTCCCGTGCTGCCCGGGCAAGGGCCAAAGAACATACAAGATCCATAACAGCCGCTAGCTCTCGAATCGATGCATGTGTTTCGAGAATGCCGTGGCCGTGATAAGATGGGCCAGAGGAATATCACATACGCGGCAAGATGTGGGATGGTGAAATGGAGAGACATATGTGGAACTGACTCCCTCTCACCCTGGGCCTCGTGGGCGTGACTATCTCATTCCGGTGTGGGAGTCCCCTACTCCGATCCCAAGACTCCTCCCGGTCCCCGTCATTGAGGAGAAAAGATATGGGCATGACCATCGCTTTGCTCCATCGATTGTTCCAGGCATCGAATCCTCCGCTCAACCGAGGCTCCGTGAAAGCCCATGTGCCGAGGACATGGCCCAAGAGTCAGGCAACAGCGCTGAAGGCTCGCCGAACCGTGCCCTACGGTGGACCTTGTCTTCAAATGCATCAAGGAGGTCATCACCTGCTCGAGGGACTAAACCAAAGATCCTCCGAGATCGGGCAAAGAGCCTCCAGACGGCCCCTACGCCGCATGAGTCAGCACGGAAGAGGCCGGTCCCGGTCAGTGATCGACACGCGATCCGAGGCTGAGCCGCCTCCTCGCTATTAATCGCCCAACTGCGGTGTTCGCAAGAATGCGACCATCTCCCGAGCGGTAGACCAATCTCGATAACCTTCCACCGCCCGCGACGGCGTCTAACGCCAGCCGGGGCCGTCCGCGCCGGCACTCCCGCGATTGCCTATAGTGAACCGCTTCCGAGCGGACTAGGCGCCCCGGGAAGTCATCAACGGAACCGTAGAACCACCCGGGGTACAAACCGCCGGGCGTCATGAATGGCGCCAGGAGTAGTGCTCGACACGCATCGAGTCCCCCGACCTGGGATCACGCATCGCTGCTGATCGCCGAGAATGACTCCCCATGGAAGTCTCTCAATGAAGCGCCACGCTCCCGGAATAAAGGTGCCCGACAAATAACGCGGCCTCCCGACTCGGAGGTCGGCGTATAACCGAGGCGAAGAGGTCGCCATCATTGACGTGGATCGGGCAAGATACGAGGCCCGGGAAGATGATGACTCCCAGGCCTAGAAGTACGGGTCTTCTCGGGATGGTCGCCTCCTGGACTTCCTCATGGCACCGCGGCGGCTCGGGTCCCATCCGGTCTCGGTATTCCCTTAACTCGAGGCTCGGGATCGCCGGACCGGTTGGGATCGAGCCGAATTCCGAGCCGGGTATCGGGTCTCGCTTCCTCTGGGCCGGAGTACTAACTCGACTGCAGGCTCGAGTATGGACCCACCGTGCGTAAACTATGGCCGTAGTCGAAAAGGACACAGGGCGTGAGCTCAACCGATCGATGCCGACCTGTGGCAAAGGCGCTGGCTAAGGCTGGGTGTCGACACCGGTGTGACCTGTGGTGGTGGAGGCGAATGTGGGGCTACCTGTGGCCTCTCGATCGCTCTGGGAGGAGGAGATGAAGGAATGATGCAAGCCCCTCCTCCTTCATTTTATAAGCCGGCGCCCAAATACCACCGGGCGCAGTCAAGGCAGCAAGGAATTGTCATCTCTAATAATTCTTTTCACATTAAACTTTAAATAATAAAATTAAAAATAAAAATTATCATTTTAAAATATATTTAAAATTTTAATATATAAAAAAATATAATATTAAAACAAATTACTTCTAAAAGGAAAGTCGCTAAATCGAAACTTACTAAAAATAGCCAAATTATTGAAATCGACCAAATTAAAATAAAAACAAAATTATCGAGTCGTAATTGGTTTCAGAGAACACCAAACTGAGCTCCAAATTCATTGATTACCTACTGGAGGGTCAAGAGTGAGAAGTTCTCAACCCTGGGCAGCAGCTGGCCCCGAGCCGATGCCTTGATGTTTGATTTCCCATGGTTGATTTTATTCACCGATTGAATTTAATCGAGCAATTGCCCCAAAGGGTTACTTCATGGTAATACTAAACACCAGCCGACCTTTGGTTGGCTTTACCCGTAATTCTGACATTCAGCCTTGCATTTTGCCCAATCGAACAAACTCATCATTTCTTCCATTTCACCTTCCAATGATTTTTGTTGTGACTCAAATGAAAGATATTCGGCCCACAAAGTCATGTTGCTAAATGTGAGCGGCATGACTCCATTTCAAGAATTGATGATTGCATTAAGCAAAGGGCTTAAATGGTCTTCCCAGATGATCGTACATGATTGGGCCTATTTGTCATCGTCGGCAGTCGAAAGCACTACAAAAATCTACCGGGTAGTAGAATTTGGTCTACTTTTCACCAAGACATCCCCAACTATTCCCTTAGGAATCTTCACCGATCGACGCAATGATGAGGTGCGATGTCGGGTATGTTTAAGCTCTCCCAAACCTAACCGCTTTATAAGACCAGCATGGCAAAGAGGTTCACACCTGCTCCTAAATCTAGCGCTGTCTTTGTCTACAGTCCCACCTATGTCGACCGAAATCATGGGAGATCCGTGATCCTCAGATTTGACTAGGTTCTTGTTGATTACGGCAATCGGGATTGCTCAGCTAGGGAAATGTCTTCTTCTCAATGCCTAACCCTTTTGATCGGGCAAAGATCCTTCAAAACTTTGCATAGGCGGTGGACTTGTTTGATGATGTCCAAAGAGTGTATGTTAACCTTCACCTACCTTGGGACTTCTAAGATACCTACTGCTGATGCCTTCTTCGCTCTAAGTGCTTCGTGGAAATTGAGGTGGCATGCAATGCTTCATTGAGTCCTCCTTCGAAAAATGTGTTCCGCTCCATTTCTCCTTTCTCGGGTTTCCTTAATGTGCTCGGGCATGGGCCGATCAACCTCTTTTTCCACTCCTCAGTGGTGATTATATAGCCTTGACCTCATCCATTCCTGAATTGCTAGATGAACCTACCTCATGCACCTCGATTTGGCAATGCTCGGGAAGGGAACTTTCCTCTCTCCCGTACTCCGTAATATTGTTGATCTTTTTGTGATTGAATACGCAAGTTGTCTATTTTCCGATTAAGATTGCTCTCAAGCCCATCTATTCTCGCTCAGTGTGCTCTCTGGCGCATCAATCCTTCGCGCCAATCAGGCATTGATCCCTTTTTGTTTTCCACAAAGTCGCCCACCACTTCTTCAGCTTCACCCAAGACGCTGTCTAACCGGAGCAGCTGGGACGATAAGGCCGTGGTCGAGATGAGGGAACCAAACCGTGGTTTGGCACCTGGGGGCACATAAACAGGAGGATTAGGTTTCCAGGAGAGGTTAGGGTGATTCCTCCAATTGGAATTGTAGGTATTACCATATGGGGTATTGGGTTGTGGAGGGCTTATATCACCTACGGCATCTGTGACATTCTCGACATCAAATCCTTCAATCAAGGGGCCAGGATACCGCTCTTCCGGGTGGGCAAGTGGATTGAAATTGGTGCATGGATCGCTTGTGCAGATTTTCGCCACCGCCGTGACTTCATGGAGTCAAGCCATTCTTCAACTCCTCCACCTTCCTGGGCCTAGTGGTCGAGATTTTGCCATTTCCATGTCCTCCGAAAGTGTAAATCCTCCCCTTGCGTGCCGAGGGCCTCATTTTCTCCACCTCTCTGGGTTTGGCTCATCCCAACCCTTGGAAGCTCTCTCTAACTACATAACTCAAGAAATCCATGGCCTCATCCGGGTTTTTGCTCAGAAAATCACCTCCACACATGGTTTCTAGCAATTGCTTCATAGCAGGGGACATACCATTATAGAAATGATTCACTAACATCCAGGTATCGAACCCATGATGTGGACAAGCACTAATGGTCTCCATGAATCTATCCCAGCACTGGTAGAACCTCTCATTGTCAAGAGCAGCAAATGTGTAGATTTGTCTTTTCAAATTGTTGGTCTTGTGGGCATTGAAGAATTTCTTCAAAAACTCTCGGTCATGTGCCTCACCAATTTCTAATGGTTCGCTCTCAAAGTGGGAGTTAAGCCACCCGTCATTCTTGGGTTACTGAAATGCTTTCAGCCTTAAGCAAATCCATGTCCATCATACCTTCCTTAAAGGTTGTGCATACCTCCTCAAATCTCCTTATATGTGTGTATGGGTTTTCATTTTCCATACCATGATATGGGGAGTAGGGCACCCAAATAAGTGCCTCACCGCTACATCTTCGTAAGGGGTATGATGCAAGATCGTGGCAATCGACTTGGGGAGGGTGGATGTGGTCCTCATGGATCCGTAAGTCGCTGGTTTACTGGGTACTGGCCACTGGCTTGTTCCGCAAAGGCCCCATAATGTTTTCACCGTGTACACCGACTTCACAACCTTGTTCAATTGCGTACCGATTCTTTCAGAGGCCTACCCGGCGTTCCCGCCCCACCGTGCATAAACACCTGTTACACAATTTAGACACAACAGCAGCACAACAAACTTCTGGCAAAAAGGTTAGTGTTAGTTAAAATAAACCGATCGTATGTAACAAACAAAGGCAAGAATCGCAAAGTAAAAAACTTGCAAGATAAAGAACTCGAAATTCAAAAGGGTTAAAAGGTCACCTTCACTTGTGATGTCGATCACAAGTACACTTCAACTTATCAAACGTAGTTTGGCACCATCCCCGGCAACGGCGCCATTTGATTCGTGCCACGTAGGGTGATGCGGAATCAACAATATTCAGAGTCCCAGTTCCTCCTACTTCCATAGTCAAGCTAAGATAGCGGTTCAGGGTCGAACACTCCGGGATGGGTTTTCATCCTATGAATGACTCAGATAAGTGTTTGAAAACGGTGAGGCTTTGTTCGATTGCGGGATTGCTTCAAAACAAGGGGTGTGTTGTTTGGTTATCACTAATCAGAATGGCTTAAATGAAAGTGTGAAATGGTAACCTTGAAGGTTTAGGGTCACCAGCTTGATAACATGGGGTTATGCGTTGTCCCTGCTATATCCTCGTGCTATGGCAAGTGACATATAGTCAAAGCCATAACCGGATCTTTGTTTAACTATAAAACCTAACCCTAGAACCACTCCTATTTGAGTCAACTCAGGTAACATGCATTCACACAAAATTCTTCGCCTTGAAACCCTAACACTAACCAACCTCATTTCAAAGGGCTCAGAAGGCTATCTAGAAGAATAACAAAGGTATCTAACAGTCAAGTATGCAATCGTAATTCTAAAGCATGGTAAGTATTGCCAAAGTAATGACATTAAATGATATCTAACCCTAATTTGAAAAAGTCGGGAGCCATAAACATACACCAGAGCATTTAAAACATGAGGACCACCTACAACTGCCCCATGACCAAGCTAGCCACCTTTCCTCTTCATATTATAAGGTTTAGGCTACATCCTCAGTCACATCCTCAAGGGTGTCTGGTAAATAGAAAACAAGAAAGAGGAGAGAGAAGAGAGAAAAGCAAACCCTAAAATGAAAGCCGCGGGCTTTATTGAAATGCAAAAATTGCTTAAAGTTTCTTCCAATTCTCGGGTTACAAAATCATGGGGGCTTATATAGGCCACCCAAAGTGTGGAAAATACAAGAGTTTCCAAAACATCAGCCTGCTACAAGGGACAAGGAGGTATTACACCAAAACGGGTCATTTGGCATTAATTACACAAATTGACAGGGCGTGAATTGCTTATGCAGAGAATTTCGCCAGATAGCCAAAATTTCTAGATAGCGAATTTCGCTAGCCTAGCTAAATATAATGAGATAATAAATCCACAAATTTTCGTTTATTTACGTGGGAATTTCGCTGTACCTTCAGCAAAATTTTGCAGAGATAGCTAAATGGAGAATTTCGCTAGGCACGATTTCTTCATATAGCGAAATTTCGCTAGCCTAATGAATTTCTCATCATAGATTACGTAAATTTTCGCTATGGTTGCGAAAATTCAAGAATCTCAATAAATTTCTAATCACAATTTCTAAGGTTCGTTTCTTCACTGATTTGTTTCATCGTGACCCTCTATCAGATCACTTTTTCATCATTTTGCTTTTCATTTTTATTGCATCTAGTATTTGTGATGGCTGAAAAATAGTTTCAATCTTCATGGCTCCATATATCTCGATATCGAACTCAAGGTATGCAAAACCGCAAAATAACCAAAATAACTCGAAATGGCATAAGTGATACTAAGTGGACTCCGAACACCCTAATTGGCTCAATTGATACGACAGTAACAGGGTACACCTAAACCTATCTCAAATAGGTCTGGGCATCACTTTTAAAATTAATCAAGTAAATAAAGAACCAAAGAAAAGTGGGTCATAGAAACAGATTCAAAAGATGAAAATGAAAATGCAACACAGGAAGAAGACACTTTTCTGGTGGCAGAGCAAGGAGAAGAAAATCTAGAAGCACATCAAGAAGGGGATACTTTTATGTTTCCAGAGGATAGAGAGCAAGAAGATAGAAGCCCCATAGATTTCTCAACTCCACCGCGCCTCCCAATAAGGAACAAAGAGTTTCGTAGAACCCGAGAAAGTCTGAGCCTAGGGCGTAATCAAACAATGGAAATGCTCGCCTAACTGTAAGAGCATGGAAGAAAGAGAAGAGAAATGGAACCTCCAAGAAAAAAGTTCGTAGAAGAGGTTTATGAAAAAGAATTGAAGAGAAGGGATCAACATTGGGAAGAAGAGATGAACAGAAGAGAAGAAGTACATGAAGCTGAGATGAAAAGAAGAGATCAACAATGGGAAGAAGAGATGAGCAGAAAGGAGGAGCAGATAAAAAAGATCCTGGAGCAGCAAGAGGAGAAATTTAAAAAGGAAATGGAAGAGAGATCAAGATTCATCAAGAAGCAAAGCTGCCATGAATCATTCTACAACAATCGCATGACCATGATTCTCAACTTCTCAAACTCATAAAGAACAGGGATGCAGATCAAGAAGCAAAGACTAAGGAGCAGATCAAGGGATTCAAGTTCCTATACACTTCAATGTTCAAGTGATTTTGAAAGAAGATGAAGGACAGATCGCAGAGCTTGGATGATAAGGATGCCTACGTAAGAAAGGTCCGCTTTCTGGAAAATCAGATTTGATTAACAACAATCTTCCAAATTTTGTAGCTTCATGATCGAAATGGAACGCACAAATCCAACACACCAAGTACGACAAGATGATCCGACAAAAGACATCTCACAAATGAATTGATCCTTAAAGAGCGATTGAAAGGGAGAATGTCACAGTTAAGAAGAGAACATAAATGAAATTTCCTAAATTCAATCCTAATTGCTACCTCGATCCGATCCCCAAACATCTTTACTCCTCCATCAAAAAGAAAAAAATAGACCTTCCCATTGATTTATCCTTCTTTTCCCCCTCTTCCTGATTGTTGTTCTCAACTGTTGCATTACATCATAAATAAAACAAGAAAATTTGTGAAAAAGGAAATGTTTGTTTGCTGGTAGTTAGCTTGCGGTTTTTACTTTTTCGCTGACTTGTCGGGAAAATAACATTGAGATTTAGTTCAAGAATGAAAATGTTGAAATGTCATAATCTCAACTGAAGAAGTAGTTTGACTAGGAGATAAATTTGAAACACAAATAAGTGCAAATCAGGAAGTGAATAAAGAAACTGGAATTAGGAACATTTACTGTTCTGTTTAGATTTTACTTTAGTTGCAAAATTGAAAATCAAGTTGTTAGCCTATAGAACAAAATACTTGCTTAAAATAATGTAAGTATACAATGAATAAGTACAAGTCTTGAAGAAATAATACACATTGGTCAACAAAACTTATGAAACTTTTGAGAGGAATTAAACACTGGGAATTCGTGGATTTAGATCCACACCCCGTAACTTGCTCGATTATCGATCGAGGCGAAATCCTAGGTGAAAACAACCAACGTGAAATGATAAGAGGCCATCTCGCGCCTTGAGCCTTTAAGCCTACCAAAATATACATATTCTCTAGTTCCCGATTGTTAAATAAGCCTTAGTTCTTTCAACAAACAAGAATTGAAAACTCGAAATTCTCTTCCTTGTACAACTCCGCAAAGAAAGAACCCAAATTATCCAATTTCTAAACAGAAAAAGTTTAGTATAAAGGAAGAACAAGCTCGGGGGAATAATATTCCCGCATTTTGACAAGAAGGTCAAGAAGCAAAGAAGGTAAGCTAGTGAAATAAGGAATAAGTTTTGTAATGTGGCCTATTTCCCTTAAACAATTAAGCTCGTAGGGGTGTTTTAACACCAAACCCAATGCTAACCGGTAAGGGAATTTATAGCCCAAAGTTCTCTAAGAGTAATAAAAAGCCTAAGAAGACAAAACATTGCACTATTCCAAATCATAGAGAAGTAAAGGCAAAAGAGTTAAAGAACAAAGGAATTTGCCTGAATCAAGTACATATGGAAAGTGAGATTCCATAAAAAGAATTCAAAAAGAGAAATCAGGCCAAGATTAAGGAGAATCAGAAAAGAACAAAGAAGAAAAAGGAAGAAAGTTGAAGGCAACAATGTAGAGACAAGATGGAAACTGGGTAATTTACAACCTAAATTTTTCCATTATCTACCCAATTACCTAGCTCAACATTACAAGCCTCGAAAGACTCCTATTGATTTTGAAGGTTGAATTTACCTACATCGTGGAGAGACTCAATATGAAAAACAAGCATGGGGACTTTGAACAACCTAAGAAAACTTCCTGCATCAACTAAGTTCAATGTGAAGTTGAAGGATTGATGACCCGCACATGTCAATAAAACAAGACTTGTTAAATAAACTATTTAAATACATTAGTTTATCAAGAAATTTTGTGATAGAAGTACACTGTGCCATGTTCTTGTAATCAAACCGAAATTTGAAATAATAGTGATATCTCTTAATTCCATCAAAAGTATGGAATGAGAGCATCGTGAAATAAATCAAAAAATGTCTCACAAATTTTTCAGTTTCTATTTGTTTCGGTGACAAACAATTTCTTTTTCTTTGTTTGGGACAAGCAAAATTTTAAGTTTGGGGAATTTGATGAGTCCAAAAACTCATGAGATTTAATACATTTTTCTCGAGTTTATAATGAGAATAATAGATGAATTGTTCAGAAAAAATCGAGCACTCCTAAATTCAAATTCCACTTGCGTGAAAATACACAGTAAAATCAAATTTTAGCAAAAAATCATAAGAAATCAACCACAGCAGAATTTAAGTCAAAACTGAACTCGGGTGTCGCGACAGAAGTGCGCTCTGTGCAATTCCAAGTCACGACTCTCAAATAAATTTGGCTTAAGAAAACTCAAGAGGAATAAGCAGCCAGACCGCAGAAGGAAGCTTGACAAAATATGACTTGGTCGAATGTGTTAAGCAAATAAATGAAGAGAGGTTTAACCGTCGCGACATCATTATTTATCAGTCATGACACCAAACCGAGATAAATGACGTCGTGATACCACCCATGAGGTCGCGACAAGGAGCCGACTACAAAGCCACAAGAATGTTTTCTCAAGCAAAGGAAGTCGCAACTAATTTTGAAAGAAAGGACTTGATGCCTTCTAATTTCGACAAGAATGAAGAATAATACCAAGAACAGCAATATAAACTCCAACCTGACGACTCAGAACTAATGAAGAAGTTAGATAAGATGTCACACCATTTCGAGGTCGCCATAATCGAAGCTGGGCTAGCTGGACACGGGAGGTCGCGGACACTAATT
The DNA here is from genome assembly GCA_016808115.1 of Tetrastigma voinierianum. Taxonomy (NCBI): domain Eukaryota; kingdom Viridiplantae; phylum Streptophyta; class Magnoliopsida; order Vitales; family Vitaceae; genus Tetrastigma; species Tetrastigma voinierianum. The sequence continues at coordinate 163,265 of JAEQBH010003768.1, read as the reverse complement.
AGAAGTTGCAATAAAGATTTTCAAAGAGTCAACATAGAAGTCGCTGGAGTAGTTAGAACGTATAGAGAGACATCAAACATCGATCAAGATGTCATGACGCCCTTAGTGGTCGCGACATCAGTTACAATGAAAGAAGGTCACGACGTCCTTCAGTGGTCGCTACATCCGTTGCAAGGGATTATGGTCGCGACGTCTTTCAGTAGTCGCGACATCAGCTGCAAAGAATGGAGGTCGCGACATCATTTGCCGCCGCGACATCATGGCATCCAAGATGTCAGCACAAGTCATCATAATAGTAAAACTTCCACGACATCAAAAGAGCTCATAAGCATAACATTGAAGTCGCGACGTATGATTGAAGTAGCGACCTCAAAAGAGCTCACAAGGCAGAAAGGAGATGTCGCGACGTCATTCAGCTGTCGCGACATCAGATCCAAGGGGTGTTAAAGGCAAGTTGCAACCAGATAAAAGCTTCTGCTACAGACGAACAGAAAAACGAAGTCGCGACGTATGATTGAGGTCGCGACCTCAAAAGAGATCACAATGCAGAAAGATGAAGTCGCGACGTATGACGGTCGCTGACACTGAACAAATTCAAATGCGAAAGACAGTTCGACGCATGGATTGAAGTCGCGACATCGTAATACCAATAAGCGTATCAGCGGAAGTCGCGACGTGAAAGCAGAGGTCACATATCAGTCGGTGTCAGCGACAACAAATGGGAGTCGCTGATACGAACAAACAATGGGCCACTATTTCAATCCACAAATAAAGCTTTATCAAGAGTCATGGACCTCACTTCAAAACATATATACAAATTTATGACACTAATAATAAAGGACTCATTGTCTAATCTTAATCGCCATAAACTTCATTAATCGACCAAAACATATATACAAATTACTATACTGGCTACCAAAGCGACTATTGTCTAACGATTTTAACGCGCCTACAAAAACTTGTTGTGACCAAAATATATATATTGAAATTCTAGACACTATTTCCAAAGGACTATTAATCAATCCTGTGCAACAAGCACTAACTTGTCGACATCATACTATCATAACCAAAAATCTCTTAGAGAACACCGAATAATTGGTTTTGGTCGAAATTTCCGCAAGTGCACGTCGACAGTAATAAATGGACTGAGTCCGTATATCATCCCCACGAGATCTCAAAGAATTTTTCATCAACTACCCCGACTACCTCAAATTACACGCTCGACTGGCAATCGATGGTTTCAAAGATGAAAGCCGGAAATCAACTAGTTCAAAGAGAAATGAACATTCAAATAGACTGAAATAAAACAAATGAAGGAAAATAAATTCCTACAAAAAGAAATGAATACTGAACAGTTATCATAGGAAGACACATCAAGAGAACAGTCATAGTGAACGATCAATTCCTGTGGTTCATACTGAATAAATTTCTTGATTATCTCAAGTTTCAAAATCTGTCCAAGGCATTTGTAGTGCAGCTGGATCTCTCCACGCTCCACATTTCGTTATCTCTTCTTCCTGATTCTCTCGAATTACAGGGAACGAGATAACTACTTTTAACAAGAACTTCCTTAAGCTGGGTATTTTTCTTTTGCAATACTTCATACCCATTTTAAGTGGATCAGAGCACCTTAGCTCCCAAATTCATCTAGCCAAGGCGATATACAACTTCCAAATTACTCTTCCTCGAAATTAAAATAGATAAACCTTTCCTTGGATTAGATCTCACAACACGGGATTGGCCTCACTATCCGAATCAGGTGAAATTTCGCTTGTTTAAATAGATAAGTCGCTCAACCTGCTTCTTCTTCACTAAGTGGAGAAGAGGATTTATCTATGAATCCCACAAAGCTCAAAGGATCCCTAATAGCAGTTAGTATATCTTCAAAGAAATGTACACATTCTGATTGTCTTCCTCGTGTCACCAAGGACCTCCTGAAATCAGAGTAACTGACGCAATTTTAATGGGTATAGTAACCTATTCGGGATCCAAAATCAATAAACCCATAACTGGCGTTAAATTAGAATCGAAATGAAATGCGATGCTACCACACAGAAAGATCAATTCTACTACAACGCTAGCTGGGATGAAGTCGGGTTCTCAATTATCGAATCACACAGACAAAGATCCTTCTCGATCAAAAAGAATAATCGCATCTGAACTCGAAATAATCGAATCCTGTAAATTTGTCCGACTGATGCATTCTGTGTAGTAATTTGAAAAGAAATTGAATTCGCATTCAAATTTCCACAAAAACGACACATCTCGATCCAATGTAAAAAATAATAAAACTAAAAAATACGAGACAAAGCTCATTCCAAAATAAAGAAAAGAAAAGAAAGAAAGAAAAGAAAAAAAGTAAAGAAAATAAAGTGAAAGTTTAGGCTACCCAGATCTCTCCCTTTGATGCGCCTCCACTTGCTTTACTATTCCGGGTAGTCGCGTATTTGATAGTGGGTTTTCCCACTGGGCCCTAATCCCAATATAACCTCGTGGATTTCGTGAGTAGCCAAATTGCCATCGCCTCCACCAAGGCCCCGCCTCTTTGTCGCGACATCGAACCTCATGTCGCGACATCGACTTAAGTTCGTCTCATGAACCCGTCGCTCAGTTGTCACGACACCAATCTTAAGCGCCCTGTTTCAGCTGATCGCCAGGACGCCGCGACATCATGGCTCACGCGACATCCATTCTCTAGTCCTCAGCCTTCAATGAGCCAGTCCCGATGTCGCGACATCGATGTTGTCGCTGATTACGGGCTCAAGTCTCCCGCACCCTTCCACCGGTTGCCGCGATGTCGCACCTCGCTTTTGTCGCGACATCACTTAATGGTACCGCTTCCTCGAATCGGGTGTCCCCGATGTCGTGACATCAACCTCATAGCTCTCGAAGCCTTCGCTTGATCTCCTCATGTCACGACTTCCAAGATTAAGTCTCGCCTCGTAATAACCAAGTTCTGTGTCGCGACATCGCCTTCTGTCGCGACATGACCTTATGTCGCCAGAGGTTGCAATGTTGTTGATGATGTCGCGACTTAATAGTTTCTGTCGCGACATCACTTTTTAATTTCTCGCCCTTCTCCAAATATTTAGATCGAATTCCCGTCGCTGACCTCGCATCAAATTCTCTTCAATCTTCCGATGTCGCGACTTTAGAACTCGGATCTGCGCGCCCACAACCGCATCAATGACTCACCGCTTGCTTCATTTCGCCTCGCTATCTCGACCGCATTTTTATCCACTTATTTCTCGTGATTTTTCACGCTTTTTCTTCTTCGCTTCCTTCCCGCTAATGACAAATTGGTGAGTTTCTTCATAATTCTCAGATATTAATTATTCAATTTTAATCGAAATCAAACAGAAAAAATGTACTAAAAAGAGACACTTTGGTTTGATCGTGGCCCAACTTCCAAACCCTATAAATACGAATAAGTATCAAAGAAAGCGTTTTCGCACTTCGTAAAGAGAAGTCTGCAGCCGAAGGCTCGTGAAGTTTGACTTTATTTTTCTTTTTCTTTGTTTTTCGTTGGCTCTAGCTTAGATTAGAGTAGATTATTATTTCTTTTGAATTTCTCGATCCGATGATAGTTGTTGAAGTTAGTTAAATGCGTAATGTTAATTTTTCAAATTATCGCTTCGGTTCGCTCAAGTCCAAACAAATTTTGGAATTCAAACTTCCAGCTTGATCTACAAGAGTTCTTTTATCAAGGAGCTACCAAGTAGTGTAATGAAGTACTTAGAAACCCAACTCTTCCGTTGAATTTATCGTTGTTAGAATCTCTATCTTTTCCCGCATAAATTCTAATGCAGAGTCCACCGAACTTCATCAATCTACTAGCCGGTTTTGTTTATTTGCTAGAGCCCGATCCAAATATTAGTGTCCTATACCTGTAATAGGATTGTTTCATACTCTGATTTCCAGGAGGCCCTCTGAGTGACATGTAGAAGGCATCTCGAGAGTTTTGAACATCTAAAGGGTATGCGAACCCAATGGGATCTACTGGGCTCAGAAATTCCTAATCGATAAATCTTCTTCTCACTTGAAACCGAGAATGAGTTGAATGACTTATCAATTAAAATGAGCGTAGAGTTCGCCCCGATTCGAACAAGAAGTTCAACTCGTGGTCGGGCGCGATCTAATCAAGGGAAAGAATGAATTGTTCCAATTTGAGGATGAGAAACCAAAGATAGGGTGTAAAACCAATGTTTAGCCTATGTCTTAAGAGCTAAGGTTTACAGTCCATGCTCTGGGTATGAAGTATTGAAAAAGAAAAATACCCATAAGGCAACTCAGATTAAAAGTAGTTATCTAATCCTCTGCATTCGAGAGAGAAATGCTAAAGATTAGATGATGAAATATGTCATTAAGAGAGATCCACATTAAGTATTACCTTCCCCTCGACGGATTCTAAATCAAGTTCATGAAGTAAAGCTACATAGTAGTCCTGGTGAATTGATGTTTCACAACAGCTGTATTTTCAATGCTCCCTTTAAAACTAACCTGATAGATCTATTTCTTTAATTTTTATTTTAGTTTAAGCATTATTTCATTTTTGTTCTTAGTTTACATATCGATTTTCTTTCATTATTTTCTGTTGCTGTGAATATATCAATTGCAAATCATACCCAAATAGTAGGAGCTTATAGTCGGTAGTTGATTGTGAATTCTTGAGATCTCTGTGGGATCGGGATATCTAGACTTAAATCTACTTTTATTACTTGTTCGGACCAGACACTTGCGTAATCATGGATCAAAACCAGAAGAAATTTATCTAGCCTTAAGGAAACCATTTTAATCAAGATAATTGTAAAGAAATATAATTAACAAGTTTCATGGCATTATTGTTGGGGATTAGACAATAGTCCTTGGGTAATAGTGTCATAAATTTGTATAGGTCTTTTGGTCCAGCAAACACCCTTCACGGCCATGAACCTTTTTTTTTTTTTTTTTTGGTTCCATTCATCAACAAATTGGCGTTGATACCCAAAACACATAACAAAACCCGAAGACACATCAACCCGATCAAAACTAAACCTCAACATAGTCCGAGACCGTCGAAAATAGTTCCGAATCTATCCCACTATCCAAATAGTCCTAAAAATTCAAATTAACTGTCCAAAAATAGTCCTCGAAAATTCTAAAATTTTTACACTCATCCCAAGATTTCGGGAATCCAAATTTATCGTCTCCCACGGCCTCAAAGAAAACCCCAAGCCATTATAGAAATATTCCAAGTAGGAAAATTCTCTACCTCTTGGAGTTTGACGAAATCCCTAGATTTTGGTACCCACCCATAGCCTCAAGTACGTGGACCGATTTCCTACTTCGCTCCGACGAAACCCACGGCCCGATTTGATAGTTCTTAGAGACAGTTTTCTCTCTACTTTTCTCCTTTTCCCATCACACCTATCGTCTTTTTGTGCCAAAAAAATGGCCCTTTTCCCTTTTTGACTTTTCTTAATTTCATTTTTTTCTTTTCCTTATTTTCTTTTCTTATTTTCTTGTTTTATTCCTCCACTTGACACTTGGCTCAATGTGAGTCATTCACACAAGTGCACCACATGTCATGCCATGTGTCCCTCCCCTAAGGTTCCATGTGGCATCCACAGGATGATGCCATGTGTCACCCAACACCTGATGCCTCGAAAAACGTGAAATTCGACCATTCTCGAACTACCGAAATTCGACTGCACACCTATTTTATTTTCTTTTTTTCGAAAAATTGAATTTTCTTAGGTTTTACACCCCGTCCATGCAATCGTCAGCGACATAAGCCCCATATGTCGCGATGGCTATGAAATCCGGTTCCGGATTCTTCAAGGTAAATGAAAATTCTTTGTCACGAAAGAAAGCCTTGAGAAGTCTGTCGTGACAAAACACAATAGGGAAAGTCTCACGCATTGCAGAATCCTCCGTCGCCGTAACTCATATTAGCAACCCCCGCCACAGGCGCGCCGAGGGCCACCTGTTAGCGCGCACTAGCCCGTGTCGCGCGACCAGAACGCTGGTCACCGGCAAGCACCGGGCCATGCGTGCGGTAATCAAGCCGCGATCGAGCCTAAAGTCTCTATCGCGATAGAGAAGGTCGAAACAAGGAAAGAGCCCACGTTTTGCTCTTCATTCTTGGCAATTTTTTCTATGTGTTTTTCCAATCATCACGATAAAATTTATATAGATGAAAGGTCCGAAATGTTAACATCGACTAGAATAATCCCAAACTAAGTTTTATTACAAAACTTATTATTAACATAACCAGAACTAGATATTCACTCCAGAATATTACAAAATATATATATGAATAGGCCAATAATCCGCCTTTTCACAAACAAACTCCAATTACTTCGCTCCCAAAGTGTACCTCCAAAAGACCGAAAAATATTTCCAAGAACTGGAGAATGTCAAGAAAATTTTTCCTATAAGGGCTACTTCCCACCAAATGACATGCAATGGCGTACATAAAAATGATCAAACTATATTCCATATGAATAGCGAACTTATATGGAATATTTTCCATGTCATGCATGAGTTGAGACTCTCATACCCACAACCCGAGTCCCCCACTTCACACCCGCAACGCCAAGTGTGAAACCAGCCACAAGGTTTCACCTAATGACTTAAACCATCGGACAACCCCTCCAATTTTCATTTTAATTTATTAAATCCCTTTAGTTTATTTTTGGTCATAATTTGGCTCCACGCACAGTGCTTCGTGACGCTTCACACTTTCATAACTTTAATCACCGGATAGATATGTCCGACCAAAATAAAATTCTCGGGGTCTTTCACCCCAGAAACTACCCATCTGTTTCACACCAAACACACGTGATTTATTTATTATTGTTTTACAAGAACCGTGAGTTCCCAACTTCTGACGTTGTCCCATTTCCGAGCTCACTCACCATCTGCCACCCAAGAATGGTAATGTTCACACCATGTACACACCCGAATTTGATCGTGATGTTACTGCATATGAAATGCCTTGCGTCATTTCTCTACGCCAGATCACGCTCCACGACAAATGCCTACGCAACATTTCAAAAACATTGATAATCGATATTTTCTACATATAATTTACATCCATTAAAATAGTATATCTCAACACAATATTTTCACACTCAACATGTTATTCGATCAAGCAATAACACACAAAATGGTCCAATCTCATACCCATAAAAACAAGGCACCATACGGTCCCTTCACTGTTATGAACCAATTTTTGGTTCATTTCTCACCCAACCACTAGGACACTAAACTCACAACAAAAACCTGAGATCAATCCCGTGACCGAAACCAAACCTTCAACACAAATTCGACTGTCTAAACCAAATTTGTAATTTTTGCAATTAAACACTCCTGGGCCGATTTTGGCCAAAGATAGCCAGGCCATTAAATGGTCTTAGTTATAAATAATCCAAGAGGGGAAAATTTCACTTACCTGAGTTTGGACAAACTCTAAGATTTTGTACTATGAGCCCGATGTGGTGGATCGACTTACTGGACCGTCGAGGATTTGACCATCCAATGCCGAGTACCTCCATTTCTTTTCTCATCTTATTCTTCTCTCTCTTCCTTCTCCTTTTCCTTTTCTTTTCTTTTCTTCCTTTCCTTATCCACCCACACTTCCTTCTCTTGTTTGTTCCATCCTCATCTCTTTTCATTTCTTTCCATTTTCTCTTTTCTCATATTCTCTTCTCTTCCTTTTTCTCTTTCCTCCTCATTTTCTTTTTTGGATTACCATCAATCTATATGGTCTGCTGGGAAACTTCCTCCCATTTTCTCCTCCTACCACTGGGTCACTCATGTTTTTCTCTTCCTTATTTTCTTTCGCCTCTTTATTACATCATAAAGGCATGGCCTGTGTGAGCCATTTATTCCAAGTGCCCCACATGGATCTTGTCATGTGTCACTCCCTTGAGGTGCCATATGGCATCCACATGATCATGCCATGTGTCACCCGATCCCCGATGCCTCGAAAAACGTGAAATTTTGATTGTCTCGGAATCCAACAAAATTCAACGGGGTAACTAGATTTCGTGAGACAAATTCAATGGTGAAGTCCATTTCATCATCCGAGATCTAGAATATTACCATTTTACCCTTGTTGAGAAAATTTGAATTTTTCCTAGGTTTTACAAAAACAACTTTATTATGATCATCGTTATTGCTTGTTTGAAGCTGACAAAGTAGTTGCTTGTTTTCAAAGCCATGCCAATCAAATGATAATATAATGTAAAGTCATTTTAAGCCTATTGCAGTTGTGGTTAACTCCAATACTCTTTGCTTTAACAAGAGAAGAAATTCCTAACTCCAGTATTCTTTGCTTTAACAAGAGAAGAAATTCCTTGAGAGAAAAATGAGAACGAGAAGAAAGAATTTAATAATGCATTCAATCAATTACAATAGTCCATGCATTTCTCAACCGTCTACTTCACATGAACTAAGTTATGGCATTTCTCAACAACCCATCTCACACCACTCATGGTCACAAAGGTCTACTCCTTAGCCTCAGACACTACCACGCACTACCCTCTCTTCCTTAGGTTTTTCTCTTCTTTTAAGAAAGGCCTCCATAGACACGGTCCTTCTCTTCTGACTCACCACCCTTTTTATACTAGATAGCAACCAACACTGACTCAATTTGTTAGACTTGAAGATAAATGCCTTATCTACACGTACAACCCTCTAGCAAACTCAAATATCATTCTAAAACCCAACCAATTGACTAGAATTACAAGCAAGATAAGGATCAAACTTTATAAATCCTAAGTACCAAACCTTTTAAGAAGCAAAAAAGTTTAAGGAAAATTTCTAAAAAAATTATCTCTTTCATCTAATTCAAGTGGAAACAAAAGAAGATTCAATGAAATATATATTAATATATACCTTTTCTTTGCTTGAAAGTATTCAACTATGGATATGCTTGTAGTTTCAGAAAGACACCATGGAAGGAGAAGTGAGAATCAAGAGAGAGGGAATGATTTTACCGGAGAAAAACATGTTTGAATGAGAGTAGCATTTTGGTGGAAATGGTTGTTTTAGCAATGTTGGTGGGAAGGGTTATTTCAACAATGGTGCAAGCTGAGTACCTAGAGAAATGTTTGGATGAGAGTATAATTTTTGTGGGAAAGGTTGTTTGGGCAATGCTGCAAACCTACTATGCAAGGGAAGGTTGCATAGATACATTGATAGGGTAATGCATCATTATCACTATTGAAAAGACTGTACGGTGACACTTGATAACTTCCTTTTTAACTTTGGCATGGGCCTTTCTCAAAATAAATCTATATAAATTTTTGAGAAAAAAAAAATGAAGGTTCTAATTTTGAAATTAAGTTATTTTTTACTTAAAGTTCTAGTTCAATAAGGTTTTTTTTAAATTTTGTTTTAGCTTTATCCTTTATTTTGATAACAAAGCTTATTTTCATTTAAGTATAAAAGAAGTGCTTAAAAATATACATAAATGAAATCTTTTTTTTTAAAAGTCAAATTTATAGAATCAGGTGTGACAAAAGTTTACTAATTAAAGAATAAACAATTACTAAAAATCTATATAATTTATTTATTATTTATATGAGATATAATATTTAAAAAAACTAAAGTTTTCATTTGTTATATGTCAATTATATATTTTATTTATGACTTTTTTATTTTCTATCACCTTAATATATATGGAATGTATACTTACTTATATAAGTTTAGAATTTACGCAAGCACTTTTCTTATTTTATGTCAAAAATAAGAAAGGTAAATAATGTATTTGATATTTAAATTCAATGTTAATTGAGTTTAGTATGGTGAAATATTTATATATATATATATATATATATATATATATATATATATATATATATATATATATATATATATATATATACATTACGTCAAGGGTATTGAGGAACAAACACATGTGGTCAAGGTTCCCAATGAGAGGTGCAATTAAGTAAGTGAGAACAAAGCACCTAACTTATCTCAATGCTCTGATAATTGGTTGAGGTATTCTTAGTACTGAGCTTTTCCAAGAAGACGAGTTTGGTAGGTATCAAGCACTCACCATAAAGGGAAAAAATCCATACCATTTGTCAAAGTTAAGGCCCATTTGACACTTACTTTTTCTATTTCTTTTTTTTTTAGAAAATAGAAGTTTTTTTTTTTTTTTTGAAAACATGATATGAAAATTGATGTTTTTTAAAATACGTTTGAGTTACTTTTATTATGTTTCACATTTAAAAACATAAATAAATGATAATTTTAAGAACTGGTTTTAAAACATAATATTCCATATTCTCAAATAAATTTTCATTCAAAAGAAACATTTAAATTATTTTTAAAAAACTGCCTTAAAATGTTTTCCAATGCTACCTTGCTCTCCCATTTCAAACAAAAACACAAGAAAGAAGGTTTGGATAAAGTTGTGTTCAAATTAAACTTTTGCTCAAGTGAAATGTATTTTTCATTGTTCAAGTGTTCATAATATATGAAATTTGAATGTCATGGATATAATAGGATTATCTACATATGAGGCACAAAAGATGGATATAATAGGATTATCTACATATGAGGCATACAAATTGGGAAGAAAGGCTAATGTCATCGTGATCTATACTGGTAATGCATCTAAGGCTTCATAAATGGCTGGAAAAGTATAATTCAATAGTGGCGGAGCCACCATAGGATCAGGGGGGCATATGCCACCCCTCAAATTTTATATATATATATATATATATGTCCCATCGCCCTTCTCCTTATCTATGATGTGCTATTGAATTATATTTTTTATCCTACCATGGTGTGCCATTAAAATTATCCAAACATATTGTTTTATAAATTTTTATTCAATAATCTCATAACACTAAAGCTCCATTTGGAACCTAGAAAGTGTTATGGAAAGAAAAAAAATTAGTGTAATTGATTTTTTTTTATTTCATTGTGGAAAATATAAAAGAAAATCAAAGAGAATAAAATATTCTCTAAATTTTTGTATATATTTTTAATTTTCTTAGTCTTAATATGATAGAGAAAAACAAATAAAATGAGTTTGAATACACATATATAATTAATTCATTAAGTTTAAACCTATTTTGTTCTTCTAATTTTATTTCTTCTCTATTTTGTTTATTTAGTACTTTTCGGGTTATAAAAGGACCCTAATGATCCAATAAAACTTTTCCCAAAAAATTTTCATTTCTACAATTAAGATATCCGAGCCAAGTATAAGTTATTATATTAAAAGCTCTAACTACCAAGTTACCGCTATCACGTTAATATAATACAAAACCTCTACATATGTACCATTTGTAACTTAAAAAAAAATCAATTTAAAACCCTTTGTCATTTACTGTACACCAATCATTTATCATATCTTCTAAAGTACTTTGGTAACCTAATGTTAAGAAAACCTAATATGAAATCTAGGGGAAACTTAATCAAAAGAAAAAAATTAAATATGTTATTTGATTTATCTATTTGCATTATTATTAAATGTTACATGAATAAATTATAAATCTATATATATTATTCATTTTTTAAAATTTATTATTGATAAAAAATTGTCTATGTTTAAAATTTAACTTTATTGAATAACAAAATTTGTTGTTAAGTTTCAGACATCATTATTTTCTAGTAACATTAAAAAACATTATATTTTTAGTTAATATTATATTTTAAATATGTTATGATAATATTATTAAATCTATTGGAATATGTTTTTCACTAAATTTTGTATAGAAATTTTATATTTTTCTACTACTAAATTATGCCCCTCGTGAAGAAAATTTTTGGCTTTGCCACTAGAATTCAATAGTTGGTGGTAATGCATCCGAGGCTTCATAAATGGCTAGAGAAATAGAATTCAAGAGTTGGTGGTTTTATAGGAACCCTATTGAATGTTCTACTATTTTCATGTACTCTTGTCCAATATTAATGTACTCGTGAATAATGCTATGATGAAAGCTCTGTTGGATTTTTAAACGTTTTGTAACGTTTTTTTTAGTGTGAATAAATTGTAATAAATATGTTTTAAACGTTTTAAATTAGTAACGTTTTTTAGTGTGAATAAATTGTAATAAATATGTTTTAAATTATGTTTTGGAAACGGTTTGTATTTATTGGCTCTAATTGTCATCTTTATATATACGAGTTTTATTTGTATTAGCTAGTGTGTGGCTTTTGGAAATACACGTTGTGTTATTTGGGTGATAGAGTGAAGGCTTTCTTAGGTTCGTTGGTAGAGGATTTTGGGGTGCAATTTCCAGAAATTCTCGGTAAATTCGTTGTATCCTGGGAGACGAACACTCCAATTGACACAAGCACCGTGTGTGGAAGCCGAGTCGTTTTAAGGAGCTGTGTTTCACGAGACTCGAATCATCTTGTATTCATATTCGGTTTGTTGAGCTGGTTGTTTTGCAATCTTAATTTCATTTTATTCATTGATTTGTAGTGAGAATTTACTTTTCGTACATGGTGTGTTATATTTATGTAATTTATATAATCTCCCATTTCTTGTGTGTATTGACTAACAATCTTAAGCAATTCTTGGTCTCTTGTTTTGAGCAGTGAAACGAGGTTAGCAAAAGTGGAAAAGGAGATTTTCCTTGGTTTATTTCGTTAATTTATATATATACATGTTTATCTAATCTTTGTTTCAAGTCAATAATATCTGGATTAAATTTTTTTTTTCCACAGAAACTTGTTTTTTAAATTTGTTTGAAAACCGGTTTTATCAAATTTTTGGACATTTGATTAAGAATCAAAATTAAAAATTTTGAAACATTGGATGGCCCATGTCGGAATGAAGAGATGAAGCAGAATGCGGCGAGTTCGGTGGCGGAGTGTGTTTTTACCGATCGGCCAGAGATTGGCGAGCCTGAAATCCCGGAAAATGGGTCATTTGGACCCAGGTGGGGTTAGTGGAGGGTTGAACGGCGTCGTTGGATGCGGTCGCGCGCGTCACGGACTGCAGGGGGCGGCGCGGTGCGGAGCTGGCGAGGTACGGGCCAGAGTGAGGTTTGGAGCTAGCGAGGAGTGGTCACGTGCTTCTGGGCTTGTAAAGCTGGGCTGCATGTGGGCTGGGCCGATATGTGGGCACGAGGAGAGGCGGGGTACCACCTTGGGTCAGGTGGGGTCGGGTGGACACGCGGTTGCCAGCTCGTTAGGTTGGTGCAGGCGTGTAGGAATTTCTTTGGGCGCGTGGTTGGGCTAACCGGGTTTGTTATGTTGTGGGCATCGCGACGGCGAGGTGCTGACGGGCGCCTTGACTGACTGTGACTAGGGCGTGGGCGATAATGACGTGGCATGCGCGTCGGCGTCATCGAAGAGAAAAAAAATTCTCTTTGCTGAAATATTATTTGTTGCATTTTTAAAGCCAATAAATTAATAGTTTCTTGTTTGAGCAAAGGAAAATGGCCAATGTGATCTTCCAGCTGCGGCACAAATTGCCAATACCGGTATGTGATTCAGGTGAATACTGAGAAATAGAAGAAATTGATAGTTTGAATTCAAAGGTGTAACCGAGAAGATCTTCATTTTTATGCAGCCACCTTGAACCTTACGAGGTTTTTTTTTTTTTTTTTTTAGCGAGGATCCACCTCAAGTAATGAAGAGGATAGAGGTTCTCTCATGGCGTTTGATGTGTGGAAGAGTTCCGACTATACGTAGCCGAGATTATGCCATGAGCAGTCCTAGTGATGCTTTGTACAATGTTTCTTGTGTGAAGAAAACTGACTAAGGAGCGTGGGAGTCACTAGGCTTGAAATATAAGGCGAGATCTTGGTGCTAAGAAATTTGTCGTGGGCCGATTCTAGATTACAAATGGTGGACTCGAGTGCTAGTCGATCAGTACAAGAATTCCGGTTAATTCTTCATGAGATTCATTAGAAGGATGATCTTGAGTGAAGCACTTTCAAAGTTCTTCTTTATTATTGAGAAAGGCTTGCCTCCTGGGTGGAAGGACTTCAGAACTACCTCAAGCATAAGCGAAAGAATGACGTCGAAGAATTGATTGTCGGACTTGAATTGAAGAAGACAATAGGCGTTACGAGAAGAGTTCATTTCAATCGAAGTAAAGGCGATGTAGTGGAGCATGGTCGGGCTCGGATTGAGAACAACCAAAGGGGTCAATGGGACCAAAGGAGGAATATCCAAGAAGCCGGGAATTCCAGGGAAGTGCTTCAATTGTGACGAGATGGAGCCTGGCGGCGGATTAATAGGCTGGGGAAAATAAGAACAAGAGGAGGCAAATGTGATGGAAAAAATCACCTGAGAGGTTGATGACATTAACCTCAGCGTGATCTCTGAAGTGGAACTTTGATTGGGTCAAACCCAAAGGAATGGTGGATCGTCTTTGAGTGCAGTAGCCATGTGCTGTTCGGACGGGAATATGTTCACTTCGCCGACCCGGTTGATGGGGAGAAGTTGTTCATGGGATTACGCTCGTCCGAACATCAGGGACGGAAAAGTGATCTTGAAGATGACTTGGGAAAGTCTGGCTGAGCAAATGTCTTGTATGTACACGAGATCGTAAGAATTTGGTTTTACGATTGTGTTGAACAAACACAGTTTAGGATGGTGTTAAATTAAATGAGTTATCTTGTCTAAGTCGGATAATATTGGGAAAGGATATGTTTGTAATGGGTTGTTTTTAAGCTTAATGTTATGTTGTAAAGCCCGAAACAATGAATAAAGCAAGTACTTCTTCTGCGTATTTGTTGGAGTCTTCTAGTTTATGGCATGGAAGACTTGGACATGTTAATTATGGTTCTCACGAGGAGATTAGTGCTTAAAATTGTCCCACATTTCAAATTGATAAGCTTAAGCAAGTGTGAGACTTGTGTTGGAAACCCAAAAATGACAAGGTCATCTTTTCAAACGATTGAAAAAAACATTGAACCCTTGGATATGATCCATAGTGACATATGTGATCTTAAATTTGCACCGACAAGGGGTGGCAATAAGTATTTTATTACTTTTGTTGACGATAGCACGAAGTATTGCTATGTGTATTTGCTTAAGAGCAAGGATGAAGCTTTAGAAAATTTTGTTTTCTACAAATTTGCAGTTGAAAATCTGACAATAAGAAAATTAAAGTGATTAGAGTGATCGTGGTGGTGAGTATGTAACACCGATTGGTGATTACTGTGGACAACATGGGATTAGACATGAAGTCACTCCACCATATTCACCTCAGTCAAATGGTGTGGCTGAGAGTAAAAATCGTACATTAAAAGAAATGATGAATGCAATGCTAATAAGTTATGGGTTACCTCTCGAACATGTGGGGGAAACTATTTCTGTCGGCGAATTACCTTTTAAATAAGGTACCGGAAGGATGAACAAAAGACACCATATGGTAATGGAAAGGAAGACAACAACTATAAATACCTCACGAATGTAGAGGGTGTCTTGCCCAGAAGTGGGCTGTTCAACACCTAAAAAGGTGAAAATAGGTCAGAAGACCGTTGATTGCATCTTCATTAGCTGTACAAAATAGTAGTGTATCGATTTCTTGTATATAAGTCGAAATCACGATATACCGCAAGAATACGATTATGAAATCAGAATGCGTCGTTTTTGAACCGCGTTTTTCCATGTGGTCGAAGAGGACCAAGTTCGTCCCCAGCGAACATTTTGAGACTATGAATGAAGATAGTCAAGGATAAGAACAAGAACAGAAGAGAAGAAGTTGAAGATGAACCTCGGCCTTGACAAGAATAAGGCAGAAAAATCATTTGGTCAGTTTTTCGACTTATATCTTGGAGAGTGAACCTCGGAGAAAGCTATAAAGAAGCGGTGAACTCTTTGGAGGCTCTTTGTGGAAAGAAGCTGTAAAGTGAAATTGATTCCATCTTGAACCATGCGTGGGAACTAGTGGACCTTATCGGGTAGTAAACCACTAAGGTATAAGTGGATTTCAAAGGAAAATGGCGATGGAACAATTGATAAGTACAAGGCAAGACTTGTAATTAAAGGTTACAAACAAAAGGAAGGTCTTGATTACTTTGATACTTATTCTCCGATGAGAATAACTTCCATACAGATGGCACTTGCTATTGCTGCATTGCGAAATCTTGAAATACATCAAATGGATGTGAAAGCAGCTTTTTCTTAATGGAGATCTAGATGAGGAGATCTACATGGAGCAACCTGAGGGTTTTTAGCTCCAGGATAAGAAAAGAAAGTTTGCAAGTTAGTAAAGTCCCTATATGGCCTTAAACAAGCACCAAAACAATGGCATCAAAAGTTTGATAGCATAGTGCTGGCTAATGGGTTTAAAATCAATGAGTGTGATAAATGTATATATGTCAAGAATACAGTAAATGGCTATGTCATTTTGTGTCTGTATGTTGATGACATGCTCATTGTTGGTAGTAGGTGAAATGGGTAAAATCTACCAAGGCTATGTTAAGCACAAAGGTTTGACAACGCATGAAAGTATGGGACTTGCTGATGGATTTTAGGAGTATTAAAATCATACAGAACCTCTGATGGACTAGTTCTTAGTCCAATCACATTATAATGGATAAAAAATCTTTGGATAAGTTCGATAACGATGATTACACGGTGTAGCTAGGACACCTATAGATGTAAATCTTCATATGTCAAAAAAATAGAGGAGAAAGTGTATCTCAGTTGGAGTATTCTAGGGTGATTGGGAGCCTAATGTACTTGATGACTTGTCTGAGACCGGATGCCAAAACTACGCGGTTAGTGGCGAGTAGATACACAAGTAATCCCAAATGGTGATCATTAGAAGAAGGAATTGTAAGAGTATTAAGATACTTACGGTATACTCGTGATTATGGATTGCACTACACAAGATATCTAAATTTGTATTGGGAGAATCTGATGATGTAAGCTGGATATGCGATGTGAAGAACTCAACTAGTGGATATGTGTTCTGTAGAGGTCGCGGCAATTTCATGGAAGTCCATAAAAACAAGTAATAGCCCGATCGTATGGAATCGGGAATTCATTGCTTTGGATAAATGTGGTGAAGAATTTCAGATAGTTCTGCAATTCTTGGAGGATATTCCTAGGTGGCCAGCACAGCAGCGACTATATCTATCCATTGTGATATCGGTCGGCAATAGGCGGCGCAAATGTGATGTATAATGGTAAGTCACAGACACATCGTCGGAGACACAGCACCATTAGACAGCTAATCTCAGTGGAGTTATCTACGTTGACTATGTAAAATCTAGATAATAATGCGGATCAGCTAACCAAAGGGTTAAATAGAAATTAGTTGAGAAGTCATCGGGGAATAGGACTAAAGCCCGTAAAATGAAGAGTCATACGATGGAACCCTACCTAATTATTTGGAGATCCGATATCACAGGTTCAAAGGGACAACTAAATCGTAAAGACTAGTTTGGATCACTGTGGGGGTTTTAACCTCCTGTCCATTCCTATGATGAAACAGTGATATATATTGGAGATGAGGTTAAGCTATGCTTTTAATGATTCTTATGTGTCGAGAAATCCGAAAGGAGTATTGAGAGTACTCATAGTTAAAAAATCACCTATGTGAGAGGGAAGAGGGGCCGCTTCAAAGGAGAATTGTATAGGGCACAATTCTTTAGAAACTCTTGCGAACCGGGAAGATGTCCGTGAAATGGACATACTTGGAAAATTTGGCCCGAGGAATGCGAGGAAAGAGTCATATGTGAGATATATCATCATTTAATTAAGCAATGAGAGAGGTTCAAGGGCATCGTGTCTGCCTTTAGTCGATAAAGTAAATATATTATGTAAGGGAAGGTTGAAAAATAAAACTACCTATATCCTATCAGGCTCATTGCGAGCTCATACGAGGTTGAGTCTTGTTTTTCGACAATTCATTCATGTGAGGTTGTTGGATTTTAAGCGTTTTGTAGCGTTTTTAGTGTGAATAAATTGTAATAAATATGTTTTAAAGCGTTTTAAATTAGTAGCGTTTTTAGTGTGAATAAATTGTAATAAATATGTTTTTAAATTATGTTTAAGAAGCGGTTTGTATTTATTAGCTCTAATTGTCATCGATTATATATCGAGTTTTATTTGTATTAGCTAATTAATGTGGCACGGAAATACAGGTGTGTTATTTGGGTGATAGAGAGAAGGCTTTCTTAGGTTCGTTGGTAGAGGATTTTTTTGGGGTCTGATTTCGAAATTCTCGGTAAGTCGTTAATATCTGGAGCGAGCAGCTCAATTGACTAGCGCGTGTGTGAAGCGAGTGTTTTAAAGAAGCTGTGTTTCGCGAGCGCAAATCATCTTTGTATTCATGTCGGTTTGTTGAACAGGTTGTTTCTTAATCTTAATTTCATTTTATTCATTGATTTGTAATTGAGAATTTGCTACATTACATGGTGTGTTATATTTATGTAATTTATATAATCTCTGTTTACTGTGTGTAATTGACCAACAAGCTCTACAAATAAAAAACCAACATTAGTGATAGTAGAATCATGGATGATCTCCTTTTTCATCATGAATGTTCATTTTTCTTGGTTGTACATGAGGTGTAGAAATAAAGCTTAACAAAGCCCTTTATATCCACATGAAGAAAGTGTTATTCCATCAAGTATATTTTTTTTTAGACTCATATAAAACGTTACTAAGTCATTTCCTCTTAGCTACAGGTTGCAATTGCATTATACAAATCATAATCCTCTTTAGCATAAAGGCCATTTGGCATGCTTCTCGAGTCTACAGTCTTTTCCTTAGCTACAGGTTGCAATTGCATTCTACAGTCTTTTCCTTGCCAAAGGAGATCCGCCTTGCAATACTTTTTTAGTTCTTTTCCAGAGCAAAAATTTTGAGTTCCTATGATCGATCCTGCCATTTTAATTTTGAACCAATGCAAAAAAACCATGTAGTATATATATATATATATATATATATATATATATATATATACACATATATATATTGTGGGAAATTTATTTATTTTTGCTATAACATTAAATTAAATTAAATTATCTACTTAAAATAATTTCTTATGGACTTACTATAAAAAATCCACAAAACAATTCAAATACAAAAAAAATTCATTCACGGTAAAATGTTCTCGTTTTAATCACTTTTGTTGATACTATTGATATCAAAGATTTTAAAAAAATATAGAGGAAACAAGGCTTAGATCTTGGGGTGGACTCTAATACCACCTGAATCACTATTGTATAGAGGAGATGAGATCAAGTAGCAGGTAGCAACGCCATCAACAACAACACCGGTCACCACCTCCATTACCTCCACCTTGTGAGGACTGATCAGAAGTGGTAATTAATGGTTTTCTGGAGAGAGATTGTGGGTGTGGGTGGTTCAAATAAGAAGGAGTCAAGTGCATATCCAATAAAAGATAGGTTGATCGCATATGGTAAATTCTGAGAGATAAGCATGAAGAAGAGTCGACAAGGGTCATGTTCAACCTCTTATTAATGGTCCCCATCTCAATCCGCACCCTCATTATTGCTCCTTCCTTCTTACCCTCTTTTTGTTCCTTATGGTCTCACACACATCTATCATAAGATAGAAACTTTAAATGCATTTGAATTTTAAAAATATTACCTAAAAATAAATAATAATAATAATAGTCTACTAAAGCAATAAGTGGCTTCAGCCCAATTTGTAAAAGAAAAAGGAGAATAGACAATAAAAAACAAAAAAGAAGAACATAAATATTTCTGTGAAATACTAAATGAAAAACGAGGGATAGGAAGAAATGTGTGAATAAAGTCTGAATTAGAGTATTTCCAACTATTGGAAAAAAACCCATAAAACCCTAGAATGCCACACAATACCTTTGGATTACCCATAATACCTTAAAATTTCATATGCCCTAAAAAAATACAATTTATATATAAGCATCTCAAAACTGAGCATTACCTTACCCATTAAGATCGCTAGTAGGCAATAGTCAGGCTGTCAGGCAATCATTCATTAAAATTCTTAAAATAATATATATGATGTATCATGAAAACTTTTGATTAAATTCTGCATAGAATTAGCATCGATTACAATAAAATTGAATGACAAAAGAATCAGTCTATGATTTTTCATTCCAAACATTGAAAGCACTAAGATACTGCCAAAGAGAAAATGATTGGTCTATTTGGGAATTAAAAGGGATTTACCCCATAAATGTGCATAGATATGATTTTCTTGCAGGATGATTCTATCAAGGCCATGCGTTAATCACGTAAAAGAGGTTTAAACCATGGATGCCAAATTTTGGTCAAAGTCAGATTTAAGAGGGATCGACCCCATGAAATGCACACATGCATGGGATTTACTTAGATTATATATATATATATATATATATATATATATATATATATATATATATATATAATTCTTTTTTATTTTTTTCAAACGTTGAATGGAAAAAATGATGTGGTATTTTATTAGTTTCTTCCCTTATTGGATCCTTTGGTCATTGCGACTCCCAATTGAGTAAACACGTTTGTCTAGTTTGTGGAAGATGGGGTTAACGTGTTTACATTATTGTAGGCTTCATTCGACTTTTCTTTCTTTAAACAACTTTTGAAAGTACTCAATTGTGAGTCCGTGATTACGACATTACAAAATTTCGAGTCCAATTATTTTCGTCTTGTTATTTATTAAACATTACTAACAAAATGGGCGGACCTCTTCATTAATCTTCTTGTTCATACAGTAAAAGTAACAATCTCTTTTCTCATTATCCTCTTTTTCAAGTGTATATATTACCGAGAAAAACGAAGACTGCTTTGGGTATGCCTTCAAGATAGTGACAGTGGTGGAAACTGGAAATGAGGTCAGGTATATAAACGACAGATAGAGTGGTAACCAAGATGGTGAAGAATTAAGGATAAAAAAATGGTCTCCGAAAATGAATTTTCAACCAACACTGTTTGAGCAAAATTAAAATTATGAAGGAAGAGGGACGCGCGCGGCAGTAAATCTTAAGTCTTTGTTTCAACCTCGACCATATGCAGCTTCTTTCTTTTGTTGCATTTGAAAAGTGAAATTTCATTCATTACATCATAAAATGAAAAGAATATTACTTAATTTCTAGCTCGATCAGTATAGGCCAGAGAATTAATGGATGAAAATTAAAGCAAACCTTATATTCTGCAGTGCTTAATAAAAGTCCATAAAGACATTTCATATGAAAGTTTTGATTAGTCGACGCACCAACAACCAACAGAGAGCTGATGTGACGGCTCTGCTGTCTATCTACATTTTTCTTATTTTCCATAGCCGTGTGTGGAAGGGCATAGGCTACAACCGTCTGAGACTGCATCTAGAACATCTTTTTCCTCCTCTTAAGGGCACTGGATGGATCTGATTGATCAAGCAACAGAAAAAGCCGAGGAGTTGTAGCGTCTCGTATTGGTAGACCAATTATGCCAACCTCCCTTACCTTTCTGTTGCTCTGCAGCCTGCTTGGCTTGCTCAGCTCTGTGGCTAGTACTACTGAAGCCGCACAAAGTATCTATATCATTTCTGTTCCAACACAACTACTTTCAACCCAAATAGCATCTATGAAACTAATCTCAATCTCGCTCTCTCTGCTATTTCCTCCAACGCCACCCGTGACACCGGGTTCTACAATGTCACCGCCGGCCGAACATCTCCAGACATAGCCTATGCTCTCTTTCTCTGCCGGGGTGATGTTACCTCCCAAGCCTGTCAAGATTGCGGCGCGGTGCGTAATGAAACAGTCAGACAGCGGTGTCAGGGCCTTAAAGAGGCGATTATTTGGTATGATCAGTGCATGTTGCGTTACTCAAATGTGTCTTTCTTCTCCCAAGTTTCCGAATCGCCCAGAGTGTCCATGTGGAATACGCAGAATATCACAGAGCAAGCCCGGTTTGATCAGCTACTGGTAGACTCCTTCAATTCCATAAGGACTGAAGCTGCAAATGATCAATCTGGCAAGAAGTATGCCACTAAAGAAGAAAATTTCACAGGATTTCAAAGCTTGTACACCCTAGTGCAGTGCACACACAGTTATCTCAGACCAATGCAATCAGTTGCCTTGTAGGAACCATTGCACTTCTCCTAACACTGTAGTGGGAGGCAAGGGGGAAGGGTCCTGTTTCCGAGCTGCAACGTTCGATTTGAGTTGTACCCATTCTACACTGAGCCCGCACCACCACCTTCTCCTCCTCCGCTGGCTCCACCTAATTCAGAACCAACTATTGATGAAGGTATATTCTCTGTGACCAAGCCCATTCCTTTTTCTTCCCTCTTAGTCGCATATGTATCTGTGGATTTCAGGAACTTAATTGACTGTCACAAGACTCCCAATAAAGCTAGTTGTCTTAATATTTCTAAATATATGTAAAACTTCCAATAATCATATTTGATCTTCATAGTTAATTTTCTGGATTAATTTTGGTTATCAGTTCTACCGTATGAGGATTTGTCTAATCAAATTTGATATAGGGAAAAGAGAATTGTGATCAGACAGAAAGAGAGCAAAAAGCATGCTCTAAGGACCGAAGAACCTAACCTAGTTTGGCATAAAATTGAGTCATTAAACCAATACTACTGCATCTCTCCTGCCTTTAAAGCTTCTTCATTTTAGTAAACAACTCTTTTTTATTTATTTTTTTATTTATTTTATCAGAAAACAAATGGTATATGTTGTTACCTAGATCATTTGACTTTCGGGAGACATCGTGGCGTGATCTGAGCCTAAAAAAATGGGTTCATTGTGATTGTAATGGCCGCCTTATAGATGATTAGAGTCGACAAAGGGTGGAGAAGAGAAGAGAGAGTTAGGCGCGAATTGGGTTGCATACCTTTCCTCGGGGAGGGTATTTGTTTTATACTCGAATTTCTCCTTGATTTTGGAAGATAATCTGCATTGATTTTTTGGTGATAAGATCTCCTTTCTTATCAAGGACTAGTTCTTCCTTATCAAGGATTAATGCTTTTGAGACGTATGAGATTTGGACACTAGGAGATCCGTGGATAAATATCTTGTGAATGATTTCCTCCCTAATATAGTCATCCATAACACCCTTTCCATACGCAATAGGATGGTCGACTAGGAGACTCCATATCTCAAACGGGTTCTAAAGGCATGCGAATGCGGTTGGATTCATGTGGTTTTTAATATAGTGGGTCATCTTGAGCCACTTCATGAAGATAGACGGTATTTGGGCCTATTGAGTAGTGAGTGCGGGCTTAAAGGCCTTAATTTTCCACGGTGCCTCCTTTTACGCCTCCATACCCGGTTGGAGAGTTATGCTCTTCTGGTCGGAAATATCTTTGTGTTTTGGGACCCTTGAGTATGGAGGGTATAGATTATTAATGCGCATATGTTCCAATGCGTCTATGAAATGTGATGTCCCAATGGTGCATTCAATGCGCCTTTTGAAGTTCCACCTCTATATATATGGGGATGAACCACCGAAGTCTATGAAGTTGCCAATGGATTCCTCTTCACATTTACCATAAGCTTCTTTCCCCGTTGTGATTTCTTTACCACCACCACCGCCCCACGAGGTCTATGGCGAAGCGAAGGTGGAGAAGTTCTGTTTCAAAGTCTACACATCTATTTGTCACTAATGGATATTGTGTGTTTGAAGACGACGTCAGTGCTGACCTATCAAGTGTCCTAGATGGGAAGCCTAACTATGCCAACATCCCCTTTTCAGAGCTCTTTGTTGGGCCTTGTGTAGATCGGCCGGAGGTCATGGACGAGGGGCATGATTATGCTACTACCCTTCTTTCAGAGTTCTATGCTATGGCTAGTGCCCCCCTATGCTGGCGCCCTCAGGAGTTGCAGCAGTCAAGTTGTATGGCTGAGAGAAGGAGACCCTTCAAGCAAAGCGTTTCAATCTCTTCTTTTTCTTTGACTTTCTTCTTTCTTCTCTCTTCTTTTTTTTTTTTGTCAATCAGTCTAGTATGGTTGCTTGGACGTATCTATAATGGGTCTATCATGGTTGATTGGGCGTTTTTGTTTTATGTAACCACTGATGCCTATTGGCGTATTTTAATAAGAATTGGTTTATGGCACACTTGTACACCGGATTTTCTATCTTTCATTCTTTTGGTGTATGCTAGCTAGGGGAACAACCGTCCTGAAGATGGCTTCTGAGAAGCCTTTACTGGTTGTGAATGTGTTTTAGGATTTTTAGACTGGGATTGCTCTTTGGGTTTCTCACGGCTAACGGGCTCGGGTGTTTCGACAGGCTAATCGATGAGCCCAACAGCCTGATAAACCTAGGCCCAAAGAATTATGGGCTCGTTGATTGATTGCCCCTTAGGGCTAGGTGCTTATAATCAGCAAGCCTATGCTTGGTTTAAAGGCCCTGTAATATAAAACACCTCGTGAACACCAAGCATGGGGTGAGAGGCACATTTCTAGATATTGGGGTTGGTATGCCAGTGCATTTAGTGCGCCTGTTTGTGCCTTACCTTATATAGAGGTAGGGATCCAGAAGTTATCGTCACTTAGAGGCCTCTCGCTCAAAAATCTTGTGAGCATCTGCAATACTCTTGAAGGTTTCGGCCAAGTAGTCGTTGAAGGTTTCCGACCATTTTCGACTTCCTGGTGGGTTTTTCCTCTGCTTAGCTTCCGATTTTGCTTGCACGAATTGTTTTGTCTATGTTGGTTTTGTTTTGGTCTTGCCTTCAACGCGCGCTTTTCAGTCGCCTATAGGGTTTCGGCGATGGATCTGTACGCAACATTTTAGGATGTACTCATTCTTAGGTGCGTCCCAATAGTTTTCGAAAAGCTCCTCAAGCTAGGATTTTGGTCCTGCTATTATTTGGCTAAGAGATCCTCGAGTTGATCCCCTTTCTTTGTTTACACAGTAAAATGGCCCGAGGAGTCGAGAGGAGACTTCCTGATCGAGGTTGACGTAGGAATGGATCAATAGGGTTGCCTCTCTTGGCGACCTTGTAGGCTTCCATGTCGGAGTGGAGGAATGAGGGTCCTTCTACCGAGTCCCTCACGGCATTAGCTTAGAATTGTTGGACGAGTCGGCTTTCTCCACCATAAGACAGGCGGATAACTCGAATCTACTACCCCGAAGCGGTTCGGCTAGACCCGCTTCCACGATCTTGTCGTTGGTGAAGCCAGTTCACACACATCACGAGCTCCTCACGCCTTATTCATCTGAATGTTTTTTGGATTTTAATGGGTTGTAACGTGCTTAACTTTATACACCAGCTAGATGTTCAGGTGAGATATGTTTAAATCTATACGTTGAAGAAATTTGGGGACCGGGGGCGGCTATCTATATCGGCCCACAATCCTGACTACAATTTATGTCGGCGCCTGATTCCCTAAGGCCCAGGAGGTGAAGGGGTTGTCACTGGTCAGGGGGCAGGTAGTGCAGAGATGCAGGCTCTCTAGGACTTCCTTTTGATGCGAATCAATCTCTTATGTTCCCAGTTTGGTATTAGTTCGGTTGAAAATCATGTTGTACTAGATGATTCGTGTTTTGACACACATCGGTTTCATTTGATGCTATCAGTAGCAAGTGCAAGCGAGTAGGCTAGTCAATTGAATCGAAAGTGGCACGGAGAACATCGAGCGACTCTTGGAGATAGATGACGCAATCATGAGCTTCTATCGACAAGAAGGAACTTGCGAGAGCCGGCCCACGCACCTTTCTTTACATCATCCCCGCTGCTCCTCATTGTCCATGTGAGTTTATTGAGGAGAGCACTGCTCCCGCCGACCAAGTCCGCCCGAGTAGCTCTTCTCTCTCTCTAGTGGCAACTGCTGGGCCAGAAGATCAAGCAGGTCGCAGCCAGCCCTTTAGCGAGGCCTATCCGGGTCACCTAGCCCCAAAGTCCGCAACCTGCCCCCCGACCTGAAAGGAAGGAAGGAGATAAGAAGAAGGCCCGACAAACTAAAGTAGCCGACGCCAGGTTAGAAGGCTTCGTGGACTAGATGGGCATAATTGTCAGTGAGCCTACCGAGGAGGAGGAAATGTCTATGCTTGTCGCCAAGTTTGCCGCACGGATGCATAAACAGGTTATGGACTCAGAGGGTGAGTCCACCCCCATATCTGATGGGAAGCGTCTAAAGCGATCTTCGCCAGATGAAGAGGCTCAAAAGGAATGGGCAATAATCTCAGTGGACTCCCCCGATTAAGCCCCCAATGATCAGCTGGTTTTGGAAGGCGCTTCCAATGAGGTCGGTCCGCCTCTAGAGAAGGGGAACCTAGCTGGGGGGCCTTCCAATGTCGAAAAAATTAAGAAGGGGTCCTCAGGGGTATCACGTCCGATACTCCCACCTGTGCCCGCGATCAGATGCATCAAAGAGAAGGCCACCCGACCGTGTGCCGGGCCGAAAGCACATATCCCTCCACATGAGAGGATCCACCCCCCAGCAAGCATGGTAGCCCCTGATTTAAAGGGTGCTTGTGAGATCATCCACCGTTGGAGCACTTTTAACCAGGCAGAGCCTCCAGTTGTGCATATGCGCGACCTTTATCCTAATTACTTCCAAGTACCGATGGCGGCTCGCGTAGAGCAGTATTCCATCCCGTTCCCCGGTTATATGAACAAGGAGGCTTTCCGCAGAGTCGGGCGACTCGGATGTTCATCCGCAACCATGACTTTCTACCGACACGAGCCGGGTACGTCCCGCTACTTGGCTACTGAAGGTTCTCGCGTGAGTAATTTCATTCCCACTTTATTTTATTGTGCTATGATGGCCATCTCAATATGGCCCGCCAAAGATGGGGCGGAATTTCAATCCTCGCTAGGACGCTGAGAAATCGCCGGCGACGCCTAATCAACCGCTTCGCATCAGCTCGATGCTTTTTCGCCAAGGTGGAATCCAAGTCGCAACATTGGAAGCGAGAGGCCAAAGCTAGTGAGGAGAAGATTGAATGGGCGGAAAAAGAAAGAGACGAGGCCAAGCAGGAGGCTAAGGTGGCTCGTATGGCAGCTATATCAGCATGTGAGGCCAAGGCAAGGGGCGTGGTTGACCTAACTAGTGGCCTCGAGATACCTCGCGCCATGAGGAAGACAGAGCAAGTCGAGGCTAAGGCCTGGTCTGGGCTGAGTGAAAGTCGCTCTTACTAGAGCTCGAAGCATCCAAAGATGAGGTGTCTGCTCTTCATTCCCAGGCGGGCAAGGAAAAGGAAGCCATGGTGGAAGACTACTAAAGCCCCGATGGACGCTTATACCATGGATGTTGTGCATTCAAACATAGCATCCACGCGACTACGTACTTATGGATTCCGTGATGGCATGCCCGACTCTAACCCACTTCCTCTAGAGTTTTTGCAATTTGGGTGCCCCCTAGTCTAACTACCATCGGCCAAGGCTACGGAGGTGCATTTGGTTGAGGCGACAAAGGATCCGATGGAGGGTGTCATCGCAGAGGAGTAGGGCTGACTTATTCCCCCATATTAGTTCTTGTCATGTTGGGAGATATTTTGAAGGGGCGCTATTTTTCCACCACTATGCGTATTAATCCGTGTAACCCTTGGCACTTTTCAGCACATTTTAATGAAATGACAAGATATTTATCAGTCACGTGTTATGTTTGATAAAAATGCCAGCAGAACAACAACCATGTCTAGACTTTTTACTTCTAAAAAATGCTAGCCTAATAAACCATATCTCGATTTTTAGATGCCGCCAGAGATCAACCATGTCTGCATCTTTTACTTTAAAAGTGTCAGCTGGACAACAACCATATCTGGGCTTTTTTTAGATGCTAGCAGGACATCAACCATGTCTGGACTTTTTACTTTTAAAAAGTGTCAACCAGACAACAACCATATCTAGGCTTTTTTAGTTGCTAGCAAGACATCAACCATGTCTAGACTTTTTACTTCTAAAAATGTCAGCTGAACAACAACCATATATGGGCTTTTTTAGTTGTCAGTAGGACATCAACCATGTCTGGACCTTTTACTTTTAAAAATGTCAACCGGACAACAACCATATCTGGGCTTTTTTAGAGAGGATCAATCATTGGCTTTCAAATAAGATGCCTAAAATATAATCTTTATTGATGATAGAATATTCAATGAAAACATTACTGATAATACTTCTTAAGGTGCATAGCATTCCACATCCCGCACCGTAGTCCCCGTCTTAGCCTCGCTAACGCGATAGCATCCGGCCGGGCCTTTACCTCTTCGAACGCATCGTGTATGGTCCTTCCTAATTAGGCCGGAATCGCCTACTGGTTAGCCGGAGCCAAAGACCCATCTTAAGACCAAATCTCCGAGTTGAAATGTACATGGCTTTACTTGTCGGTTGTGCAAATTTGTTATCCTTTGCTGGTATGATGCTATGAGCACAGCTGCCGCTTCCCGGAGTTTGTCAGTTGTGTCTAGGGCTTTGTCTATGGCTTCAGCATTTACTTTCTCATAAATTTCTATTCATATGGTGGGCATCCCAATTTCTGTGGGGATGATGGCTTCCATCCCATACGTGGGCGAATGACAATATGCTAATTGGTTTCCGGCTGGTTATTCTATAGGCCCATAAAACCTCGAGAAGTTCCTATACCCATTTTCCTTTGGCCAAGTGCAGACATTTATTCAGAGTTGATAGGAGAGTCTTATTTGACGCTTCTGCCTGGTCGTTGCTCTGTGGGTACCGTGGGGTCGATTATAGGTTTTTGATTTCAATTCGCTATAGAAGTTCCTGTATTCCTAGCTATCAAATTATGGGCCATTGTCTGTTACAATCGACAAGTATTCTTAATTCCGCATTACCTGTTCTTCCATACAAATCACAACATCTTTATCTCGATGTACATGAAGCCTTACTTCTATCCATTTACTAAATAGTCGATGGCAAATCGTAGGTAGCTTCTTCTCGGGTCGGGCGTAGGATAGCAGCCCTATGATGTCCATTCCCCATCAAACGAAGGGCCAGGGGCTTGTTATGATTGTTAGGTCTTAAGCCTAAGACCTCGACACGAGGGCTCATTACCGGCAATACTACTTTTTCCGACATGTGGGCAACCGTATCTACACGCATGGTCATTCCTAATAGTAGCCTTTGTGTGGACTTCATGGGCCAACGTCCTGCCGCCTGGATGATTTCCGCACACCCCATCGTGGAGCTCTACCAAAACATACTACTCCTACTGGTGAGTGAGGCACTTAAGGTAGGGCCCGACTCAGAGACCATTTGTATAGCTGACCATTCACGAGTGAGAACCGAGCTGCCTGGACCTGGGTCTCAGGCCCATCACATCCAAGAAGTCGCCAAGCTCAAATAGCTAAACTATCGAGTCAATCCAAGGAAGGGCACTCTTCGTCTATTTCATTTACCCAGTTGATAGTAATCGACGACTCTGGTTGGTAGTAAACGGGCAAGAGCACTATTTCTTTTATTGGTAAGGATGCGGCCACGGCTGCTAAAGCGTCTGCCTTTTCTTTTGAATCTCTTGAAGCATGCTTTAGTCACTAAGCCACGAAGTTTTCCAATCATAGGGTGACCAGACTTACATACTTGGTTATGCATTGGTCCCTCATTTCATATTCTCCATTTACCTGCCTTACCACCAATTGAGGGTCGCTTCTTATGAATATTTTTTCTGAGGAAACGGAGATTGCAAGGTCAATCCCGACTTCCATGATTGGCCAGATTCGCCTCAAGTTGGAAGTGGAAATCCAAACGTATGGCCTCGTCTCTATAATTTCTTCCTGGCCGGTACTTTAAGTTGCAATCCTGGGGCCCGACTCTCGTCACCGTGAAGCGCCATCCACATTCAGTCCACTACCGAGTCGGGCTCTCGTTCCATTTCTCGCTGAGGAATTTCGCTAAAAGTCATCTAGTACCTGTCCTTTTATCGCTAGGTGAGATTTATATTGAATACCGAACTCACTCAGTTCAATTGCCCATCGAGCCATTCGTCATGACAGGTCAGGCTTATGTATCGTGCTTCTCAAAGGGAGGTTGGTGAGTATAGTGATAGGATGCTTAGCTTAAGTAGTGACGGCGCTTTTTTAAGAATTTATCCCGAGCCAATGTCGCCCGTCGAGATAGGAATATCTGATTCGCCTGATAAGGACTCGCACAAAGAATATAGGCCTTTGCTTCCGATGTTCATCTTCATTGAATAAAGTTGCACTTACTAAAACATCGGAAACAGTTATGTAAAGATAGAGCATCTCACATGTCTCGGGGCTAGCCAGAATTGGTGGTTCGGTGAGATACTGCTTGATTGACATGAGAGCCTAGTCCCATTCTAGATTCTAGCCAATCTATTCGGGCTCCCAGAGTGGTAAAGAACCCGGGCCTAATCGATTCAGAAACAAGAGATGAATCGCCCCGCATTCGCTAACCGCCAATTGTGCATTCTTCTAGAGTGTAGGAGCTCCAAAATTCCATAATGGCCCGACTGAATAGATTGGCCTCTAATCCCCTCTATGTCACCATAAAGCCCAGGAACTTACCTCGACCACCTTCCAAACGCATATTACCCCGTGATATCAGTTTCATACCGCTCGCAAGGCGCAGAGCTCAAAAGTTTTTATAGGTATCAAGGCGTTTCGATTTGACAAGCATATCGCCGATATAGACTTCATGGTCTTGCCCATCAAGCACGAAATATTTTGTCACCAGCCTCGTAGGTCGCTTCTAAGGTTTTCGAACCAAAAGGCATCACATTGTAGCATTATAGCCCGTGTGGTGTAATGAAGGTCGTTTTCTCCACATCAGGCGGATGCATAGGAATCTGGTGGTAACCGAAGAAGGCATCCAGAAATGACAGCATCCAATGCTCGGCTGAGGCATCAACGATCTTATCTATTCGCGACAGGGGGAAGCTATCTTTAGGCATGTTTATCGAGGTTCACATTACTTCCATTTACCGCTTCTTCGACGACTCACCACGTTGGCAAGCCATTCAAGATATTTTACCTCTTTGATAAAACCTGCTCTCAGAAGATTCTCTACCTTTGTTTGAATAATCTGATGACAATCGGGGTGGAAACGCCTAATCTTCTATCTAACAGGTTTCACCAAGGCGATAATGTTCAATTTGTAAGAGGCCAGAGTCGAATCGATTCCAACCATGTCTGAGTGACTCTAGGCGAATACATTTGTGTTTCTCAACAATACGTGTTGTAGCTACTCTTTTTCTTCGTTGGATAATAAAGTGCTGACATATGTGAACTTTTCTAGCCTATCCAGCGCTATTGTCTCCAGGGGATCCACAACCAACAGGTCCTTTTCTTCCGCCTTGACCTAGGCGTGAACCTGTATGCTGGGCGCAGAATGCGGATCCCCGAGGGAAGAGCATTCGAGCCCTTTCCTTTTTCTCTGCTCTCAGATAATTGGTAGCACTATCGTGAGGCCAGCTGGCTGCTTAAAAGGTCAACCTGCCCCGCATCGGTCAAATAACTGACCATCTGATGATATGTTGAAGGTACCGCCTTCATCAAGTGCAGCCAAGCCCGGCCTACTATGCAATTGTAAACGCCCTAGGTCTTCGACGACTGAGAACAAAACCTATTGGGTGACTAGCCCTGCTTGTACGGGAAGTGTGATGTCTCCTAGCATTGTGGTTGTTGCGCCATTGATACTAGAGAGGACTTGTCCAGCTAAGTTTAATATTCGTGAGGAAAGCTTCATCTGGTTAAAGGCGGGTAGTTGCAACAAGTCTGTCACGCTGCCAGGATCTACCAACACCCTGTGCACATCAAAACCACTAGTACAAAGGGTGAGTACAAGTGAATCGTAATAGGACATAATGACCCTGTTTGGGTTTACTAGGGAAAAGGATATAGGGTCATCTATCGGCTTGATCTCTTCCTAGCTACCCCCTATGTAGACAGTGTTTACCCGGGCCTTAACCGTGGCTGCTCTCAAAAGCTTCTTCTATTGGCGCTTCGATTGGTACTAGTCATCAAATGGTCCCCCCAGTATGTAGTTTATGACAGGTCTAGATTCGAACGGTGCAGCCACACCGACTGTGATTCTGTCTGCTATAGGTACAGACTCCTTTCCGCGATCAACCTCCTTGATATATCTTCTGAGGTGCCCCGCTTTAATTAGTCTTTTCACCATGAATTTTAGGCTTCGACACCTATTGGTTTTATGTCTGTGATCTCTGTGATAATCGCATCGTACAGATGGGTTTCTCTGAGAGGGGTCCGTCTGGATTAGCGTAGGCCCTTTGAAATCTGGCAAGTCGCGAATGAGGGGTAGCAGCCTCTCATAGGTGATGTTTAGGGGAGTGAATTGCGGGGGCTCCCTTTTTTGTGACTGATCTCTGATCGCCTTCCGCTTTTGCTTAACCTTTCCCCGAGCTTAGGGTGGCTTCTTCCCTCCGACTTAGTTTGCTTCCAACTCCATTTTGCTTGTGATCATGACAGTTTGAGTTGCTACATGGATGTTATCTTCCAATGTTGAATATCGATCTGCCCGCTTGTACAATTCTTCCATTGTAGCTAGCGGGTCTAGAGACGGTGAGCGGAAGAAAGGGGTAGATGGTGAGAAGCCCCGACCTCTAAAGGACCCGCATCCATCTTGCAGTAAACCTCTTACTTGCCGGACTCGCTGCCCGAACCTCCCGTGGGGGTCCTATATGGTTTCCTCCTCCTGCCTTACAATAGTTTGCAAAGAGTTAATATTCCTCTTCTGTCGTACTGAACAAAGATACTAAGAGATGAATACGGTCCAAAGCTCGTTGAATGAATTTATTGAATTGCTTAAGCTTATGGAACCTGCCAATAAGCAGTCTCAGACTACGGAAGATTCTCAGATAACAACAAATGGTCATTGCTCGCAGATTCGTGAGTCATTGCTTGGTTGTGAGCATGTGACGGCGGCGGCCTTAGAACCATCGAACATAAACAAAGGCGCTTTCGCAAGACAAACCCTTGAGGTGGATCGTAATCATGATGCGTTGCCTCAGGAGAAGAGAGAACGTCGCTGACTTCGAATCAATCGCTAGGCAATATGTGTAGTGCAAGCCCGCCCAAAGTGTGTACACTAGGGGTATGAAGGCACTACACCCGCGAGTAATGCGCATGTGTTCCCGGCACTACGCTTATGTAGGGTTCGTCCCTTCTACCGTTTTCTTGGCCCTTCGCGAATGAGCTACCACGACGTTGGTGAATGCTATTGATGTAAGCGCCTAGCTACAAATCCTAAATACTTTAATGAGAGAGGTCCGCAAGCTACTTTGAGGATAAATTTCGTTGTCCGGGTATCTACATTCGTCGTGACGATGGCTCCTTTCCCTTATTATAGGCGGTCGAGTGCCTTGCTTGGCTGCTGTCTTGCATGTTTTTTTCACCAAGACACTTTTCTTACCAGGCCCGCAAACGATCAAGCCAGCTTTGGGATGTTCACGATCCTCGCGATTCTCATCTGTCTTGATTGCTCCTCCTATTTCTTATCATGTCTTAACGCCGATGAAAATATCGATCTTTCAGCGGATTGACCACGAGTTGTCGGTCACGATCCGTGTCGCATGAATCGATGTGGGAGGGAACCGGCCGAGGCCGCCACAGGGCGGAGGACTAACGATAGCCAGCCAGAGCCAAGCTCTTTACGCACGTCGCCACGAGATTCTTCGTCGATTCCCACGCGATCCGGCTGCCAATTGTTGTTACCTGATCGCTCGACTCAGCACGCAGCTGACTGGGCTGCACTGGCAGTGGCAGTGGTATCCCGGCCTAGCGTCACCTGCACTACAAAGATAAGCATATTGGCTACATTTTCTAAGCACATGTGGTTCTACACAACACATGGCTACTTCCATGAGGTCGCCTTTATTAAATTTGTTGAGGAAGCCAAAATCTGTATTATGGATGCTACAGTGTTTGAGGTTCAGAGAGACACAGCTGATATGAAATTCATATGCTTTAGCCCTTGGATTCAAACAAATTGATTGTAACCATTTGGTGTTTATATATCGAAGAAGACTTTCAATTTACACTTCTAATGAAACATATTCTTACCGACATGCGGTTATGCAGCAAATATCTTCAAAAACAATCGCCATCAGCAGTTGTCTCAACAATTGTTCTGTATATTCCTCTCATTCTATGCTACCGTTTGCTATGTAGCGTGCCATAGTGGAAGAACACGATGCCGTGCGTAAAATGTAAAAACTACTCAGCACCTCATTTGAATAATCCTGTTTTTGTTCCAGTTGATGGGTATCCACAATTATAATAATGTTCAACAAATTTGTTGAAACCTGCTTTTTTTTTTTTTTTTTTTGTAGCTGAGTCCAAGATCACCTCTGTGCACTCATTGCAATTCCCTGATTTGGGCAACAATTCAAGCTGCTACAACAACTTCGATAATAACAAGATTGGTGTGGGGGATTTAAGTGATGTATACATGCAGAACTCAATAGTATAGCCGATTACATAGCTTAATAGGACCAAAAATCAGATGCACTTGAAATGAGACTTTAAAAGCTCATATGAAACTATTATGTTGAAAATTAAATGCCTCACGTATTGTTATCAGGGCACACTTTCTAGTGGACAAACAATTGCTATAGCGAGGTTATCAAAAAAGCCTCTTGGGCAAGGTGCAGAATTCAAAATGAGGTGAATTATGGCCAAGCTTCAACACAGAAACCTGTGGTAAGGTTATTGGATTCTGCTTAAATGAGGAAGAGAAGATACTCATCATGAATATGTAAGTCAACAAAAGCCTCGACTACTCCTGTTTGGTCTGCCTCATCCTTACTTTACTTCCTCAATTTTAAAGTTTATTGTGCTCGTGTAATCTCACCAACACTTTATTCTGAATATAACATTTATTTGATAAAATGTAGATCCTGGATAAACAGGGGCAGTTGGATTGGTCAAGACGTGTACAAAGGATACAGCGAATAGCTGTGGAGGAATTCCTCATCTTCAAGGAAGATTCCAGGCTCAGAGTTATACACCGTGATCTAAAAGCCAGCAATGAAAGTTCTGTTGTATGGTGATATGAACCCTAAAATTTCAGATTTTGGCATGGCAAGGATATTTGGTGTAGATCAAACTCAAGGAAATACAAACAGAGTTGTTGGCACATAGTAAGTTTTGGAGCTTCAAAAACATTTTCATAATTCAGATCAGTATTGAATTTATTAGTTGTTCCATGACATAGGAAAAACTGATTCTCATAGGCATTAATAAAAAATAAAAAAAAATCATATCCAACCAAGAATAATATCAAAGAAATGTAAACTTTCAAATGCCTTCTTAACTTGATGTTATTAAGCATGCCTTTTGTGATGCCTTATATGTTGGATTGCCATACTGGCAGTGCTTGCTTGTAGTGGTTACATGTCTCCGGAGTATGCAATGCATGGACACTTCTCAATCAAGTCCGATGTCTATAGTTTTGGTGTCCTAGTTTTAGAGATTATAAGTGGCAAGAAGAATAATAGCTTCCACGAATCAGACCAAGCTGAAGACCTTCTGAGCTATGTAAGTTGTGAACTTATCCAGGATTATGTTTTCTGTACCATTACCATCACTTGTGAGAGTTAAAAGAGAAGATAATATATCTTACAGTAGTTAATGAATGGATGCAGGCTTGGAAACTTTGGAGGCAGGGCACACCCTTGGAATTGATGGACCGGACGACAAGGAATTCTTTCACAAGAAATGAAGTGATTCGGTGCATCCATATGGGCTTATTGTGTGTCCAAGAAGATCCAAATGACAGACCATCCATGGCATCGGTAGTTCTCATGCTCAGCAGTTACTCTGTTACTCTACCATTGCCTCAACAGCCAGCCTTCTTTCTTAGCACAGGAACACGGCCAGACTTCCCAATAAAGGCACTGGAGTCAGACCAATCTGCAAGCAAGTCAACTTCATGGTCTGTGAACGAAGCTTCGATTACTGAATTATATCCTCTCTAGGTGGTGGATGAAGAGAATGGCAATCTATAAAAAGCAGGGATATATTTTCGTAATACATAAGATGAAGCTAAATTCTTAGCTGAATTTAAAGTACTGGTGCTGTTTAAAGCGGTCAGAACCTTGAAATGTATTTCTAAGTTTCTAGTCATTATCATTTACCATCAAGAAACGACCCAATACTAAGGTTGTGTTTGGAGTCAGATCAGTTCTTTCTTTCAGAATCCTCTTTCCTTTTGATTCTTCAACACTAAGTTTAATGTGGTTTTTGAGGGCTCATGCATGACCTTGAATAAATGCATTAATTCCAAGTTATTTTATATTTTCTTTAGTGTGTCATACATGCTGTTGGTAAGGGTGTAAGTTCTCATCTCATTAGCCACTGAAATTTCCCAAAAGTTCCCAGAAATCAATCAGATGTTTGATAATATGCTATCTTTTTTATTTTTTAATTCAACCAGATGAAATTGGAAATATATCAGCCTCCATTAATGTGAAGCATAAGAGTTTAAAGACAATTTTGCTTTGGGGATGATGAGGTGGGACAATAGTGAAATTGACTATTGTCAACATGAGACATAAGAGTTCTTTGAACTTATTGATCACTAGCCCACCAGCTAGCTGGAGGGAACTTATTGAGTGGGAATGCTCCATCCCCTCCCCTACTCATACATGAAAACACAAAGGCTAACCTCTCCGGCATCTAGGCTCTAGGTACTTGGTGTGTCTTACTTTTGGCTCGAAGTCCCCTTTAATAATAGCAAAAGTTCCTTCCTCCCCTCATTTTTGATAAAAACTCTGATTCCACCAACTATAGTGAAGGGAATCAGGAGTTTTCTTGGGCATGCAGGATTTTACAGAAGGTTCATCCAGGACTTCTCAAAAATTGCAAGACCATTGTGCAGACTACTAGAGAAGGATGCAAAGTCTGAATTTAATGAAGCATGGAGTTCTGCATTTAAGAAGATCAAAGCTAAATTGGTCATAACTCCCATCATGGCTACACTAGACTGGATCAAGGAATTCAAAATTATGTGTGATGCCAGTGACTATGCAATGGGAGCTGTTTTGGGACAGAGAAAAGAAAAAAATTTTAGAACCATCTATTATGCCAGCAAGACTTTCAATGAAGCTGAAGAAAATTACTCAACAATTGAGAAAGAAATGCTGGCAATGGTCTTTGCTTGTGAGAAGTTCAAGTCATACATATTGGGATCTCATGTCATCATACACACAGATCATGCAACAATCAAATATATGATGGCAAAGAAGGATGCTAAACCAAGATTGATCATATGGGTATTATTGCTGTAGGAATTTGACATAGAGTTCGGGGACAAAAAGGGTAGTGGTAATGTGATAGTTGATCACTTATCCAAAATAGAGAAGCCTATTGAAGATGAATGACTAAAATAGAAGAAAATTTTCCTGATGAGTAGCTATTTTAGATGATAGTGCAAGTGTCATGGTATGTTGAGATAGTGAACTATTTAGCTTGTGGAATCATGCCATCAGAACGGACTTATCAACAGAAGAGGAAATTGAGAATAGATACTAGATTTTACATATGGGATGATCTACTGTTGTTTAAAAGAGGAGTTGATCAAATTATCAAAAGATGTGTTAGAGGCTGAACAGACTGAGATATTAGACAAATGTCATGCAGCACCATATGGAGGACACTTTGCAGGGGATAGAACAGCCTAGTAAATTCTCCAATCAGGATTTTATTAACTAACTCTATTTAGAGACTGTTCTAAATTGGTGAAGCGTTGTGATAGATGTCAGAGAATAGGCAATATAAACAAAAGAAATGAGATGCCTCTACAAGGGATCTTAGTGGTGCAAATTTTTTGTATGAATATGACTTCATGGGACCTTTCCCACCTTCATTTGAAATTACATATTCTCCTAGTTGTAGATTATGATCCAAATGGGTTGAAGCCATAGTCATTCCCAATGATGCAAACACAAACTTGTTTCTGGTTTATCAAAAAACATATTGAGTAGATATGGAGCCCTAAGGACAATCATTCGTGATGAGGGAAGCCATTTTGCAAACAAATTGTTTGCAAAACTCTTGAGCAAATATGAAGTAATTAGCTTATCACCCTTAGTCAAATGGGCAAGGTGAGATATCCAATAGGGATATCAAGAACATACTAGAGAAAACAATGAATACAAGTAGAAAAGATTGGTCAGTAAAGCTAGATGATGCATTGTGGGCTTACAAGACTGCTTATAAGACTCCTATTAGAATGTCCCCATACAGGATAGTATTTGGAAAGCCTTGTCACCTCCCCCTTGAGCTTGAATATAAAGCTATGTGGGCAATCAAGAAGCTTAACTGGGATTTCCAAGCTACTAAGGAGAAGAGATTACTTCAGTTGAATTAACTGGAAAAGCTAAGAAATGAAGCTTATGACAATGTCAGGATTTATAAAGATAAGACTAAAATGGCATGACTGGCGAGAATTGGCAAAGAAACAAGCAGAGAGGTTATCATTATACAACTTGTATTTATTATTCTGTGAAAGCTCAGATCTGAGGAGATCAACGATTTATAGTGACCATCTTTTGAGCATGATAATCGAATACTTTTAGAACAGGTTAGTGACGCCAAAGATCTAACATTGCGAGTGAATTATTACGAAGACCTATTCGAAGATACATTTGTTACAGAATGCAAGAGATACATATGAGGTACACTTGCTAAAGACATTAAACTAAGAATCGCTAGAGACAAACCCACATTAATTTTGGTCATTATCGTATCTCAAGGGGAAATTCTTCAAAATCATGAAATGCTTCGCCGCGGATTGATGAATTCTAATTTGAGCTCACCGAAATCTCTCTCGTGAGAATTTTTCCAATTAATTTTTCTTTTATTTACCGGTTATATTTCTTTACATGTCAAGTTTGTTTGTTTTGTGGCATTTAATTTGTCTGATTGATCAAGTTCTTTTGATTTTTCTTAATTTAGCTTTCTAGTGAGTCTAATCGCTAAATTGCTAGAATTTCGAGATAAAATCTACATTTCTTACTGATATATTTGTGAATGATTTGCTGAAAATGTCTTCGACCGAAAGAT
The DNA here is from genome assembly GCA_016808115.1 of Tetrastigma voinierianum. Taxonomy (NCBI): domain Eukaryota; kingdom Viridiplantae; phylum Streptophyta; class Magnoliopsida; order Vitales; family Vitaceae; genus Tetrastigma; species Tetrastigma voinierianum. The sequence goes on along the minus strand of JAEQBH010003768.1, from coordinate 124,383 downwards.
GCTTCGAATGAATAAAATCATAAAATAAGCAGAACGGAAGAGGAAAATTTTCCTAATGTCACGACACCATTTCCATGTCGCGACATCAACTCTAAAATTTTCACGATGTCGCGACATCAGGTTTAGAGTCGCGACATAAGGTTTTCAACGTCGCGACATTCTTTACAGAGTTGCCACATCACATCTACAGAGTCGCAACATCAAACCGAATTGCAACATTGCACCCCCAATGTCGCGACATTGAATCAAATCACTTAAAAATTTTAATCAATGTCGTGACATCGACACTCAATGTCATGACATCGCATCCACGATGTTGCAACATTTCTTCAAATTCGCGACATTGCATTTAAGGCAACCTCCCTATTTAAAAGAACACTTAGCGAAAAATTTAAAATCCAAACCAAATTCTTCAACCTTTTGAGCCCTAACTCCTGTCCTACCCCTATTTTCAAAACTCAAGAAATGTCTAGCCTTAACTCCCCTACCCTGAACAAGGTGATAGAGAATATTGTGGAGGATGTGCTAAGAGAAAGAGCTGAACAACCAGAGAACCAAGAAACTGTTCCTACAGGGGAAGTGAGAGGAAACCGAGGAAGTAGAAGGTGAATCAGGAGAAGCGAGAGTCTTCTTCACCAACAAAGGGGCAAAGGCTTTCAAGAAGATTCTCACCAAGAAGGGATTCGATGAAGAAAGAGGGTTCAAGGAACTAGTTCCGCCCTTCAAGGAGGAAATAGAAAGAAGGGGCTAGGAGGCAATTTGCCAACATTTAGAGCCTGATAGAAGAACCCTAGTGAAGGAGTTCTACGCCAACCTTGAAGACAAAAGAAACCTGACATGCTATGTTAGGGGGAGATGGGTGCCTTTTGGAGAAAGGGTCATCTCCTGACTGTTCGAACTCAGAGAAGGAGAAGACTGCACAGAGTATGAAAAGCTGCAGAAAAATCCCAACTTCGAGGAAATTGCAAAAGAGCTCACGGGTGGCTAAGAGGAATGGCAGAGAACAAGGACCATCGCAAATTCCTTCCTCAACAAAGGGGATCTCACATAATTAGGTAAAGTTTCATTTTACTTTATTAATTAAATACTGAAGCCCTCAAAACATGTATGTACTGTGAGAAAGGACCGTGCAATACTCCTGAATGCATTGGTCAAGGGCTACAAACTGAATGTTGGAAGGATTGTAGAAGAGTCCATCTTGGACTATGCAAAAGGGAAATTTTCAAGAAATATCCCCCACCCCTCTTTGATCACACTTTTGTGCATCAAGGGTGTGTGAAATTCAATAAAGAAGAGGAAGAGAGGTGCCCCAAGGTCTCACCCCTCACTCTTGCTGGAGTCCTCAAAGCTCTAGTGGAGAGTGAGGGGGGAGAGAGAAGAGAGAAAACAAAGAAAAGAAATAGGGCAGAAATTGAAGAGCCTAAGGATCAACCCCATGCAGCTGTGTTTGAAGAGGGAGCTAGTAGTGAAGAGATGGGGGGTTATGAAGCATATTCAGAGCAGCTAGTGCTCACCCCTACTGCAGACCAGGGGACACCAGCTCAAACTGGAGCTGAAGAAAGAGGAAAACAAAGAGTTGTAATGAAGAAAGTAGCATCTTTGAGTTGCTAGTCCTACTGAAGGAAATGAAAGAACAAATGAAAGAGAGGGATGAACAGATTAGAGAGGAGTTAAGGTGGAGAGACGCTCATGTGGAAGAGCAAATAAATAAGAGAGAAGAAACCTTAATAGTAGCCCTCCAGTAGAGAGATGGAGAGTGGAGAGAGGAGCTAGCTAATAGAGACAAAGTTTCTGAGGGCTGAACTCAAGGAGAGAGAAAAGGCTTTTATCAATGAGCAGCTGAAAAGGGACCAGGACTTACTAAAAATATTGGAGGTAAGGGAGAAGGAGATGGAGCAAAATATGCTACAAAAGGTTGATGCCTTTAGGTACCTATACAAAGAGCATCAGAAGGAAATCAGGGCTATAATTCAAAGAAGGGGTGAAGAGATGGAAGCCTCCCTAAACTATAGGGAGAAGTTGTGGACTGAAAGCCTAGACATGTGCAACTCAAACATGATAAAGATGTACAATGCCCAAAGTGAGTTTGAGGGTGCACTCAATTCTATTGGGGAAAGGAAAAATCAAAAACCAATTGAAAAATTCAAATAAGGTCTAATGTCAAGATGCTGGAATGGATGACAAACCAGCTCCTAGGTGATAAAACAATTGAAAAACCCTAGGCTTCCATCTCTGACTTCACTCTATCTCAAGCTAGTTATCAATATGAACCAGTAAACCTAAAACCCTCCAAATCCCAAAAGAAAAAGAAATGAACTCAAATGTATCCCTCTCTCTTTGTAATTCAGTTCCTTGTAATTGAAAGTATAAATGAAATTCAGTTTCTAAAATCTGTGTGCCATTTTGTCTATCTTCCTTCTTTTCTTCTTTCTTGTGCATTTTCTATTCCACGATGTGTGAAGCATACTAAATTATGAACTTGTTACCTGTTGTAATAAATAATTGGGCATTCAATTGTACTGGTAGTGAATTGTTGAGCTGAAATGATAAAAAGGCTGAAATATTAGTGTTTGAGTTGTTTAGACAGAAAAATTGGAAATCGGAAAATGAGGAAAACTGAGTTTCTGGAATTTGTGCAAATTGTGTCTAATGTTGAATATTTTTGCATATTTGTACAATTTCTTAATGATGTAGGCTGTGAATTTATATGTTTGGTTGAATTGAGATGGCGATTGTTGAATTTCTTGTGCTATAATGATTAGGTAGAAATGAATTGATTAATCAAAATGAGCTTTTAAGTTGTACAATAGAGTAGTAATCTATTTTTGAACCAAACCAGAAGATATGTAGATTAAATTGGGCAGAATAAGTGGAACATAATTGAAAGTTGTGATGTCAATGACAATAGGCTGAAATTTTAGGATCTTAAAAGACTGAAAATGATGATAATGTTAATCAGGCTGATAATTCTAGTTTATTTGAACAGTACAGTTCTAATGACTAACAATAGGCACATTGGTCATAAGTACCTTGAAAACTAATTATGCTTAGGTTAGGAGCACCTAATTGGATTTACCATCGATTTAGCCTCAAAAAGTCCTAGAACTTGTTATATTATCATTCAAGGCGAAATCCTAGGCATCATAACCTGCAGGAAATTATTTAGGCCATCCTTGAATAGTTTGAACCTTTCATAACCTACCCTCTAATATGCTTATATGCATATATCCTAGAACTTTATTTGAGCCTAATGCCAATTTCATCATCAGAAGCTGCCATGAAAGAACCTTTAACCATTCCCCGAAATTTAACTCTACAATAAAAGAACCCGAGTTTGCCCAAAATCGCAAAATAAGTACGTAAAAGTGATCAAGATGACAAGTTTGGGGAGTACAATTCTTGAAAGTAGGGAAGGATGAGAAACCGCGATGGAAGGAAAGAAGTAAGAAAAGATGTACAAAAGAGGTGCCAATGTAAAACCGAGAAGCTGAAAATATACTGGGCTTCAAGTAGAGGTTTTACCTTGTAACCTTCCTCCCTTGAGCAATTAAGTCCTTAGGGGTGTTCTACACCTAGTACCCTAATGTCAACTGGTATGGGATTTGCTAACCCAAAGCTTGTTAAGGGGTGATAGAAAGTTTAAGAAGGCAAACCATTGCACCATTCCTTACCTTGAACCAAATGAAAAGAAAAGAGATTCTGAACTGGAAAAACTAAAATTGAAACAAAAAGTAGAGAAAGAAAAAGCCACAATGGGAAACATGTAAAAAGATGCACCAAAACAAGTTTGGGGGTGCTTTTGAAAAAGTTTTGAATAGAAAAGAAAGGATGAGTAGTTAGAAGGTAGAATGTTGAGAAAATATGTGCAGTCTAGGTAAACTTGAACCTTAAATGTCCAATTATCTACCCAAGTACCCTAGCCATAAATTACAAGCCTAAAATACTTATTTGATCCTGAGGGTTGTGTTATGCCTACATTAGTGGAGATTAATATGAACAACAAGTCTATGGGACCCAAGTCACTCTAAAAAGATTACCATTCTGTTAGAGTGTGTCTCATAAGGCCACCTAACCTACAAATTAGTCATAAATGGAAGACCAACACACACTCACTTTAGAGTAATATGACCAACAAGTCTATGGGACCCAAGTCACTCTGAAAAGATTACCATTCTGTTACAGTGTGTCTCATAAGGCCACCTAACCTGCAAATTTGTCATAAAGGGAAGACCAGCACACACTCACTTTAGAGGGCAAGAACTGTATTTGTTTATAATCTATGAATTTTCTGCTAATTTGAATTATCTACATTGAAAATATTTAGGATTCATAAATGGAATCTTAGTTGGAATTGATATCACAACTGACATCTCACTTAATCCAAATTGCTGATGTGACTGAGAAGATAATTGAAAAGAAAAATGTCCTTAAAAATCAATTTTGCTTGTTTGAAGACAAACAATGAGCCTTTTCTATGCTTAAGGACAAGCAACACTTTTGTCAGGGAGTTTGGATGAGTATGGAAACCCCATCTATTTTTAAGTCCATTTTTAATAAATATTCGAGACTTAAAAGAAGTTCAATTTAATGCAAATTATGGAATCTTTCACCCGTATTTAGTCTGCAGAAAATAACAAAGAGCGTAGCTTAAATATTAGTAGAGTAATGTCGCGACATAGAGTGGCCAAAGTTGCGACATCGGATGAAGAATGTTGTAACATCAAATCAGAGTTGCAACAATAGTTGAGTAATGTCGTGACATTGGATTGAGAGAGTCGCGACATCAGCTGAAAGAAACGAAATACCAAATTCAAAGTTAAGACATCAAAAAGCAAACAAGGTAACATTAGTAAAGGAATGCTCGCGGACACGAAAGTGACCAGTAAATCGACGATCGGGCCAAGGCATCAGAATAAAAAGATCAGAGTCTCAACATTAGGACTCGGAGTCGCGACATTAGAATTCAGCAACAACATGCAAAGTCACGACTTCAATTTCAAAGTCGCGACATCATATCGACGTTGCACGTTGAAGACACAAGTTCAAAGTCGCAACTCTAACCATAAGATCGAAACCCAAAGTTACGACATTGAAAATTAGAGTCACGACATTGGAAGTTGAGCCACGATAGCATAACAACAATGTCACGACATCAAGCGCGACTAGGGCAGAAATTTTAGGCTTTTTGAAGTCCGTGTTTTCTACCTCGTTTTCAAGGCCCAATTATTAGAATCTATAAATGTGTTTACGATGAGTGCGCAGCCTTTCAACCAACTCAGCTGGGGGAAGAGTCAAGTCTCTTGTATATATTTTCTTTTTTATTTTTCTTTGATTTTTTTCTTTAGAATTAGAGTAGTGGATCTGAAAGGTAATTTCGAAATGGATCACCAGGGAATCAAGCTTCATTTTTTGGTCTGGAACTTGAGGAAACTGAAATTTTTTGGAATTCATTTTTATTCAGTTTTGATTATAGTTTCAATGAATTTTTGTTATCAACTAGTCATTGTCACTTGTGATACAGATATGGAAGGTTAAGCTCCCTCTAGGAAGGAATGGGTGTTTGGTTATCATTTTACAGCATTTTAAATGAATGTTGTGGATTTGAGTATTGGATTGATTTAGTTGATATTGTTCCAACAGTGAACTGGTCTAAGTATCCGTAGACTAAACCCAAAAAGGAGTTGTATTTGTGTTTCGATTTCCAGACTCTTTCGAGTAATAATGTGTAGATGGACTAATGAAAGCATAGAGCAAAGAGTTTCTGGTTTGCTAGATTGATATCTATAAAACTAATATACTATAAATGTCACTTTGATAAATCACTGGTGATGTTATAACCTCTGACTTCAAGGTTCCCTTCTAGGTGACACCAAAAGATTGTTCCTGAGGGATAAGAACCGTTTAATGATTTATCAGTTTAATAATTAGAGGTTTCATCTCAGTTTGATAGAATGTCTGTGCTCTTGTAATATGAGAGTGATTATTCGAACCAAACTGCAAATTGAGATATCAATTAAATTGAAAGAGGCTTGTGTTATCCTGTCTAAGGGGGCAAGTAGACTTCAGTCCTAAGAAATGATTGTGAAATACTAGTTTAAGAAAAACAACCATATCTTAGAAGGAGGATCAAACCTAAAAGCAGCTGTTTAAACCCATGGACCTGGTTTAGGAATATGGTGTTCTAAATAGTGAAATGTATAGTGTCAAGAGGCATTCCAAGGCTATACTACTCTGCTCTTAGACAAATCTAGAATTCAAGTTCATAACTAAACTGTTATTGATTCTTATGCAATTTGATGATCAGAAATACTAGTCCCATTTCCAGTGTTGTTCCAACTCAGTGAAACCTCTAATCTCTTTATTTTTAATTATTCTTTTTCATTAAAGAACAATATATAAAAATTCTTTCATTCAAATTATGCTAGTTAATTAAATCTTCAAGTTAGAGGTTCAAATAGTGATGATCTTGAGTAGTAGGGTACTTGGATCTGATTTTCATCAATCCTCGGTGGGAATTATCTCGACTTATAATCCACTTTATTACTTGTATGATTCTCAGGTAGACTTGCAAAGGATTTTGACCAAATTAAATTTTAAACATAGTATTTTAGACAGACAACAAAAAATAGTTCTCACATATTTGGTCTCAACAAGTTGTTAGCATTACTACCGGGGATTGAATTAGTCCTTGGTAGCAGTGTTAGAAATGAGTTAAACAACAACTGATTTGGTCATAAACATGGAGCTGCAACCATAGAGCTTGAGTTAGACAGTATAGCCTAGTGGCATATGCGATTAAGGCATATGGCTGAGCGTGGGATGATGGAGCTTCATAAGAGAAAAGTATTGAAGGGAATCAAAACATGCAAGCTTGAGTTCTGCAAATATTATGTTTTTGGACACAAAATATGCAAGCCTAAAACAACCTCACACAAGACAAAGGGAATTCTGATTGGCGTTAACAATGCACGCTTGGGAACCGCACAAACAACATCTTGGGAGGCAAAGCAGTATATTTTATGAGTTTTATCGATGACTAGTCACGAAAAGTTTAGGTGTACTTCACGGGCATGTCAAAACATTTGCTAAATTCAAGTTTTGAAAATCTGAAGTGGAAAACCAAACAGGGAGGATAATCAAATGTCTCAAGTCAGATAATGGTATAGAGTACACAAACTCAAGATTCATAGAGTTTTTTAAGGAGCATGGGATTAAGAGGCACTTCACAGTCCGGAAGACACCACAGCAGAATGGTGTGGAAGAGAAGATGAATAGATCTATAGTTGAAAGAGCTTGATGTATCAGATTCAATGGAGGGCTAGAAAAGAAGTTCTTGGCAGAGGTAGTGATTATGGCATGCTACTTAATCAATAAGTCACTAAGGGCAGTATTAGATGGGAAAGTTGTAGAGGAGGTATGAACAGGTAATGAGGTAGACTACTCGAGGTTAAGATTGTTCAGATGTCCAGCCTATGCACACATTGTTGGAGATGAGATATCAAAGCTTGATGCTAAGTCTAGACAGTGCATTTTTTTAGGATGTCAGAAAGGGATAAAAGGCTTCAAGTTGTGGCCAAAGGCAAACAAGGTGGTGATCAGTAGAGATGTGATTTTTGATGAGAAATCCATGTTGCATAATACTCAAAAAGAAGATAAACAAGCTCCAAAAAATCATTACAATGATGAGTATGTGGTACATGTGGAGCTAGAGACTCATAATGCAAAGGATGGTACTAAGAATGCAAAGAGCTAGTACAAAATATCAACAGCCTTATAGTATAGCCCAAGTAGAGAGACAAGCGCACTATCAAGCTGCCTACTAGGTATGGTTTTGAGGATTTGGTTTCTTACGTACTAATCACTAGTAGTGGGGATCTTGCTAACTTTCAGGAGGCATCACATAGCCAAGAGAAAGGTAGCTGGATAGGTGCTATGGAGGAGGAGATGCAATCTCTGCATAAGAACCAAACATGGGAGTTGGTGGAAATTCCTAAAGGGAAGAGGGCTATAGGGTGCAAGTGGGTGTACAAGAAGAAAAAAGCAGTTTCAAAAAAATGAGGGTTAAAAGTTCAAGGCTCGCCTAGTAGCAAAGGGTTACTCACATAAGCATGGGTTGACTATGATGAGATTTTTCCCCCACGGTCGACGCACTCCTCTACCAGACAATGTCAGTTTGGTAGCGTATTTTGATATGGAGTTGGAGCATATGGATGTAAAGACAACTTTCCTTCATGGTGAGTTAGAGGAGACTTCCTACATGGTACAACCAAAAGGGTGCACTCAACATGGATAAGAACACTTGGTCTATAAATTGAAGAAATCACTTTACGGGTTGAAGCAGTCCCCAAGGCAATGGTACAAGAGATTCAACTCCTATATGATCTGAATTGGCTATAAAAGATGTGAGTATGACTATTGTGTTTATGTGAAAAGTCTTGATGATGGTTCATCTATTTTTCTGTTGCTTTATGTGGATGATATGCTGATTGTTGCAAAGAGTATGAGTAAGGTCAACAAATTGAAGATTTTGTTGAGTAGAGAATTTGACATGAAGGATTTTGGTGTGGCCAAGAAGATTATTAATATTCATAGAGAAAGAGCTCCATGGAGATTATGGTTTCTTTAGAGTGGCTATGTTAGGAAGGTGTTTGAGAGGTTCAACATGGAGAATGCAAAAGCAGTAAGTACACCTTTAGCGAACCATTTCAGATTATCTACTACACAGTGCCCGAAGACATATGATGATGTACAAGACATGTTAAAGGTCCCATATGCAAGTGCAGTAGGGTGCTTGATGTATGTTATGGTTTGTACAAGACCAAATTTGGCACAAGTTTTTAGTGCGGTAAACAAGTTTCTATAAAATCCGTGACACTGTATCGGGATGCGCCAAGTGATCTTCAACATTTCGAGGAGGACTACGTATCATGTGCATCATGTTCAATAGACAATGTAGCGATCCCTAGTTATGGATATGTAGATGCGACTATGCAAGGGATTTGGATGACAGAGGTCATGTGTTACGTGTTCACTCGCGCAGGACCGATTTGCTAAAGCTCCTATGGTACAAATTCCTAGTTGCATTATCTACCATGGAGCCAGAGTATATGGTAGTAGCTGAAGGTACCAAGGAAGCATTGAGGCTTGCAGGATCAATCAAGGAGCTAGGTATTCAACAAGGTGGAGTTCAGTTGCATTGTAACAGTCAAAGTGCCATCTTTTTTACAATAAACCAAGTGTATCATGCAAGGACTAAACACATAGATATAAGATTTCAAAAGATCAGGGAGTTGGTCTCTTCTTGTGAGTTATTTCTTAAGAAGATTCATACTTCTAAGAATGCAGCAGACATATTGACAAAGCATGTTACCACATAAAAGTTCAAGCATTGCTTGGATTTGATTAACATCTCTAGATGTTAGATAAGAGATGCCCTAACCTGTTGCCCCTAGTGGAGTTTTCAAGTCATGGTTAGATTTCTTCAAAGAGGTAGATATTCGCCAAGGTATAGATTGTTATGGCATGTGGTTCATATTGAGAGTAAAAGGGGGCAAGTGTCAAAGTAGAGCAACGTCATTGCCCTTCAAGCATATCCTCTTTATTTAAGGGGTGAAATAATAGGTTGGGGGTGCAAGGGTTCGCCCCATGGTAAGATACATTATTTTTAGGGTATAAGGGTATTTTTGTAATTTTGTCATATCCAAGGTTATTATAAAGACTGTCATATGTACCCTTATTTGGTGGTAGTGAAAAGTTTGGGGCTTTCAATGCTCTCGTTGACGAGGCACACCGTTGAACCATGTAAAACTGTATTCTTCTTGTTTTTCTTCTCCGATTCTTATCACTCATTGTCGTATCGACATAACACTTAGTTAATTGTTTTATTTTATTTTATTTTTAAACCCATTTTTTTGGAATAATTATTGTCTCTCTTTAAGCTTTGTAGGTTTACTCCAAAATTGAGCATCAAACATATACCCTAGTACTTGGGAATCACTTGGTGCCGGTGAAAGCACACCACACTTCAATTCATATGTTGTTTCACAATGTGAATGTGGAATTCTATGAACCACATTTAAAGAATCACATGCGCCTACAAGCTTCAAAGATTGTGCATTGGAGTAAGCCATACCTAGAGCACCCTTCTTGAATTGAGGTAACCCTTATCCTACCTTTTTATTCTTGAACTTAATGAAAGGGTAAGTCACACCTTGGTTGAGGGGAGACATTTTGAGAAAACAACTTTTTCAACCAAAACTTTTGAGTTAAAAATTATTTTAGTTTTAATTTTTATGCATGTTTTCGTGTCCTATGAGATAGAAGGTACAAAATATTATTTAAAGTAGTGTTTACATTAGTCTTGATAATTGTTAATTGAGTTGGGACATCATAGTGTTTATTAAATCTTGGATTTTAGGAACATAATGGTTGTGGGGGACATGGCTTAATTAGTCCCCTTGTTTTTCAAAAAGCCATTTCTTTTTTTAACTTAAAAATCACACACACACACACAAGATCTCTTGTATACACTTTGAGTCTAGACCCTTTCTTCTCAAATACCACTTACTTTGAGATGCTAAATTGATTTTATTAGTGATGGAACACCTTCAAAAGATGGCCAATGAGCTCCACCTAAAAGAAAAGAGGATAAAAAGAAAAAGAAAGAGAAAAAAGAGGAGAAAAAGAAAAAATATTGAATTGATTTAATCGGAATCCCGAGCACAATCTGAGGGGAATTTAATGCCTAGTGCCCTAAGTCAACTAGGTAGGATTCACTCACTTCACTGCTCACTACATGGAGCAAAAGAGGGATCAATCTCACCTTGTAGGTACCTTGTTGTTTAGATGAATGGCAGTCCAAGGAGAACTTAATGCCTAATGCCCTAAGCCAATTGGTTGGGAGCCATCAATGAATCTCTGCTATATGGGCTACCACTTAGACATCTTTGGTATTGTACTCCTAAATGAAAAAAATATATATAAAATAAAGAGGTGTGTTCTCAACCTACTCTAATCTTTGTGTGAAAAAAGGGTGATTTGAATTTGGTTGCGGGGAGCTTTGGAAACTTAGTGTATATTTGAGATCTTAAAACCACACTTGCACTAAGTTTCTTTAGGAAAAGTTAATTGAGGGCTTGGGGGTAAGATTTCCTAGATCACCATACCTTATGAGACCTTACTTCTTTGAAATTTATGAATACTATGTGATCCCAGTAGAACATACTAATTTGTTAGACTCTTATCAATGGTCTTCTAATAATACTAGCACCATCTAACTCATACCTATCTTATTTTGCTTGCTTGCATGTTTATTTTTGCAATTTTAGTTTTTTTACCACTGTTTTGATCAGCCTATCTCTATTTTATGCTTATCCATTGCTAATTAACAACAAGCTGGTTGGGGGTGTGATAACCATTCAAAATGTGCATTTTCAAGCACATAACTTTCAAGAATTAAAATTCATTTTGTGGTGGAAACTCATACTTAACCAACTTTGTGCCTTGTTAGCCCCGAAACTCACTATTAATGGTTTTATTAAGTCCAGGTATGCATATAGGCCTTTTTAGGCACTTTTATGGCTCTTGGAACCATGAGGTCGAGCAATGAGGATGTCTTTGGATCTCTTATGCAAGCTTGCAAGTTCGTGGAAGCAATTCATACAAGTTGGGACTACGAAGGAATGATTGTGCAAGAACATGGAGGCTTAAGACATCCAAGCATTTAGCATCAAGTAAAGAAATTGATTTCACATCGCTCTTACTGTGCAATGCGTAAATTTCTCGCACCTTTCCCATGTTTTGATCACACACTGCTCGATTTTGCACTAGATCCACTATGTAGTGTGAAATTTCGCTCCACTACCCAGTTCCAGTGCAAAAATTGCGGGAGATAGAAAATAGAAAGTCTTGTATTCTAAGTTGAGGGATTTTATTTGTATAAGGAGAGAAACTCTTCTTGGGCATGAAGCAACCCCCAGAGATGTGTTATTTTGCCTATAAATAGGGACCAGTGGATAAAATCAAGAAGAACATCTTAGATCATACAATTAGTTAATTTTCTTGTAATTCTTGGGAGAACTTTCTCCTTTTCTTTTAATAAAGCTTTCAGAACCACTTATTTCCTTTTCTTTGCTTTCTTTATCATTCATAGCGTGTTCAAGACTCACCATTAGTGAGTAGTCATCTTCTTGGGGTGAGGTGGAACCAATCCACCCCACCATGATGACCAAAGGGGGTAGCCGAGTTTCAACCCAAAGGTAAAGTTTTTCTACAGTTTTAGAGACTTGGTGGTCTTGTGTACATCAGTTGGGGACACCCTATATGGGGTGACAGTAGTCTTGGTTCCCCCAACTATCCGTATAGGAGTCTCACCTTTCTTCCACTAGTCTTCTTGATACTTTGTTAGTCTGAATGGTATGTTGGGTGCTTAGGCAATGCACATTTAACCTAACATGTGTAGTATATTGTTTCTTGTCTGGAATCACCATAGAGTTTGGTTGAGAACCTGTCATACACCTCTAAAGGTTAGTAGAATTACCTAACCATACACCTAGAATATATGCTTCATTTATATCTTGCAAGATGAACCTAGGCAAAGTTCAAGGGATCAGCTATAGGTTAGTTTTTTGGGCAGATGATCGGGATAACAAAATTCCCCTTTGAATCACCATGGTAAGGCCAAATTTGGTGAAACAAAAGCCCGAGACCTCTTTATTATTGTTTACAAAAATCAACAATCATTCACTATCTTCTACAAGCAATAAAAATCTCTTTTAAACTTCAGTTTTATTTTCTGTTTTATAAAGTGATTAAAAGTAAAGCACTTAGCCTAGGATTACACCAAAAATGGGAAAACCCATCCCAATGGACAACCCTAGAGCCACTATACCTATAGTAGCCTGTGAGCTACCCAAGGTTGGAACTAGGTATTATAAAAAAAAATTTGTATTCCTTGAGCTCCTAATTAACCATCTGACATAGGGCGAATCATCTAGAAGAAAGATAAACAAAAAAATTGTGAAGAAAATAGTGGTAGAAGAAACGTCAATCGAAATGTCACTATAGAATACTAATAAAATTTGGGTCATTTGGAAGTTGTTCAAAGGAAATATTTTTTGTGATATTCAAGAGGAGAAATATTTTGATAATGAGTTTGAAAGTTATGAGGATGTCAAAAAATATATATAGATGTTGTCGAAGATACAGATGAAGGCCAGTGAGGTGTCATAAGGAAGTTGTTGAAGATGCTCTCTCCAAAAATGTTAAGTAGTGATATTCCTCCCGGTGTTTCGTTTCTTACGCCTTCTTCAACTGCTCCAATGGATGTCTAGGAGGCTCACTCCCCCATTAATCCCTTTGGCTTTCTCTTGGCAAAAGGGGGGAATAGAATGATGGGTGGTGATCATCATTTTTTTTTTTTTTCGGGAATACTTTTCGCTTTTCGTGATATGATGTGATAGCCGTGGTTGGTCAATCTATCGATGTGTCGATTCTCATTGGATGTGTGGTTTGCTTGAACCTTTTTTTTATGGAATAAGTTTGGTTCTTTTGCAACACAACCTGACTAGTAGAACTAGTGAATATGGTAGATATGATATGCTTGAAGAGCGACTTTCAAGTTGATATTCTTTTTTAGTTTTATGCTTGATGCTTGTGTTGTGGGTAATCTTCATGTTGATGTTGCTAGTGCACATGGATTATGTTTTGTAAAAGAAATGCCTATAAGAGAAAATTTGTTTGTTATGACAGTGATTCAAGAGATGTTGCACCAAATAGTACAACACTATCATAAGTGCTACAGCCAGTTCTACTATGTTATGCAACTTGCTGCATCAATTTGTGACAGATTTATTGAAGTAATGTAATTCGAAAAGATATGAAATCATATGAATAAATTCACACACAGAGAAAAAAAAAATCAGAGATTGGTTGCGCTGTTCAACCAAGCCTACATCTGTGGGGCTATACCAAAATGCAAAGGATTCCATTATATATCAATTAGGTTACTTTAGTCTTACATAAGACAAGGCTCCCCCTTTCTCCAATGCCCTCTTTTGCCTAATTTTCTCATAGCGAAACATAAAATGAGATCCTCCCATTCCTCCAAACACATCATCTATACACCCACATGGAAACTCCTCGACCTCTAAATTTTCAACTTAGCTCTAGTGTGGTCCGAAGGGGATGCTTTGAAATATATTATGGTCTCTTATTTATTTTGGTGCTTCATGATCTCTTTGAATATTCTCCTAGATTTGCAAGATGATCTCCAATCCGTATTTATGGAATGTTCCCTTAACTGTTGCAATTATTCCTTTATTATCTAGATTTTATCTCCATAAATATCTTACCAAATATTATGATTTTGGCTCATCAAATATTCTGATTTTATTCCATAAACATCATAATGGAATATTTGCCTCTCATAGAAAACTCACCAAACGTGTTCCAATCTTCCAAATTTGATTTGCTCGATATTACCTTCTAGTCTTTCTTATTTGTCCCATGGAATATTGTCTCCTAATCTGCATAATATTTGCTCCAAAATCTAATTTAATTTAATATGGTAAGTTTTGTCACATACCAAGACTAATCAAGTAGATAACACTATAGATCCCTAGTTACACCCCCTTATAGCCTTAGTTAAACAACTAAAACATGTAGCACAATTTTGCCTAAGATCATGTGATGAGCTTAAAAGTCATCTATTTTTAGTCCATTTTTCTGTTTGATTTTAATGTGAAAAGGAATAATTAAGTTGCAGAATTATGGAATAACTAACTAAATCAAGTAAATGGCAAAAGTGGGAATTCAAGAAAAGAAGAATTTTTTTTGCAAAAGAAGCAGAAGGTGGATGAGCGTTAATGAGATAATTACTAAGTAAGTCATGTTAGTAAAAGGTGCACAAAGATGAAGGGAACCTGTGTCGTGAAGTCAGGGCAAAGAATCAAAAATGTGCATATCCAGTCATAGCAAAGAAACCCATTGAAACGGTTTACTTGAAGAACAAGGCAGGCTGAGAGTTAAATAAACTCCAGGTGAAGCAACCAAGAAATGAAGAAGAAGAAGACTTCATGTCACGACATCCTGATCGCCGCGACATCGACAATGAATTCAGCGCTACGCGACATCAACAGAAAAGAAAAAGAAGTCAATGACAAGACACTTAAAGAGAGAAGGTCATGACATCAGAAAAGTGAAGGAAATAAGCAATCGGGTCGCGACAGAATCACGTATAAGCAAATGAGGATTGAATTAAGCTGCGGAATGATGTCGCGATCGATGGAGGTCGCGACAAGAGAACGCCTTTGAAGCTATGACAAAGCTCGTGAGATGAAGCCGAGGTAACTCAAAGTTGTTGTCGCTGATAGAGGAATGAAGTCGCCGACATCGCAGCTTACCGCCTGAAACCCGCAAGGGCATGAAATTGATGTCGCGACAAGGGATCGCGATGTCGCACAAATGTGAACCATCAAGTGAAGATCGCAGAAAGAGAAGTCGGCGTATCATGCACAAGAGATTGCTGTCGCGACACCAAGAGCAATCAAGGGAAGTCAGGTCTCCTGTCGGGCGTCACGACAAGAGACTGAAGTCGCGACACCGAAAGCAACCAGTGAAGCCTCCAAAAACATAAGTTGATGTCGCGACGTGAGATTGAGGTCGCGACATCATGAACAGTCAGTTGAAGGCTGCATAGGCTTAAGCTGATGTCGCGACGTGAGACCGAGGTCGCGACATCGTAAGACATCGCCTGCTTCAGCTAATTGCTGGATGTCGCCGACGTGAGATCGCATGTCGCGATATGGATGATGTCACACAAGGGATTCAGGTCGCTGACTCTGAAATCGCAACTTGGGCCACCCACTTGGAAATCCATTAAATCGAATGCGCTGGGATTAGGGGCCCCAACTCGAAACTCCTATATAAATACGCAAATACCCGTAAGAGGAACGCAGCTGGGCGGTGACACGCATCGAGAGGTCCTCGGTAGTCAAGGCTCATTTTCTTTATTTTCCTTTTAGTTTTCTTTTTCTTTTCTTTTCTTTTCTTTTGTTTACTTTTCTTTTCTTCAATGCTGATAGTTAGAGATTAGATTAGATTTATCGCTTTTATTTTTTCGCTTTTATTTTCTCGATTCAAGGTCGATTTCGAGGTGTTTAACGTTGCACTTATTCTTTCAAATTACTACCGAATGTTTGAAGTTCAAAACAAATTTCTGAATTCAACTCTTCGCTCGAATTGCTTTATTCTTATGATCGAGGAATGTTGTAGCTGTAATTCAAGAATCGAGGAATCCAAATTTTCCATTAATTTAATGTTATACTTAAATTATCTTTCCCGTAGTCGCTTTCCAAAGCAGCCTTTGAATTTCAGCTTTACGAATTTACTCCGTGTTGGGTTTACTGCTTTTGATCCGAATATCGCCTTTATACCCGTTATAAGATTTGTCTCATTGCTCGATTTCAAGGAGGCCCTCTAAGTGACACACAGAATGCATTCCCGAGTTATGAAATACTTCTAAGGTATATTAACCCGCTTATTCGAGATCTAATGAGCTTGCAAGTTTATCGATAAATCTCTTCACTTGAAATCAAGAAAGAGTTGAATGAGTTATCAATTTAAACAAGCAAAGAGTTCACCTCAATTCGAATAATGAGGTCAACTCAAGCACGAAGATCTAATCAAGGAGAGGCTGACTATTCTAATTTTGAGGAAGAGCATCCCGAAGTCGATATCCTTGCTCGACCGGAGCACCTGGAGCTTAAGGTTTACAAATTCATAAAATGGGTATGAAGTATTGCAAAAGAAAAATACCCAGATTAAGGAAATCCCTTTGGGGGTATATTTAATTTCCTGTCTTCGAGAGAATCAGGAAATTAGATAATGAAATGTGGAGTATGGAGAGATCCAGCTGTGCTATTAAACACCTTGGACAGATTTTAAAACCTGAAATATTCAAGAAGTTTTATCAGTATTAACTACAGGAATTGGTACTTCACTATAGTAGTATACTTGATGTGTCCTCTGAAAGATAATTATTCAGTGTCCATTTATTTTCTTAACTATTCTTCATTCTTTATTCTTTATATTCCGCTTATTTGATCGGTTCATTTATTTTACTGCAGTTAAGATAATTTTGAAATTCTTGCCGATCCTAATTATCATTCTATGGTCTAAATAGCATGGAGCTCGAGTAGTCGTAGGTAGTTGATTTTAAAATTCTTTGAGATCTCTGTGGGATCGAGACCGATTCTATCCATTTTATTACTGGTTTAATTGCACTTGCGTATATCAAAGCCAAAAACCAAAATTAAAATGACAACTCTAGGAGACTTTTGGTCTCAACAAGTTTTATGGTGTAGTTTTCGGGGATTAGATAATAGTCCTTTGGTAATTGCGCCACATAAAATTTGTATATGTGTTTTGGTCTGAGGTCAATCAAGTTTTATGGCGCCGTTGCCGGGGATCGAAAGAATTTGATAAATCAATATTCAGATGAAAGAAGGAAATACTAATTTGGACATTTAAAGAAAAAGAACAAAAATAGTTTTTCAAGCAGTGGTTCATTTTGACCACTAACCTACAACGAACCATATTGAATATATTAGTTGTTTTGACTAATCCTGGTTAATGGGAGTGTTTTGCTTTCTTAAAAACTTGATGCATAGGAAGCAGAAAACTGATCTGATTCCAGCTGATTCTGAATTAGAGAAAACACTTCGCAGCTTGAGAAAGACAAGGAAAGCAGAAAACACAATCATAGCAGATGAAAGACAGGATCAAACTGAGGGACACAGGATAACAGCCAGAAGACCTCCAATCACTGATACCATGGAGGAATTTTGGAAGCCTATCATTCAGGATGAATACATGAATCGACAAATTCTTGCTATCGATGCCAACAATCCTCAACTAAAACCAAGACTAATTATAACAAGAAGAACACTAGCCATCGTCATCCCAATCGAAGATCCTAATGAACACTTAGGGAGATTTCTCAGATGGCAAACACGCTTGTCGAATTTGTGGTGAGACTGCAGGTTATCAAGTTACATCTATTCCCATTCTCTCTAAGAGATACAGCCAGACCACATGGTATGAATCTTTACCATATGGTTCGTTGATACTGGGAGGAGGCCGGGGTAGAGCCTATTTTCAAGGGCATTCTTCCTCCATCACTCACCTCATGTAGCGAGGAGGGAAATCATTGTTTTCACAGGGGCATTTCAGAGCCATATGTGGCCCGGGAAAGATTCAACCTGCTGGTTTAGAAGATGCCTTATGCATGGAATTGATCTCAATATCCAACGCACATCAGACCATGCCCAATGGATATCCAAAGTGGAACTGGTCATGTCATGTCAGAGCATTCAGTTTGAAAAGTGTCGAGGAGGCCAAAGATCGATAGAGGACCCGGCAAAACGCAATACGAGAACTCCTTCTCAGTCTTCAAAAGGAGTAAAGAGAGAGGAAAAGCGGATCATGGAGCCGTAGCAAGATGAAATTACAGAAGCAAAGTCGATGCTATTATGCATCAAATGGACAAACAAGCAGTGAGGTCGCACACCGTCTATGAAGTAGGAGTAGTTGGAAAAAGAGTTGTTAAGAGGAAGTACAGAAAGCCAACAAGAACAATATGATGCCGGGTGGAAGGTAAATACTTAGGTGAGCGTGAGAAGTTACTATTTCAAACCCAATCCTAACTCGCCAAAGACATTATCACCTGGGAAGACTCAGAACCATGAGAATTTCTATACTGGAGGGGCTTCTCAAGGTCTACAAGGTGATTTGAACCTCAACAAGGGTATCAACAACTAATTAAGGTTCCAAGAAAGATCAAGAAAGAAGGGAAATGAAATACAAATGAATCTGTATCATAGAGGCCCAATCTTTTTTAAGAATAGATGCCGTGATTTCATGGGGGATAATAAGAAGCCGTTGAACCTCCATGAACAAAAATTCCCTGCAGCGAGCTAAACTGCATTAATCTCAAAATTTTCACTACCACAAATGCAACTTGAAGAACCCGAGGACACGGGCAGTAGGCAGCTCGTCTCTAACCCCCGCAAAGCCGAAGAAAGAGACGCTTCCCAAGTGACACAAAGAAAATCCAAAGACTCCATGGTCGCACAACGAGGAGGGAAGGAAACAGAAAAGATGAAAGAAAAAAGATGACAAAGAACAAAGAAGGAGCAAGACCCAGAAGGGGAAGAGATATCGAGAAAGAAAAGAAGGGAGTAGAAGGGAAGAACATCCAAGGATTCGATATAAAATTCCATTTCCACAGAGATCATAGTAAACTAAGATAGAGAGCAAATTTTTGCAAGGTTTTTGAAAAATTTTCCAGAAGCCGGAGATCAGCATGTTTTTATCGAAGTGGTAACTCGATGCCACCTATGCAAAATTTCAAGGACATAACATGGGTGAAAAGAAAAATAGTAGAGCAAGGAATAGTGAATCTCACCGCTACTGGTAGCAAAGAATCGAAAAGAACTCCCATTTAAAAGATCAAGAATCAGGAGTTTACAAATTCCTCGCATCATCGAGGAATTGAATTCCGTGAAGCCCCTGACTCAGAGCTAGTATCACCTTGATGCCTCTTTCTCTGCTAAGAAAACTACAGTTGGGAGGTTTTCCCACCGAATACATTCCTTCAAATGGCACAGATCATTGGCAGCAAACTCGAAGGAGTCTTAGAATATGTACTGGCTCACTCATTGAAAATTGTTTTTCCAATAAGACTTCACTCATTCCGACATGGAAGAAGATTCAAAGTACTCGCACTGGGAAGACCATTCCTAGCTACCGAGCTGCTCGATTGACATGCAAAAAGGAGTTCACCGGGTGTTCGAGAAGAAGTCGCTTTAACTTGATCAAAAGTATGCAAAAATATAGACAGAGACAAGGAAAGCCTGAATGTATAGATTTTGTCTATACTTCCAACCCCGATGTTAACAATGATCAGACATTCAGTTTTTATCAATGAAAAGAGATGAATTTCCAAAGATAAATCGGGTGATACCTATTCCGACTTCCAAAACAGCTAGCTTTTCATTCTTAGAAACTATGATGAGTCAAGAAAAACAAAATGACAATGGGGAAAATATTTGCGCGAGGAATTCATCAAGAAACCAAGCAAGGTAAGGACTAGTTTTGAAAGAGTTGCCATGTCATTTAAAGTATGCTTACTTAGAATTACCAATAAAAGAAAAATCCGCTGATCATTTTGTACCAGAATTAAAGATCAGGAACAAAGATTATTGCGCATAAGTTAATAAGGAATCGCTAGTTTCGTCCATCAAGAGTCAAGGGTATCGCCCATCAATTTGCATGCATAAGATTCATAAGAGACTTCAAACCATCTGTAGGAACACCAAAGGAGACGTAATCCGTGCTGGATGTAAGGGAAGTATTCGTAAAGGAGGTACTAAACGGTCGGTCGCCGGTTTTATATATGTTATTTCGTACAAGATTGGGTGAATAACATGTGTCCCAAAGAAAGGGGGTTTATCGTGGATCAAATGAAAAACGGAATTGATCTCCGCATCAAGAACAGATGTGATGGCGGTGCTGCATGGATTACGTAGAGTTGAATTCAAGAACCGTGAAAAGATCATTTCCTTGCCTTTCATTAATCGATGTTGGACAAAGTTAAAGGTGACAATCTCACTTTTGTTTTCCTGACGGGTACCAGACAATCGTATTGCTATTGCAATCGAGATCAAGAGAAGATCTGATGATTCACATGCCCGCGGTACCTTTGCCTTCGTGGCGATGCCATTTGGGAAGGCGTAATGCTCCGCGCCCGCTACTCGCAGGTGCGGCGATGTCTATGTTCTCATTCGCTGAAGAAGATGGAAATTTCGCCGATAATTTCATCAGGTATGGATCCACTGATCACGCTCAAATAATCTCGAACAAGATTTCAAAGATGCTAAGACAAACTCAAGTAAAGACCTAATTGGGAAAATGCCATTTTATGGTGACAGAAGGTGGCTGTTCTGGGCATAAAATTTCTACATCGATCTAGAAGTGGACCAATCCAAGGTATCCATTATCAAACTCTCGCACCACCTACCACAAGAACGGAGTGCAGAAGCCAAGTACGCCGATTTTACAGAGATTCATCGTAAAGACTTTTCAAAAATAAATGTACCACTATGCAGACATCGGAAAAAGATACAAGGTTCAATTTTCATGACTCTCGCAAAGGATGCTTTCAAGAAATAAAAATCAGATTGGTACAAGCACTTATAATGGTCGCACTGTAATGGGATCGTGGATTTGAAATAAATGTGTGATGCCAAAGATTTCGCCATGGAGTCGTGGTCGGGCAAAGAAAAGAGAAAGTATCTGTGGCCATATACTATGCAAGAAGACCTTCAACGGCTAATAAGAGAACTACTCAACAACCGAAAAGGAGATGCTAGCCATAAGAGATTTGCTTGTGAAAAATTTAGGCAATACATTTTAGATCCCATGTGGTAATTCACACCGATCATGCAAAGAATCAAATACTTGATGTCAAAAAATAAGCTAAGCCAAGATCGATAAGGTGGGTGCTATCAAGGTGTGAGTTTGATTTGGAAATCAAGGATAAAGGATGTGACAATGTGATAGCTGATCACTTGTCAAGAGTAGAAAGAAGCAAAGTGATGAAGAACAGGATGTTAATGTGAGAACTTCCCAGATGAGCAATTGTTTGGTTGCTTCTTCCAATCTCCATGGTATGTTGATATTAGAATTATCCGCTCAGGAGTAATGCCTTCGACCAAATTTACCAATGTAAGAGAGAGAAACTCATAACTCGGATGTACTGTGTGTATTATATTTGGGATGACCCACTATTATTCAAAAGAGGTGCCTGACATAATAAGAAGATGTGTGCCAGAAAAGTGAACAAGGCAACATTTTAAATGAATGCCATGCATCACCATACGGGGGACATTTTTCCGAGAAAGAATGCCTCACAAGATACTCCAATCAGATTTTATCGCCCACTATCTTCGCAGATTGTGCCGAAGGGGTTAAATTGTGTGATAGATGCCAAAAGATTGGAAATATCGCAGCGAGGAATGAAATGCCCTCAAAGGTATTATGGTGATACAAATTTTTTATGTAATGGGGAATAGATTTTATTGGGACTTCACCATCATTTGGAAATCCCATACATACCGCTGCCAAAGAGATTACGCTTTCCAAATGGTGGAAGCAAAGTGGGCTTGTCCAAGGAATGATGCTAATACGCTTGTGAGTTTCTTGCAAAAGAATATTTTGAGTGATTTGGAACACCCATAACTATCATTAAGTGATTTGGAACCCACTTTGCAAACAAAATATTTCAGAAGCTCATGAGCAGTAATGGATTGCTATGTAATGAGTTTAGCTTATCATCCCTGCATCAATGGACAAGGTAAATTTCCAATGTGAGAGATCAAAAAGAATACTTGAAAAGACTAAGTGAGCTCAAGCAGAAGGATCGTCTTCAAACCTTTGATGATGCACTTCTCACATAGATCGCATACAAAACCCCATCGAATGCGTCCCCGTAGTTGTTTTTGGCAAACCATGTCATCTACCTCTTGAATCGGGAATACAAGGCAATGTGGGTCATCAAGAAGTTAAAATCCGATTTTAAGGTCGTGGCAAGAAAGATCGCTCCAACTCAGTTCGAACTGAAGAATTGAAATGAAGCCTATGATAATGCTAGAATATACAAAGATGTAAGACAAAGAAATGGTAATATGATCGAGAATTTCGAGAAAAGAGTTCGTAGCAGGGGAATGTGTCTTACTGCTTAATTTAGATCGAAATTGTTTCCAGGGAAATTAAAATCCAATGGAGCTGGCTATACACAGCCAAAAGTTGGCAATTACATTCGAGTGCTGACACCGAGGACTGAGCAACGGAGAACAAGGTCAATGGATGAGGTTAAAGCATTATCTAAACAAAGGGAAGAGGGAAATGAAGAACTCCAATCGGTTCTTGGGTGAAGAAGAAGAAGTACCACAACAAAGAAGTCCGGGGTTTAAGGACTTAAAATCGAAAGGCCTAATGGGAGGTAAACCCATATGATTTAATTTCTGATTTTTAGTTTTGAAATATTTTTCTTTTAGTTGCCGAAAATTAGGTCAGATTTGTTTTTATAAGGATAGATTTAATTTTTAGAAATCAATCGTAGTTTAATTAGATTTTTTCTGAATATTGCAGTGAGCTTCTCCAAGGTTTAAAGACATGAATGGCAAGGCAATCATGTGAACAATTCCAAAGAACTTGCAAAGAAGTCACAAATACGAGAAAAAGGGGAGTAACCTTCTCCTAACCCACCTTCACAGATATACTGAATTGCTAAAATCTTTGCCTCGAGATGCCCGAAGAGATGTCTAAAAGGGTTCGGAACAATTAAGAGAATTCAAGGTTCTTGAGATCATCGAGTTAAGGGCTTAGTCATAAAGAAAGGTTATGTCGCGACATAAGTGATGTCGCGACAAACATTGATGTCGTGGATCTGCTGTAAAGGGCAATTTGTGAGTAATAAGGAAGAAGGTATATGTCGCGACACCACTCATGAAGTCGCGATGCAGAATTAAGTTTCAAAATGAAAAATGATGTCGCAAATAACCCCAACAAGGTGAAATACCGGGAATAAAAATGTGAATAAAAGGATGTCGCAACATGATAGTCAAACAATTCCTAAAATTCCACTGATGTCGCGACAAACTTAGCTTGTCGCGACATAAAAGAGTTTTTAATACCATTAATCACTTTTAAAAAGCCCTAAATTCAATGATCTCAAATAAAAAAGAGGCGAAATTGAAGTCGCGACGCGTTTTTAATGAAGTAATACTATCTCACAAACATTGATTGAATTGCAACCCGTTTGAAACTTTATCATTCACTCCAAACCACATACTATTCACCTTCTTCTCCTCCCCTAAATCTCAAACCCTCGAAACCCTAGCTTCCAAACCTTGAAAAGCTCCATTTCCAATGGCTGAAATTCCCACCCTGGTCCCTAACCTGCATTTCCAGATTACATGAACATGAACAACTGTACTAGAAACTCGTCAAGAAGAACACTTAGACAGGATTCGCCAAAGAAGAACAATCAGAGAGGTGCCATCAGAACACCCAAAGCTCCTAAGAACTCCAAAGAAAGAGCAGAAAAAGGAAAGGGGTGAGAGAAGAAGAAGAAGTAGAAGATTTCGTGTCAGACGAAGCGTATTCCCAATGGAAAAAATATTATGCTAACAAGGGGTTTGTCACAGAGAGGAGATTCAAAAATCCCATTCTTCAAGGATGATAGAGCGCAGAGGGTGGGAGAGTCTCGCAAGACACCAAAAATCAGGGTATACGGCACTGGTACGAGAGTTTTATTCAAATTTGGTGCGGCGAAGGATGGAGCTGCTTTTGTTAGAGGAGTCCTGGTTTCATATGAAGCTAACGAATAGTCATGGCATGGCAAAGGCAATGCGGTTCCAAATTCAAGAAACTTTTGGAAAACCGCATTTTGGAAAGATTGCCAAGAAGCTCACTAATGGTAGGCAGCAAATAAACCAAGGAGAAGAAAGGCCAAGAACATCAACAGGGGAAGCTCCACCGAGGAAGCGAAGGTATGGTTTCCGGCTTCGCTTTTCTTGGTTCCAACAAAACACGGTGCACAAAGGAGAGAACAAGAAGCCGCGGTTAAGCCGATGCCATCCTAAAAGGATACAAGATCAATGTAGAGTTGTCATTGAAAATTCTATCATGAGGTATCATGAATGAATAAAAAGAGGTTTATTCTCACCAATCACTGCTCTATGTTCAAGGCCGGGTGAAAGGAGTACGGGAATCGAAGAAAGAAGTAATTGTAGCTTCACCTACTCCTTCCGACAGAGTTAGCAAAGGACCAAGAAACTAGAAGAAAAGGGGGTAGCCGGGTAGAGAAAAGAGAGATGAAGCCCCAAATTCCGAAAGACCGTAAAAGGAGACCTCAGAGGGTTGTTGATCAAGGAGCGTAGCACCCGTAAAACTCACCGACAATGATTTCATTTTGCAGACAATGAAATACAGGATGAAGGCAACCATCAGATTTCTCCATTCCTTAGCCGCTCTCTCTCCCGTGCGTAACAACAACATGGAGAAAGCTCAAGGGGAGCACAAGAGAACAGCTCGATACTGGAAGCTCTCAGTGCCATGCAAAAGAGAATGAATGAAAGAGAAGGAGCGAACCTACAAAGAGAATTCGAGAAGGCATTTATGAAAAAGAATTGAAAAGAAGAGACCAGCAGTGGGAGGAAGAGCTAAACAGGAAGGAAAAGGAGCATGAGACGAGCTACAAAGAAGAGACCAAAGAAAAGAGAAGATCGAATGTAAGAGAGAGGAAACGTATGAGAAAAAATTTCAAGCAAGAAGTGGGAAGAGTTTAAGAAAGAAATGAAGGGAAAGAGACGCTAACTGCCACGTAAACCTCAAACTAAGTCATGAAGCTTTTTATAACAATCATTGAGCGTGATTCTCAACTCCTCACATTGATAAAGAAAAAGAGATACGAGCAAGAAGCCAAATTCAGGGAGCAAATCAAGGGCTTCTGTCTTTATACAAGTCTCTACAGAAGGATTTTGGAAACAAATCGATGGATATGGACAAGAAGCAAAGGATGTTGAATCCACAGCAGAAGAGATTGAAATTTGGATCTGACACAATACCCTCCCAAATTTTTGTGAGGTCATGACCTAAATGTAGAATACAATGAATGGCTCGGGGGAAAGAGGGCAGACACTAACAAAAGGTTGATTCCTTAAATGAGATCTTCATTGAAGATCAAGTTGAGAAGGAAACTAAGAAGAGAAAGGAAAGAAGGAAATGAAATTTCCTCCATTCCCTGTACTTTACTACCTTTTGCACTGATCCCCCCTAATATCTGCCGCTCTCTTCCAAAGAAAAAGATAGACTTCTTCCCAACCGACTTCTTCATCCTCCTTATCCCATTTGAATCAGATCCAACTGCTGTAATTGAATCGTAAATAAAATAAGAAATTCTAAATTGAATTGTCGCGGTGCTATTTCGAATTTGTTTGCTCAATGTCAGGACGCTTTGCGATGCATAGTCGGGAAAAACAAAGTAGGAATTAGTTCCGTATCAAAAATCGCCGAGATGTCATCATGAGTCGCTGAACGGGGCATTTAGATTAGAAATAAACCGAAATGTGTAGAATAAGGGCCAAGTGAATACAAGCTGATTGAAAACACAAAGTGCAAGTTGACTTAAGTCTAACCGTTGAGTCCGTAATAGAGGTAAGTAATGAAATTGGAAGAAACAAACATATTTTGTGATCAGGTATGAACAATGAGTCAAGTGGAACCTCGTTGGATACCAAAGAGTTTAACTACTCATCAACGTACCAAATCGGGCTAACTCCTAATGGTTAATAAATGTGAGCTAACCCAGACTAGAACTGCGTATTATCGATTTGCGCCAAACTTAGCGCGACATACCGATGCTAAATGATGCAGCCATTCTTGAAAGTTTGAGCCATTCAAGCCATCCCTATTTATATGCTAGCACATACCTTAGTTCTCGTAAATCGAGCCAACTCAAGCCTTATTTCTAAAAAAAAAAATCAGCCACGAAAACCCCAAACCTTCCATGGGCGAATCAATCTTCCAAGAAAAGAACCCGTGGATTACCCAAGAACTCGGTGGGAAAGAGGAAGAAGGAAATCAAGTTCGGGGGAGGCTGAGCCAAGAACTCAAGGAGAAAAGACGTGGAATGAAAGAAAAGGGTCAAAAACATAAATACAACTTCAAAAGGGGATAAGTTTACCTCAGGGCCTAATTCTCGAACTATTAGTTCTTAGGGTGTTTCAACACCTAGTACCCTAATGCCATCCTGGTATGGGAGTTACTAACCCAAAGTTCGCTTAAGGGTGTTAGAAAGCCTAAGAAGGTAAAAACATTGCACTAATATCCCCGAACGGTGACAAACAAAGAAAATTCCCCGCCTTAATTACAAATGAGAAAGGGAGCATACAGCTCTTAATGGAAGAAATCAAGAGATGTCCCAAAAATGAAGTTCGGGGAGTTTTATACAAAGAAACCAAGGCGGAAAAAGGGCAAGAGGAGAAAGAAGAGAGAAAAGTTCGTGGTAATCTAAACCAAAAGTTCCTTCTATCCTACTCCTCGCTTCTGCTTCCAATATTACAAGCCCAAAAGACCGGGATTGATCTCAAGGATGGAATTACTTACATTAGTGGAGATCAATATGAACAACAAGCTTTTGGAATTTGGAAAGGCAATAAAACAAGAAAAACCCGGTGAAAGACCTAGGGGAGTTATGAATAAATTGTGCTGATAGAAAGGAAAACAATTTATTTTTCAACGTGATCCAATGATCATGTGGTTGAAACAATTTCAATAGCTTTAGTTTGTATACCATAAAGAGTGGGTAGAAACCAACCTGAAATGGACTTGAAGTTAGATGTGCGTAAAACAACGCAATCCTCAGATTTCAATTAAATCGACTTCATCGCAAAAATGTAACAATGTAAAATGTCCTATTTGTTTGAGAACAAACAATTCCTTTCTTTCTTTCATTGAGGACAAGCAAAATTTTAAGTTTGGGGAGTTTGATGAGCTTAAAAGTCATCTATTTTAGTCCATTTTTCCGTTTGATTTAATGTAAAAGGGAATAATTAAGTCGCACTATGGAATAACTAACCAAACTGCGAACAAGGTGAATTCAAGAAAAGAAGAATTTTCAGTAAAAGCAGCGTATGTGAGGAGTGTTAATGAGATAATCGTCAAGCAAAATGGGCAGCTATAAAAGGCGACAAAGATGAAGGAACTCGGTGTCGTGGAAGTCGCGGGCAAAGAATCAAAATGCATATCCAAAGTCATAAAGAAGAAAACTCCGGGCCTAAACTTAAGCTTACTTGAAGAACAAGGCGTACGAGTTAAATAAACCCGTGTGAAGCAACCGTGAAATGAAGAAGAAGAAGACTTCATATCGCGACATCTCGACGCCGCTATGACATCGCATAATGAATTGGGCGAAGTAGCCGCGACATCGCGTAAAGAAAAAGAAGTCACGACAAGATCGCCTAAAGAGAAGGTCATGACATCGTGAAAGTGAAGGAAATAAGCACCGGTCGCCGGCAGAATCACCAGATAAGCAGCTGAGGATTAACCAGAAGTTAAGGAAATGATGTCGCGACTCGGGATGGAGGTCGCGACAAGAGAATCGCCTGAAGCTATGATAGGTTCGGGTGAGATGAAGTCGGTGTAACTCAAGTCATTGCCGCGAACAAAGGATCAAGTCGCGACATCGCAGCGACCGCTTGAAACCTCGCAAGGGTACGAATTGATGTCGATAGCGATTGATGTCGCCACAACAAAGAAACTATCAAGTGAAGACTCCGCAGCCATGTCGGCTGTCGCGACAAGAGATTGTTGTCGCTACACCAAGAGCAACTGAAGCTTGTAAGTTCCGCCATGTCACGACAAGAGACTAAGTCGCGACAATCGGAAGCAAACTGCGCTGAAGCCTGGGGTAAGCTGATGTCGCGACGCGGATTGAGGTCGCGACATCATGAATAAATACTGAAGGTCAGATAGAAGTATGCCGATGTCGCGACGCGAGACCGACACGACATCGGCGACATCAAACAGTGCCGCGAAGCATTGGGTTACGTCGCTGACGCGGAGATCGATGTCGCGAGTACATGATGTCGCGACAAGGATTTCCTGGTGGTCGCGACTTCAACAAGAATTTGGGCCAATCCACTTGAAACTAACCACGCGCTGGGATAAAGGCCCAATCGAGAAACCCTGATAAACGCAAATACCCGTAAGAGAACGCACTGGGCAAGTGACACAAACGTAGAGGTCCGTGCTCGGGGCTCATTTTTTTTTATTTTTCCTTTAGTTTTCTTTTCTTTTCTTTTCTTCAATGTTGGATAGTTAGAGATTAGATTAGATTTATCGCTTTATTTTTTTCGCTTTTATTTTCCGATCTGGTGTTGTCGATTTTGAGCATAAGCTAAATGCAGAATTCTATTCTTTTCAAATTACTACCGAATACTCAAGTTCGTGATTAAATTTCTAGAATTCAACTCTTCGCTCGAATTGCGCTATTCTTATGGATCGTGAGAATGTCAGAAGGTGTAATTCCCGCACCAGGAATCCAGCTCATTAAGTGAATGCTATAGTCGAATTATCTTTCCGTAGTCGCTTCAGCAGCCTTGAATTTCGCCACGAATTTACTGTGTCGGGTTTATCGTTTTCTTGACCAATATCGCTCTTATACCCGTTTAAGATTCATCTCATTGCTCGGGCTTCATGAGGCCTCTCCGAGGACACAGAGAAGGCATTCGGAGTTATGAATAATTTCTTGGAAGCGTATATTAACTCCGTTATTTGAGATCTAATGAGCTTTGCAAGTTTACTTCGATAAATCTCTTCCTCACTTGAAATCAAGAAAGAGTCAATGAGTTATCAATTTAAACAAGCAAGAGTTCACCTCAATTCAATAATGAGGTCAACTGCTACCGAGATCTAACTGGGCGAGAGGGTGGATCTATTCTAATTTTGGTGAAGAGCATCCGAAGTTGTATATCCTGCTCGACCGATAACTGAGCTAAGTTTTACATGTACCATAAAATGGGTATGAAGTATCGCAAAAGAAAAATACTTAGATTAAGGAAATCCTTTGGGTAGTTATTTAATTTCCGTTTCGAGAGAATCAGGAAAATTAGATAATGAAATGTGAGTATGGAGAGATCCAAATTCGTGCTATTAAACACTTTCGACGCATTTTAAACCTAAATATTCAAGAAGTTTTATCGTATTAACTACGTGAATTGGTACTTCACTATAGTAGTATACTTGATGTGTCCTCAAAGATAATTATTCAAAGGTCCATTTATTTTCTTAACTATTCTTCATTCTTTATTTTATATTCCGCTTATTTGATTGTTCATTTATTTTACTCGCAGCAGTATAATTCCCAGCCCTTAAGTCGGATCCACTTATCATTCTATGTCCAAATAGCATGGAGCTTGAGTAGTCGTAGAAGTTGATTTAAAATTTTCAGATCTCTGTGGATCGGAGTATCCGACTTATATCCATTTTATTACTTGTCGCACTACGCACTTGCGATATCGCCAAAACCAAAATCAAAATGACAACTTTAGAGACTTTTGGTCTCAACAAGTTTTATGGTGTAGTTTCCGGGGATTAGATAATAGTCCTTTGGTAATTGCGCCACATAAAATTTGTATATGTGTTTTGGTCTGAGGTCAATCATCATGCCAACACATTTTTCCCAACAATCTCCCCCTTTGGTATTTCTTTGGCAAAAAAATCATGTCTTGTGCACTCACCACATAGGCACAGATGTTAGAACAAGTTACAAGCTATACGTTGAGACATCCTCAGGTGCATATATTGGAACATTGATTGGATCATTGTCATAGTTATTGGAGTCATTAGTTTCTACGGCCTCATTGACTCCCCCTTAATTTGCAAATCAATCTTCTCTTTGGTTTTGTTGATCCTCTTCCTTTGAGCAACCCGTCTCTTCTTTACAAACAACAAACATATAAGAATCTCATGGATCTCACTTAGTATCTTAGAGTGACCCGCTCTAATACCAATTGTAAGAGAAAAATTGTTTATTATGATAGTGATTCTAGAGATGTTGCACCAAATGGTGCGACATTGTCATAAGTGATGCAGCCAGTTTACTGTGTTATGCAACATGCTACATCAATTTGTGATAGATCTATTGAAGTAATGGAATTCGAAGATATATGAAATCACATGCATAAACTCACACACAAAGGAAAAAAAACCATAGATTGGTTACGCAGTTCGACCAAGCCTACATCCGTTGGGTTGTGCCCATATGCAAAGGATTTCATTATATATCAATTAGTTTACTTTGGTCATACATGAGACAAGGCTCCCTTTTTCTCCAACGCCCTCTTTCGCTTAATTCTCTCATAGTAAAACATAGAATAAGATCCCCTCATTCACCCAAACACGTCATCTAAACACCCACATGCCCAAATTCAACCCATACAGAAACTCATGTATACATAAGAATAACAAAAGAATGTCACTCAATGCCATGGAAACTCCGACCTCTAAATCTTCAACTTAGCTATGGTGTGGTCTAAAGGAGATGTTTGAAACTTATTATGGTCCCTTATTTATTTTGGTGCTTCATGATCTTTTTGAATATTCCCCTTGATTTTCAAAATGAACTCCAATCCGTGTTTATGGAAGGTTCCCTTAACTGCTGCAATTATCCCTTTATTATCTAGATTTTATCTCCATAAATATTTGACCAAATGTTCTGATTTTGGCTCATCAAATTTTCTTATTTTATTCCATAAATATGATAATGGAATATTTGCCTCCCATGGAAAACTCACTAAACATGATCCAATCTTCCATATTTGATTTGCTCAATATTACCTTCTAGTCTTCCTTATTAGTCCCATGGAATATTGTCTCCTCATTTGTAAAATATTTGCTCCAAAATCTGATTGGATCAATATATGGAGTTTCTGTTTACACAAATTGATACACCAACTTAGAAACAACAATTGTGGCATCCCTTGTTACACCCCCTTATAGCCTTAGTTAAACAACTAAAACATGCAGCACAATTTTGCCTAAGATCATGCCAACACATTTTCCCTAACAATGCCAAAGGGGTAGATTGTTAGGATTGGCGAGTTGAAATTTCTTTAGGCAAAGTCAAGATCACTGAATTCAGATTTTCATCAGAAATGTAATAATTTTGGATAGAGTCACAAGCCGTGTTACAAGAGGTGTTAGAGGCCTAACAGAGCGTTATCTTCTAAGAACTTCACTGCGCCAAGACTCGAAGCGTCAGTTGCTAGCATCCCTCTGCCTCATGTCTCTAATGAAATCCCAAGTTGCCGATCAAGCAAAATCCTCTTTAAAAATCAGATGAAGTTGAGATAATGTAGAGATAATTAAGATATAAGGTATGGATAATGTTGATTATCCAAGAAGAACAAGGAGCTGCGGAATTAATGAGGGGGAAAATAATGAAGGAACCTCTCCAGATTTGGACACGTGCAGAAAAGAAAAAGGCATAGTCTTGGGTACTTGGGTGTTCATGGGTTTGAGTGAATCTTTGTATGAAGAGGCTTATGACATGATTCTATAAAGTTCAATCTATGTGTGAGAGCGGGCCGTTTGTCTAGGTGTGGTTGTTTGGGGAACGAGGGGTGATTGTTCTAAAGCACATAAAGGGTAATCAGGTGAAGAAAGGCATTGATTAAAGACACATCTTATGGAATCCAAAGCAGTGGGCATAGTCTCACGAACGTAGGCTTAATAGAACTGTGTTATCAACCTTTTGTGATATCTTTTTCTTTTACCTTTATTTTCTCTTATTATCTTGTCCGCAAGCTACTCAATTCTTATCCGTGTTCTAAAGTGTGTCAAAGACGCATCTTTGTGACAACACTTAAAACACCTCCACAAACAAACAAAATTTTCATAAATTACATGGTTGAGAATTACGACACAACGATATTCACAAAATGCTATGAGCATTAATATCTTGTTTTTTTTTTTTTTAATTTTCAATTTCATTACTCTTATTAGTTTTAAAATTTTAGTTAAAAATGCCCATTTTAAAAGAGACTAGAGGGCTTCCTTTTCCATTGTGTCCAACACAAATGAGTTGGATAGTTTCAAGGTATCCAACAGACCGCTACTAAGATGTTGTATCCAACAGTCTTTCTTCCTCATTTTCAAAATTTTCAAATGTATTATTTACTCATTTTATGAGGCACTAACCTTTAAGCTGAAAATTAAATGTACATTCAACCCGTCTTTATTAATAGAAAGTTTTAAAATGAAGAAAAATAGAATAATTTTGAGAAAGAGAATTATTTATTTATTTATTTATTTTGCAAGACATGCCATGAGGTCAAAGAGCCAAGACAAGCAAGCACGAGCGTTGTTTATTTTGTATGTTATAAGATAAAAGAAGAAAAATGTGTTTTTGGAGAATTTGGCACCAATGGAATGGTTGAGGAAATAACAAATTAAATTAGGGAGAACGGGTGAAGAAGTAGGATAGGTTAGAAAGAACTAAGGGTGGGTTTGAATATATAAGTAGGATGATGACATACCTTCATATAAATAAACTTTCACCCAGAACATTTTCTCACACTTATCCCATTTAACCAATTAACTTGATTAGAGGTAGCTGCTATTTATCTATGACCACTTGATGGTCACAGAAACTGAATTGATCTATTAACACTTTCCTTATCCATTAAATTAAACCTATCTCATGAGAACAGAGGTTGAGTTTCTAGAAGCTAATCCAGAGATAACTTTCCTTTAATTTGGGGCACCTTTTCAGATATATATGTATGTGTATGTATATAAAAAAAACATTCTTTTAATAATTATAAATAGAAACCCAACAAAGAAGGCAATGAGCGCCAAATGAAGCTGGCTGTTGGAGCTGATTGGAGATGATCCCACATAAATTTCATAAATCAGAATGATATTTCTAAGCCAGAGGTTTCTCTCATCTATAGCACTAGCTTCTTGCCAGCTCTCTTATCAGTTTACGATTCATCATTGATGGCGAAGCTATTCATGCACGCCCGCTTTCAGTAGTGCCCATACGAGACTTCACACTCTGCCCATTACGAAATTATAGAATGATACTTAAAGGCTGGAGAGGTTTTTCCACTTCCATCATTTGGGTTTCTTGCACAACTCTTAATGGATTGTGGCACTATGAAGAAGTTCAAACCTCCATTAAATTCAACCTAATTTGCAAAAAAATCTCCACAACCACCCTTGCCCATTTAATTTTTTCCTAGACCTATTTCATTTAGGACCATCTTATTACTAATCTTACCAAATAAATTTTTTCCCATATAATTGCTCTTTTTTTTTTCTTTTTTGATACTGTTTGCAACCAAATTAACAACAGATACATACAGCTTATGATATTAGAGAATTATATGTTTGAACTTTTGAGCTATTTTTGGTAAAGAAAAAATAAAGAAGGAAAATAAAAGAAAAGCTAACGAATAAATATTAAATTGAATAATTATTTTTATCTCTTAAAATTTATTTCATTTATTTTTCCTCAATTACATGATATAAATAATATATCTATAAATAATATATATATATATAAAATATATTTTATTTTCTTTCATGTTTTCGATGATAATAAAACCATATATATGATAAAACTTTTCTTTAATTTTTCTTTATGGTCTTTTTAATTTTTTGGAAATCAATCATAGCCTTAATCATGGACCATGATGACCAACCTGAAAAACGACATCTTATCAGCAATTAAGTCCAATTTAAACAATTACTCAAGATAACTCATAAAAATTTTACGAATTTAGTTTAAACTGCTATTTGACTTGTCATGTTATATATGCCATTTTTAGACCTAAGTCCAAACAATAGGTTGAGGACAGAAAAAGAAAACGAACCTGAAGAGAAAATGTAATAATTTAATATGGGTACATCCCTGATCACATTTCCAAGAAATCAAGGGATTTTCCCCCTCAAAACCCTCCATCAAATCCAGATTCCTCCAATCAATAACATGAAAATCATATAAACTAAAGACAAGTAGGAATTATTATGGCAGAGAATGGTCTCCATCATTGCGAAATGGGGTGGAATCATTTTATGAAGAGCATTTTGAAAACCGAAACCTATGCATGGTAGCGTGATGCTGAAGGGGTCTGTTTGTTTGGTTGTGAAGAAAATGCCAAGAGCTGAGGACAGGTCTAATCAGATAGTTCAGGGAGGCTGAGGGAAGTGTATGAATAATAATGACAATGCAGTATGCCCCGTGATTATCAATTTCTTATTTTGTGGTTCTTTCAACTCACACTACTCCACATTTTCAACAACACAAACCTCAAAACATATATGGGTCACGTTTTAAGAGCCAAACTCCGATCATGTGAGGTCCCAAATTTGAGTCCTACAAGAAGAATAAAAATAATATAAAATGTTGTAATATAAAATGAATAAATGTAAAAAACAAAAATACTATAATGATGTAATATAAAGTGAATAGATGTAAAAACAATGAAGTCATGTATTCTTGTTAAAAAATTGATAGTTGAACATGATGTTCAGAACTTGGTACAACAAGAGATTATGGATTTAAACCCTAATTTTTTTTAGTTTTACTGTACTTCTTCATTTTACCTATATCTTAATGTGGAATATTTGATATTGAAAAAGAAATTACAAAAAGATGGCTCAAACATTAGACATCCTATTAAATCGGATTCTGATACCATGTTAAATGATCAACTCTCTTAAAAATTAAAACTTTTAAAAGATAAGATTTAATACGAATATCACAAGCCACATATACAATCGTAAAGGATTTCGTAAAATCGGGACAGCTTAATATTATCTCAGTAGATCATAAAAAGTATGGATTTAAACCCTAAGTTTTTTAATCTATATTTGTTTGAGGTTGTGGGTTTTACTGTCTTTACCGTTCTTTGTTTTATTTAGATTTTTAGTAGATAATATTTGCACAAACTTAAATATTTCCAAAAATTTAAAGTTCACCATGGTATTAGGAACTCAATATAATACGGGTTATAATGTTCTACTCTTTTAAACAAAATCTACAGATGTCAAAAAACTGGATGTAATTGGTTTGAGTCTTTTTACAGTTCTTTATGTTATCAATATTTTTAGCAGGCAATAGTTGTTACAAGTTTAAGCATTTAAAGGAAATGAATATTTCTAACACGGTATTAGGACCTAGATATGAAAGAGTGATTATTGATTTAAATCCCAATTTCAATATGTACTGTTGGTGCCGTTTTACAGAAAAATCAAGAACGGAGCTAAACAGAGTATCTTGTAAAGACAATTTTTATTTCTGATGAATAGATTTTACACTCAAAATTACTAACTTCTATCTCCTGTTACTCACACATCTCCCTTTACAACAAACCAAACGTGATAAAGCTCAGGTTTTCTCTCAACCTGTATACAGCCTTTAATATACACACAGATTTGAACTAACTCAAAATTCACAGAAGATAAAATCACCTAACAAACACTACAAATAACTTCAGGAAGATAAGCTGCTTTGTAATTCCAGAATGAGGGCCATATCTTCACAACATATACATACATTTTATGTTGGTAGGTTTGGACCCTCTTACAGTTTTTTATTTCATCTTTAGTTTTAGCAGGTGATTTTTGTTATTAATTTAAACATTTTACAAAAATTTATAGTTTTGATTTGGAACTAGGAGCTTGATATCATGAGAGATTATGCTTTTAAATCCTATTTTTTCTTTATCTATATTGCAGTTCATTTAAGCATTATAAAAATTGATAACTGAAGATGATATGAGGAGCTAAGTAGGTAATGGATTTAAATCCTAAAATTTAATCTATATTTACTTGAGATGGTGGGTTTTAGTCTCTTTTAGCAGTTATTTTGTCAAATATATTCGACAAAAGACCGTTGAGATATATTGATGGACTGACAACTGCATGGTGAAGATTGAAATCATGATGGTGTTTGTTTATTGTGAATCATCTTCTATAGGGAGGGGATAGAATCATGATTTGATTTTCTGATAAATATAAGAAATAATTACAAATTCGTGTCAGATGTGTCTCAGTTTTGTGTCATTTTGTGGAGGCAAGTAGCCACATTTTCTTATAATTTTTTATTCTCTATGTTCCAATTGGTACAACATTCAATGGATTTGGCTTAAAATAAATAAATAAACAAATGAAATACATTTATTTTTCTATAAAAGCATTTTTATTTTTTAAGGTATTCTGAGTGAAGGTGCTGCCATTTTAAATCTACTAATAAAGTAATGAGTCCAAAAACAAAGGAATATTTTGATAAAATTGTTTTAGTATGATTCAAATCATTTTACACAAAAAACGGAAAATTGAAAATTATAGAATTTGTTTAATTTTATGATTCAAAATATTGCTAGAAGTATTATTTGGTTGTTATTACTGGAAAATAATTTTTAAAAATAAAATGAAATACAAAGTAGCTTTAGAGAATAGTTGTTACTTTTTTTAAAATAAAAATATAGAATAGTAAAATAATAATACAAAATTAAAGTAGATCATATATTTCTTTGTCCAAATATATTCTCTTTTTTATTTATACATATTTTTAAATTTGTTTTAAATTTCTCCAAATTTTTTGTTAGATATATAGACTTACAATGAATATACTTTATGCATAAAATTTATTAAATTTAAAATTAAATAAATTGATTCAATTGCTCTTAAGGCCTGACTCAAAGTGGTAAAATGAGGAATGTGAAGTCCTCACTCGCGTGGTAAAAGGGGGAATATGAGGTCCTAGGCTCAGTATTTATAAATGGAATATCAAGTCGACAGAATTAGCTTAATGATGAAAAATGGATTCAATTAATAATTAAAGTCAGAAACTAAACCATTAAATTAAGAAAGAGATGTTCAAATTCATTTTTAATGATTTAATCTTTTTTGTGGCGTAATAATATTTTTTATGAACTTTTTTTATAATAAATAAAGCAAATTTTGAACTAAATAAATGAACTCCAAGTCAAACAAAACTTAATGTGTTGAATTAATTAATGAATCTAGTAATTTTTAAAAATAGTTTAAAACTCAAATAATTACCAACTAGATATAAGAAGGATTTAATTGTTTTTTTTTTTTATTGAAAAGTGGATTTTATTGTTCTTCTTCTACATAGAACCACCTTTTTTTCATTAGATAAATAAATTTGGGGAAATTATGATATGTACTATGGTTCTATTCAAAAAAAAGTTTATGAGAAATGAGAAACAAGGCAAGTTAACTCATTTAAAATAATTTTATTAAGTGTTTGTTTTGAAAAAGTTTAAAAATAATTCACATTATGTGTGTTTTTTATGGAAGAAAGTTCTTGTTTCAAAAATACCCTAAAAATACACTTTTTGACAATATACCATAAAACCCACAAAAATTAAAAAAACAGATTTTTTTTTAACATCAAAAGACCCAAGCAAAGCGATTTTTTAACCCTTCTTAAATTTACTCAAAATTTTTATTCCTCAAGTATTTATTCTTTAATTTGTCTAGATTTTTTTTAGATTTGCTCAAGACATTTTAGGGTTTTTTTTTAAATATTTATTTTCATATATGGGTTCTTAATTTCGTTCAATTATTAAAAAATTTGCAGTCTTGGAAGTTTTTGTTGTTCATGATACTAAAAAAATTGTACAAAGTATTATATGCTGCTTTTGATTTTTCAAATTCTGAATTTACTTATAGAATATTTATGAGTCATTGGTCATGATTTGTGTATTTGGTTTTATACTATGATTTCCAGATTTTTTTTTTTTTTTTTTTTAATATGTTGACGAAATCCTAAATTAATCCAAAAAAAAAAAACAAAGTTGCCTTAACAGAATCTTTCAAAATTAGTGACTCAGTGCGTTGGATTATTAATTGAGTCTAATTAATTTTAGATCAATTGAATTTACATAATATAAAAATTTGAATAAAAATTGGTCTTAGATAACTTTATTGTTTTTTTTTCTTGTATCAATATTTTAGTTTTACTAAATAAATTAATTCAAAATAAGTGTTACTTAGTGCAATACATTCATTAATAAGTTTAATAATTTTTAAAAATAAATTGAAACTAGAGCTTAAGACTTAACTCAAGTGGTAAATGCTAGATTATTTTATTAATTATGGAATAAGTATAATCATATTATAATTTAAATTGTGTAATTATTCATATTAATTATGAGTCATTTATGGGATGATTTAATATTAACTAGTTATGAGTTTATGGTTATATCTTCTCTTTTACTTTGGTAAGTTCATTGGACCAAAGTATATATATATAAAAGTAAATAGAGTCTTAAAATTTGATAAGGGTTTTATGAGCAGCAGGGAGAAGGAAGAGTCAAATCTTGACTCTACATTTTCTTTAATCATCCCTTACAGTTTGGAGACAGTGATAATGACAATTCCCGAATCCATGCTAGGTATGTTTTTATAGACTATGAATGATATGCTTCTTTGTCAATTAAAGTTTTTATTTTATAATGTATTTATTAGCTGTTATTGATTGTTGATCAATTGTTTTTGTCTCAATAAATACTCTTGATTTTATAAAATAATTTATCAATTTATATCAAAGTCGCATTAAGTGGCATTGAAGCTATTAAATTTGTTTTTTAGTATTTTTGGGTATGTTTTTTTGCATTTTGTTAAAGAAAATTGATGATCAGGAAAGACAACCTTGTGGTTTGGAATTCAATTCAACTTAATTTCAGCATATATATTTTTAAACAAAAAATATTGAGTTTACAGTTCGACATTAAAGATCTCGTTTTCCATTTCTTTGTTGTTTTCTTTATCATGCAAGCCTTGCTGATGGACACCTTGATTTATTTTGGGGTTTGACCATACTTCTTTGAATCACTAACCAATGGTGAAGAGAGAGATGCCAAAAGAACATTTAAAATAACGTGTTCATGGCTTTAATGAATGAAAACATGAAGAAAGGGACGATGGAAGTTAAAAAGGTATTTGAGAATTGTTTTTCTTTTTACTTTTTTCAACAAAAACATGTTTTTTATTGATTACCATTGCATGGGCGGTGCATGCCCTTATTCTTTTCCCCCATAAAATATTCTAAGAATATTTGCACATCATATTCGAAACTAATATGGCCATCACAGACCACAAATATCCTATTTATTTTTTCCATTAACAAAGCATTGAATGGCTGGGCACAGTTTTATTATATGTCTCTTTCATCTATCTTTATGTTTTTTTATTGCCAGACAGTACCTTGGATCAATAGTCAAATTTTGGCTTACATTAAGAATTCTCGTTATTCTCACACTTACCTATCTGTCATACTGGAGCCTATCTAAATCAGAAACATTAATTTGGTTTGGCATAAATTGAAAATTTTAATTTTGCAATATTTTTGTTTTTTTCTTTTCACAATTTGCTTTGGCAATTCATGTTTGTGCTATTTGTGACTATTTATTGTTAAATTAATTTATTAATTATAGACTAAACATAATCTATATAATTTTAATTGTGTAATTATACATATTAATTATGGATCATTTATAGAATAGTTTAATAATAACTTTAATTATGGTCCATGGTTTTATCGCTCCTTTGTTTTTGTAAGCTCATTAGACCAAAGTTCAATTATTCTCTTGTGCTCTTTATATATAAGTAAATAGAATCTTATAATTTTATAAGGGTTTGATAAAACACTCTTTGAAGAGAAGGAAAGATTCATCTTCAACCTAGTCATGCCTCTCTTTGAGTCACCCGCCTCTCTCTGATTTCTTTGAAGATAAATGGCAATCAATAATTTTTTGGATTCATACCAGGTATATAATTCTTTAATGCAATGAATTGATATGCTTCTTTATTCAATAAAATTTGTATTTTGCTAATGCATTTATTAGGTCTTTTGATTGTTAATTAATTATTTTTGGATTCAATAAATACTCTTGATTTATGAAACAATTTAGTAATTAATTTATCTGCTCACTTTAATTGACATTGAAGCTATCAATTTTATTTTTGTGTTTTTCTAGGTTTTGTTCGTTTTTC
Organism: Tetrastigma voinierianum; assembly: GCA_016808115.1. Lineage (NCBI taxonomy): Eukaryota > Viridiplantae > Streptophyta > Magnoliopsida > Vitales > Vitaceae > Tetrastigma > Tetrastigma voinierianum. Next base: position 83,721 of record JAEQBH010003768.1, on the reverse strand, counting down.
CTATTTGTAGTTCTTGTGTTTCTGCATTTTTTGTTCTTAGGTTTTGCTTTGGAATGTGGTGATGGGATGATGTTTGAAATAAGAAACTATAAAGTATTAGAATTTCCACATCTCTCCATAAAAAAATAAAATAAAACCATGAAAAATCTAAAACGTTTGCATCATCAACACGTTTCCCCATAAATCAAAGGTTTGACTTTTTTTATTATTAAAAAAAAAGAAAAAAAAAACAAAACAAAACAATAAGGTCATGATGCAAGGACGGGACGTGGATGGATGATCTAGCGGGTTTAGGTAAGTTAGGATTATGGGATAGAACTTTTTGATGGGTAAGAGGATAGGTGCGGTTTCAAAGTTCTGAGGCTAGTTTAAGGTTTATATATCGCCGAAACCCACCTTAGGGGCATGGCTGTCAATTCACACCCTCGAGCCTTGACTGAAGGTTTGAAGTGTGGAAAGCAGCTTAATTTAACCTTTCTTGTAACTAGATTTTTGTCAATTACCAATCACATATTCGGAAGTAATGCAACCTTCTAAATTCATAAATTCTCCAGAATTCAAATTTTCATCTTGATAAAAATTGCTTCCTAAATATTCAAATCTCAATTATGCATGTCATATAAAGTTGTTCGAGAATATAACTGTGTTGAGATCTCTGCGATCAACTTTGTATTAATATAAAAGGAATGTTCATCCAGTGACTTTCTCAATTAACTTTCAAAGGCTTGGAGCATTTCACGCAAGCATGAACTTATGAGTTCAACATGATCCAACATAAAGTTCTAATCAAATCTAATGATGGCGAATGCAGACTAGCCATCACTCCTTGCAGGCCCAAAGTACACGAAAATATGTCAACGAATGGGAGTAGGCTAAAAGCTCGATAAGAAATACTAATACGGTTTCATGGATCAAAAGTTTTGATCATATAACAAATAGGAGATATTTTCATCAAAACTTTTGGTTCAAATAAGTTTGAACATTAACAAAATACTTCAAAACATTCTCATCCATTTCAAATCGGTTTCATATCAAATGTGGGCCAAACAATTTTATATCAAATTCGATTCAAACACTTTCATACGGATCCAAATCAAATACATTTTGAATATATTTTCTACAGTCATGAATATCAAATGGTGCAGTTACTTTCATATCAAATCCAAATCAAATCATTTCAAATATATTTTTCTCTGGTCATCAAATATCAAATGGTGCCCAGTGTGGGACTTTCAAATGGGTGGCTAGCGCAAATTGTTCCTTTTAAGATTAAGATAGGAACGAACACTACTAGTACTAGTAACCTCCCAACGAGCCCACTGAGGTGGGAGTTCAGATAATTCATTCCCCTTTGAAAATGTAAAGGTCATTATTATTATATCCTGGATTGTGAGTAGAGATAGTGTCAAGCTATTATATCCAGTTGACAAAGGGCGAATAATTATCAACTATTATTCTAGTTAATGAGGGCCCACATTTAACGGAGTCAAATATTTCGTTGAGTTAAATTACAAAGCATCATTATCACCGTTTGCTTTCTTAAACAAAACAAATCTGAGAAATCTGATCATCTAAAGCTACTTTCTTGATCCATGGATAATCAAATAAATAAAAAACAAAACTTTCATAAACCAAGATTATATATAATTCAATTAAAACAATTCTCATCCTCAAATAGTAAAAACAAACAATTTTCTTTTTTAAAATACATTAATATCTTACGTATATATATAAAAATAATAATTTTAAGAAAGGTATGTGCAAATCCCTTACCTCAAAAGGAGTACTCAGCTTTGAAAGGCTAATCAAGAAGAATTTATAATGGAAATATTCTTCTAAAATAATAAGGAAGAAACTATAATGTTGCTTATTTATTCCAAAACTTTCCTAATTTGATAATTCTTAACAGAGATATAGTATTTTTATTTCACCTCGAACATATTAATATTTGTTGAATGTGTATTTGAGTGGAGTAAGTTTAATTACATAAACTCATATTTCTTTAGGATCTTATTTTAATATTTATTTATTTTATGATCTTATCAAATATATGTATTTATTTCCTATAATTGCTAAATAATTATTCTAATCATATTCCTTATCTAAATAAAATCTCAATCCTTAATAAAATATTTACTTGCCAAAATACATATCTTTAAATACTTATCAAATACAATGTTATACATAGTCGGTCTTTTCAAATTTATCTTATTTGTTTACACATCATTTATTTTCTTTCAAAATTTATCCTTAAATACTCATTCTCATACTCAAAGTAATTCAATATGACACCACAAATCCTTATTTTATTTTATTTCTAAAGGCGAAGTGTAATCTAAGTACAAACTTCTTAGGTTGAGTCATTTGAAGAAAATTAAAGAATCTACATCAAAATCTAGAAAAGTAAAATGAGAAGATCTACCTAGAGAAATTTGTTCTTCAAACCCTAGATCAGAAAGCACGTCGTCATACTGGAATTCTCTGCGGAAGAAGTGAGAAGAATAGAAATGATTTTCTTTTCTTACTCCAATTTATACATTTGAGGTATCTATTAAGTTACCTTTTTACTGTTTCATTAATTTATACCTATTATGATTTGTCATTCTGCCTCTTTCATGTCATTAAATTAATTGATACCTATATGATTTGTCATTATACCTCTTTCGTAATCATTATACCTATTTGTTTCAATTTATACCTCTTTCATGTCATTAAATTAATTGATACCTATTATGATTTGTCATTATACCTCTTTCATGTCATTATACCTATTTTATTCCCAATTTATACCTCTTTCATGACATTATTATTTTCCTTAATTTATACCTATACAAATTCCTGTCATTATTATTTTCCGTAATTTATACATATACAAATTCCTATCATTATTATTTTAAATAACTTATCTTATCTGAATTCACAGTTACGTATATGATGGAATTAAGGTTTAAAATGAAGGATTTTAAAGGTTACAGGCTAGTTTAAGGTTTATATATGATGGAATTAAGGTTTAAAATGAAGGATTTTAAGTTTAGAAAGGTTCGGGTTTGATTTGATACAAAATTGACTTATTTTGAGCTAGTTTGTGGTTTTCGGGTTTTTCTAAGGTAGGTTAGGGTTATGCACGAATTTGGGGTTTCTCTAAGGTTAGTGAAAATAGCTTATATGGTTTCTAAGGTGAAACAAAGTATATGGGAAGGTTTTAGAAGTTTGGAACTAGATTTGGAAAGTTTTGACTTGTGGTTGGAGGGTGGTTGGAAAGTTAAAGAAGATGATGAGATAGTACATGTTATAGAGAAGGATAGGTACCTATTTCACCACTCAAAGAGTCCACCAATAGATAAGTCACAAACTAGTTACTCGAGAATCACGAGATATTAGAGAGCAAGATATATCTTAGTCACCTGAGGAATCCCACCTTGGGATAAGCAACAAACTGTCATTTCAGGAATTCATTCGAGATAGAACAGAAAACTCTTAAAGATAAATCTAAAAATATTATTAAACTTGAATTGATTGTCAAAAAGACTACATTAGGTATATATGACCCTATACTTTCTAAATCGGAATAAAGCGCTACTTTGACTAGGAACCACGTAATTTTACTACCCTATCAATGGAAAATTGACGCATTTGATTGTGACAACTAATGAATTGCTCTTACCTATGTATGAGTATTTTTGTATTTTATAGACTCACAGCATTTGTTGTTACTTACTGTGGATCATTTGATGGCCAGAAGAATGGAGCGATTTGCATGTCTTTATTTTACATGTATTTTGACATTGTTCTCTAGTTTATTCTTGACTTTAGACTTTCCTCGGAGTTCTCTACCATAGTGCCATCAAAAACAATGGAACAAATTACAAATAATGGGTTAAATCTCTCACTGGTGATTTGAAGTATGGAACTGAACTTGGCTTTGAAAGTTGGAAGACACTCCTGCAAATCCACTGCCAGAGTTCTAAAAAGAGAAAAAAAGTCCTATGAGGATTGGGAGTATTCCACAATTCTTGTTTGGTGATCTTCAGATGCTGACATAGGGCCTCTGTTTGTGGCTTTCCCAGGCGAGAATGCAAAGGAGTTCTTGGATGTCGTTGGTATAAAGAAATACACAAAGTTCTCGAATAATGAGAAGAATGATGTGTACTCTTGTCTTTCTATGGTAAGTGGGTGGGATTACGAGGACAAATTGACAAAATATTAGCTTGTTACAACAAGATTAAGACCATTGGTATGAAGTTTGACTCAAATTATGTTGTTTGGTTGATCATAGGGACTTTGCCTTCGCAGTTTGACAGTATTAGGTCAAATTATAATGCTCAGAAGGAGAATTTGACCATTGCATGTTAAATAGTTGCAATCCTTGCTAAGGAGGCGGAGGATATGAAGAAAGGAAGCTCCAGGAGTATTTCTATGGTGACTACCCGGTGCAGAGTGAAGAAAGTATTCTTATAATAAAACTTCCAAATGAAGAAGTATACAGGAAGTGAATCAGGTGCCAGGGTAGTGTGAAGATATTGTCTTCTACAATGCCCCAAAATGAGGGCTTTAAGGAAAATGCAATATTACACAAGTTTGGAAATAGGAAAGACCAATGAGTTGTGGAAAGTGAGATTGGTTTAAGAAAATGCAGGTAATCATTAGGTAAATGTTTGTTTTGAATCAATGTCATTTGTAACAGCACAGAATTATACCCTAGTAGTTATTACATGCTTAGGGTATAATATAAGTAAAATTTGCATTTTTCATAAATTAAGTGTAAAGTGGGAAAAAGGTTATGGTAATTTGTAAAATAAGGACCCAAAAGTCATAACACAAGAAGATGATATGCTAAGTTAGAATATTGATAAGTTGATTTGCAAATAATAGAAAGATAAAGGACTAAATACAAGGTTAGGAATTAATCAAAAAAAAAAGGTAAAATAGCATGGCCTTATAAGAAATGGGATAAGACGAACTTGTCTTGGGGATGAGACAAGTTTCCCATTTGAACATTTGTTGCTTTGGAAAGCTAGGGCTGATTGAAAGAGAAGAGCCATTCTTGGGTGATTTCTCTCCATCTTTTGGAGATTTAGCCTTGTTCAAGTGAAGAAAAGAAGAGGAAAAAGAGAATAAATTAAGGTATGGAAACTATCACAAGCCATACTTGTTTATGGGTTGTTAGGAAAAACCTAACTTCCATTATGAAAGTGTTGTTGGTTGGTTTTTGTGGGCTTTAGTGGTTTTGGTTTGTTCAAGTTAAGTTTTGGAGTTATTTTCTTTGATGTGTTTTGGGTTTTGGTTGGAAATCACGGGTGAAAAGAGGCAAATTTGCAGAAATCGCAGGTGAGTACCGATCTTTGAAAGATGAGTCTTAGGTACTCAAAAGTTGTTTAGTCGAAAGGATATTAAGTCTGGATTATTGAAAGTTGAGTACCAGGTACTCAAAGTTGTTTAGTTCGGAAGGATGTGAAGTCTGGTCTTGAAAGTTAGTCAGTACTGAGGCGCAAGGTCAAGTCACGATCTATGACAACTGTTTTGTTATGTTCTTTTGTTAATTCCGAATGAAAGGTCAGTATATATATACGAGTTGTATGGAAAAATAACACGTACCTCATTTGTTGAAGTAGAAGCCCCTCGCGATCGTCGTTAAGAGCGAGCATTGTTTCTTACCCTTATTTGCTATGCGATTAAGAGATAAAATAACAAAACCGAGAAACATATGTTAACGCGTAACCGGGAGACTGAATAGTGAATAAATAGGCATAATACGTTCGGTCGCGATAGCACTCACGCGTGTCTTCTGACACCTGCATTCGTGGGCGAGACACGTCTCTTGTTTAGTGCCGACACTCCTGTTGAGTGCTACGACACGCCACGGTACATGGGCAAGCACGTCTACGATCCAATCTTTGCGACATCCCTACTAGTCGCTACGGCACTTACATTCACGTGGCGAGGCACGTATTGTGCCGGCTTTCTGTTCGATCTTGTCTGAGTACCTTAGTTACCTATTATCTTTAACGTCCCTCACATTCATTTTTACTTGTCTACTCCTGATGAACATTTATATGAAAAATATATGAATAAAATGATGTGTGAAACATTATATGATAAGAATATGAATAATAGAACAATAAGAAAGCATAAGTAATCAGGGTTACGCTGCACATTACGCTGTGTACCTATGGGTACATACATGCAAAGATCTCTATTCTGAACTCCTACGGAGATATGAAAACCTATTATAAGAATTATGCTATATGAAAACTCTGTGATAAGAATTAGGTTTTATGTAAACTCTGACATATGCATTATGTTATATGTATCTTGTAATTGTGGGCCTTAGTAGTCGCCTCCCATTATTTGTTTCTCCTTTAAGCTATAAGCTTAACAAGGGTGTTTCACCAGGTGTAGGTACTAAAGGACATCGGGGTGTTCACATTCGGGGGCTGTCTGACAATAGGAGTCCACGATGTAGGTTTACTTTTTGGTTTGAATGTAAATGTAAAAGTTTTTTATAATAGTGGGGTTTGTAGTACAAGTAAATGGGACTCGGGCATGTATATCACGGGACATTTAAATACCACTTAGTGGTATTTTTAAGTTTATTTTGCTTATGGATTTATATGGAAATGGGTCCTGGAGTCGGAAAGCGAGTTAAAGAGTCACGGTCCGTGCCGCACCATCTTCGCCGGGCGGGGAGGTAGGGCGTGACATTGATGTGTCTTCTGATACTTGGTGGTTACATAGTGGTGTTACTATTAATGCTTATAATTCTGTGCAGGTGATGATTAGCAAAAGGAGTAAAACTAGTCAAGAGCAGTACATGTTCATGGGAGACAACAAAAGAGTTCAAGTTGCCTTTTTAGGAGTTGTTAGATTTTGTCTTAATACTAGAAAAAAATTTCTTTCTTTTTTTTTAATTGCAAAGTAATGCGTTCATACCCTCTTATTAGAAGACATTTAATATCTATACCTATTTTGGATAGACTTGGATATAGTTTTCTTTTGGAACTGAAAAAGTTAATTTATATCGAGACTCTTTATTTATTGGCAACGGAACACTTTGTGGGAATCTTCTGAATTAGAAGTTGTATAGTTTGCTTTATTTTCCTCCTATTGTTAATGCGGTAGTAGCACAAGCGTTTAGATTGAATGAAAAGTCTTTTGTTCTTTGTCACAAGCACTAGGTCATATTTCAGGGCTTAAAAGAATGGAGAGATTAATTAAGGATGAGATTCTTCCGAATTTTGATTTCTCAGTTTTTGATACATGTGCCTAGTAAGTATGTTCATAATACATTAATACTCCATATGAGCTATGGTCATAAAAGAAGTTTAGTCTTCATCACTTCCATGTTTAGAGCTGCAAGGTGGAAGTGAGATCGTACAACCCACAAATCCAAGAAACTTGATCCAAAAACCATCAGTGAGTACTTCATTGGTTATTGTGTGGGATCAAGATATTCGAACTGTGCCCATCGTACACACCACCGAAGAAATTGATTGAGTCAGTCAGTATCTATTTTGGGGATGATCTTTGGTATAAACCAGGAGCGAGAGAAATTGTGTTCAAAGAACATCTAATTTTTATTCATGTGCTTATTGTTTCTGCTCTGATCTCTAGCCCTATTGTTGACCCGATCAGTAGCCCTCACAGATGATGAACGATTGAGGATGTAGATCAAATAGCCCGGATGTAGACCTGTAGCTCTAGATACAGTCATGTGGATACCCTTGAGGAGGTCGGAGAAGGCGTGTAGGCACAGCAATTTCGGATAGTTCGTGTCTATTTCCATGAGCATGAGTATGATGGGTGATGTATCAATCCAACTACCTACAAAATCCATTTGTTAGCCCTCGATCAGCTTTTTGTTCAATCTGATGAAAACCAGATGACTTCCATGTCACAAAATAAAGTGCAAAGCTTCGTAGATTTTCCAGATGGCTGCAAATCTATTAGGTGAAAATGGGTGTTCAAGGCCAAGCGCGATGCCAAGGGACAAGTAGAGAGATATAAAGCAAGATTAGTGGCTAGGAGTTTACAATCAGCGAGAAATTATTGATTTTAAGGAAACCTTCTCTCAGAGTGTCCCTGAAAGACTCTCTACGCATTATTATGACTATAGTGGCTCATTTTGATTTGGAGTTGCATCAGATAGATGTGAGGATAGCTTTCTTGAATGGAGACTTAGTTGAGGAAATTTATAAGTCTCAACCTACCGGTTTTGAGGAGGTGGGTGAGGAACACATGGTTTGTAAACTCCAGAAATCCATTTATGGTTTAAAGCAGACTACTGGGCAGTGGTATCTCAAGTTTGATGAAGTTGTCACCACTAATGATTTTAAGGAGAACATCGTCGATCAATGCATATATATGAAGATCAGTGGGAGAAAATACATATTCTTGGTTTTATATGTTGATGATATTTTACTTGCACCCAATGATACTGAACTATTGGTTAAGACAAAGCGGCTATTGTTTAGCCATTTTTATATGAAGAATCTTGGGCAAGCATCTTATGTCTTAAGCATACAGATACTTTGCAATAGACTTAGTGGCATTCTGAGATTGTCTCAATAGACGTATATTGAACGCATTCTGAAAAGGTTCAATATGCAACCATGTTCTTCTAGTAAGACACCAATTGTAAGGGTGACCATATAGAATTTTTTCCAAGGGCTAATGTCCTCTGAATGATATTGAGAGAGATAAGATGAAAACAGTCCCTTATTCTTCAATTGTGGGCAGCTTGATGTATGCTCAAGTATGCACACGCCTTGATATTGCTTTTGTTGTATGCGTGTTGGGTAGGTACTTGAGTGATCCTGGTCAAAGCCACTAGAAGCGGCTAAGAAAATTTTGAAAATGTCTTGAGGTACCAAGGATCTCATGTTAACATATCGGCATCACAGAAGCGCTCATAAGGTGGTTGGTTTTGGTGATTACGATTATGCGGGTTGCGTGGATGATAAAGTCCATACAGTTATATCTTAATGATGGGTGAAGGAACTATTTCGGTGGAAAATGTGACAGGACACTACGGCTTCTACTATGGAGGTAGAGTATGTGGCTTGTTATAAGGCTACTTGTCATGTAATATGGTTGTGCAACTTCATTTCAGCTTTGGAGGTTGTTCACTCCATTTCTAGACCTTTGAAATTGTTTTGTGATAATTCAGTAGTTGTATTATTCTCTAGGAAGACTAGGAGCACTTCTCGCTCCAAGCACATTGATGTGAAGTTCCTTTTTTGTTAAAGAGAAAGTTGCATAGTCCCTCATTTCAGTTGAGCACACATCTACAACTAGCATGTTGGCAGTCCCACTAACCAAGGTTTACCTATTTGTGTGTTTCGAGGGAACCGTCTGCATAGGATTGTTAGGAGCTTAGACTCTTTTGTTTTAGTAGGAGTTTGTCTTTCAATGTATTTGTAAAAATCTCATGTTTTTCATTATTACATGCACATTTTGACGTTTGTCATTATCTTATGATTTTGTGTCATTTTGACCAGATGAATGACATAATGATGTTTTTTCTTTCTATTGAATCAATATTCTTGTCATTGTAATGCTTCTAGATTAGTTGCACCTGATTATGTATGATTTATGCATGCTCTCGGTGTATTAATTGTACACAATTGGTTATAGCTATGTAAGTCTTTCATGGAAGCATTTGATTTATGATTTTGAGGTTCGGGTTTTATTTTATCGCACACATGATGTGATTGAGTTATATCAAGCTATCTATTTTGAGGATGATATTGATACAAGCCAAGGTCTAAGAGAAATTGTGTTCAAAGAACACCTAATTTTTATTCATGTGCCTATTGCTTTCGAACCGATAACTGGCCTTGTTGTTGACTACCGTATAGCGAGCAGGCTCAGGGTACGTTAGGGAGTTTGGTAGCTACGAGTCTCATGGCCGAGTTGCTTGGTCCCAAGGACAAGACAGGATGGAGTGTCCATCAAGGACGGGTGCACGATTAGATGCGGTGTGAGGTTGGACCATCCACGTGAGATGTGGTAATCTTCGGTATAGAAGACGGGTAGTGGTTTCCCGGTGTAGATTTGAGAGAGAAGATCCTGCAGGAGTTTCGCGCTCTCGATTTTCGGAGTGCATCGGTGGCACGAAGATGCAGGATCTTAGGTAAGCGATGCTGGACGGGATGAAGAGACACGTGGGGACTTTTAAACGATGTCTCACGTGTATTGAGAGTTAAGGCTAAACGCAGGAAACGTGAGAATTTGCTTCAGCCATTGGAGGTGGTACGGAGTGGAAGTGAACGCGTCACGATGGATTTTATGACCCGCGCCACGAGCGGCTGCGTGGAAAGGCATGTGCGGTGTGGGTGATAGTAGACCGGCTCACAAAGTCGGCACATTTCCTACCCGTGCGGATGACCTTCACATTGGAGGAATTATGTCGGTTGTATATCAGAGTGATCGTCCGGCTACATGGAGTACCAGTATCCATAATGTCAGATAGAGACTCGGGTTCTGGCGCACTTTAGAAAAGCTTCAAAGGCTATGGACACCTGGTTTGACCATAGTCTGACCTTCCGCTACAGACAGATATTCGGTCGAGAGGACCATACGGTGTTAGAGGGACATCTTTGAGCATCGTCTGTAAAATTGGCGAAGGGAAGAGCATTTGCCCTTAGTGGAATTCGCCTCTGACAACGGTTACCGGTATACGGATGTGGCACCACATGAGGTGTTATATGGGAGCCATCTGAGATCAGATATGTTGGACAGAGTGGGAAGAGGCTCAAATCAGTCTGATCGATTAGAGACACATCAGAAGGTAGGCTTGATGTGGCGTCTTCTCACGGCTCGGAGCGACAGAAAAGTATGTTGATGTCTGGCGTTGACCGGCCCAGGTTCGGGTTGGAGGCGTCTTCTTGAAGGTGATGCCTAAGAGGGTGGTCAGGATTCGATAAGCGCGGAAGAGTATCGGCAGTTCATTGGACCCTTGAGATACTTGAGAGGGTAGGCGCGTAGCGTCTTAGGTTGGCTTTTCACACCTAGCATGTCGGTGTCCATGAGGTATTCAACGATCCCAGCTATAGAAGGTACATAAGATCCGTCATATAGTGGATTGGGGAGAGATTGAGGTTGACATAGATAGGACATTCGAGGAGGGACCGGTCTTGGCATTATGGATAATTCGAGATCGGGTTTTGCGACGCGAGGCGGGTGAGGCTAGTGAAGTCTTTGTGGCAACAGCAGGTAGGTGGAGGGAGGCAACGTGGGAGCGCGAGGACACGTGCGGGCCTATCCCCTTCTTGTTTAGGGATGAAGGTCACGATGGTTTAGTCGTTTAATGCTTAAATGATTAGTTTACATACTGGCATAGTGCCTGTGCACATGCATGTGATTTATTTGTGATTAATACGGAATTTCGGGATAAATTCTTTTAAGGAAAAAATTATAGACAAGGAAAATTCTAATTTTTCTGAAAAATGGTAAAATGGTAATTTCGGTCAAAATCTGGAATTTTTCTAGATCTCGGATGACAAAACGGACTTCATCGTTGGAATCGTCTCACGAAATCTAGCTACCACATCGAATTTCGTAGATTTCCAAGGCAGTAGGAAATTTCTGCACATGTCTTTCGAGGGCTGGTGTCGAGATTGTCATTATGACGACTTATGAAGTACATGATATGAGAGGCATGTGATGTGACAAGGGCCACCTAATACATGTATCCATGTGACACATGTCACATGAATACTGAGAGGATAAGAGATAATGGCTTATATTAGAGTCGTATGTCGAAAAATGTAAAGTCAAACTAAGAGGACAAAAGGGGAATAAAATGAAAAGAAAAAAAAGAGCATCTTCTCCTTTTGGCACGGTATCCGGCGGTGAGGAGAAAGCGAGTTTAGAGAGAATGTCTAACTTCTCTCTAGATTTCAGTTCGAGGCGGAAGTCGGTTCGTCGGAGGCGAAGGGAGAAGTTGATCTGGCCCACCGAGAGCATCCACAAATGTGAGACCACAGAATTTTTGGAGTTTTGAAAACTCCGGGAGGTAGTGGTCTTCTCCTACATGATTTAATCCTTATTTAAGAACCTTGTTAATGGTTGGAGTGCTTGAGGCCGAAATGGCCGTGAGTTTGATCCTCACGGAGTGGGATTGAAGAAATTTGGAATTTTAGACAGTTTGAGACCTAAGTTTGTATTGTTCCACGTGATCTTGTGTGTGGTTTATTATTTGCTTAGGCAGTTCAAAATGAATTGCTTAAATTGTTTATTAGCCCATGTGAGCTAATTTTGGTGTTATTGCTATGAATGAATAACATGTTGTTGTGTATTAATTTTTGTTAGTATATGTATGCTTAATATATTAACATGAATTGTTGAAATAGCATAATTTATTTTCCATGTCACACTAGGGCAGCCTAGAACGATAGGTGTGAGTGTATGACATGAAAGAAAAGGAAAATGGTTGTGAAAGGAATTTTAAAGGAAGAATTCCAGAAGGTACCTTGGAGAATTGTCCAACAGTTCATCTCGGAGGAAAGGCCATGGCCCATTTCGGAGAGTTACCTAGCGATTCACCTCGGAGGGTTGTCCGATATATTTTCTGGCTTCGGTATTATGTTTTTCAAGAACAAAAACCTTTGTTTGAAAACAATGTTACTCTCACACTTGGCCCAGGCATGCGTGAGGAGTCGGTGAGGACTCGAGACATGGGTTGGGCATATAGACATTAGTGGGAATCATAGATTCCATGAATGTGTGCGTTTTTCATTGCATGAGCACTTAAGGTGGGAGTAACCCATGTGAAGATTATCATTCTTGGGCATTGCTCACCCGATCGTGGGATCCCCCTTTCGAATGCAGAGTGTTACGGAAGACGGCGCTCGATAGAGGTGGCTTTTGGGGAAGAAAGTCGACATATGGCTTTGAGTACATTTTTGTAAAACATGTATGAAATATTACAATTGAAACATGTTTGTGTTAAGAGTGATGTAGCAACTCTTGAAATTATTGTAATATAGTTGGATATATTTTGGTGAGTATGATGTGTAGGCCAATGTGGCCATTTTTACTCATGTATGGGTCTCATAATATGAGACACATAGGTTTTCCACAGGTTAACGGTGGTCAACGGGACCCCTGGGAAATGGGGCGTCACAGCTTTTGTTGTCAGCATGTTGGCTAGGTATTTGAGTGATCCTGGTCAAAGCCACTGGAAAGCGACTAAGAAAGTTTTGAGGTATCTTCAAGGTATCAAGGATCTCATGTTGATATATCAGCGTACCGACACTCTTAAGGTGGTTGGTTTTAGAGATTTCGATTTATATAAGCTACGTGGATGATAAAAAGTCCACTTATGGTTATATATTTATGATGGCTAAATTAGTTGTTTTGTGGAAAAGTTTCAAGAAGACACTTGCTTCTTCTACTATCTTGACGGTATGTAGGCGTGTTATGAGGCTACTTGTCATGCAATATGGTTAGTATGGAAATTTATTTCGACTTTGGGGGTCATTCCTCATTTCTAGATCATTGAAATTGTTACGTGATAATTCAGTAGTCATATCTATGAGCCTTTAGCCAGGTGTCTCGTTGATGACCAGTCGACCTTCCGGAATGCTCGTGGATGTCGGGTGGCAGGCACCACTCGTAAAATGGGGCCAGTGTCTTCGGGAGGCTACACCCAAAGCCACGACTTTGTCAGTAATTTTACAACGTGCACTCGGTCCACATACGAATAAAAAAATGATAAAAATATGCTGGACCCATACATAAATACTCTTAAAATACATCAACCAGCCTTTATGTTCCAATAGCTTCGAAGTTATTACATTACTCTTAATACAAACACATATTAAAATGAAGAATTCTAATACATATTTATACGAAACATCAAATATGACCAGGCTTTCTTAAGTGGCCTCTAAGAGAGCACCGTCTTCTCGAATAGTCCCTGTACTTGAAATAATATTCATGACGGGGTGAGCAATGTTGATGGTGAAAATCTCACCATAGGTTACTCCCACCTAAATGCATGCAATGATTCAACATAAACACACACTCGAGCAAATACATGATCCTACTTGAATGCATGACGATGTGGCAGTTTTCAGGACGCAAGACCAAATCTTGGGACTCTTTACCTGATTTTTTTTTTTTTTTTACCATACATCTTTGATTTTGTGGGTATGGCCACATCATATAACTTAATCAAATATCATGTACACATATCAAGACTACCACCAGGATGGTGTCCATCAAAATCTAAACATCATAAGCGGGTCCATTTCTGAATACACCAAATATATACATGACCTGAAATCGAACCGGAACCTACATGTAGTGAACCCTTACAAGTGTGTTGGCGGTTGTATGCGGATGTTTGCGGCGTCTTCTCCACGTACCTACACGGATTAAAAACCGTGCTAAGCTTTGCTTAGTAGAAGCATTTCGCCTCTGAGAAACCTGAATCTGAATAACGATGCTTGGTATCGAATATTGGGCATTCACACTAATAGACTTATACAATTGCCAATATCAGATAATACTTATCACATTCTGATCTTATACTTACTCAGGAATTACACTTATGGCAGACTTATCCTTATTTGGATCTTATACTCATAGCACTCATTCCTATCCGGAGCTTATACTTATAGCAATCGGATCTTATACTTATAGCAGACTTATTCTTATTCAGATCTTATACTTATTCAGATCTCCCCAAAGAACATATACTTGAACTTACGTCGGTGATACCTCTCATTAGGATACATGTTATACTTATGTTTGTATCAGACGTAAACTTATTTACGATCTCAGCCAGGAGTTCTGGAACCTATGCTTATACGGAGGTACTTAAACACGTATTGATATTCAGATCCATCTCGGATCTCAGTGGGAGTTTCTGAACTCATGAATTATCTTACAAAGTTTACCTTGTTCGGAGGTGCAGTAGGGTGCCACAGGAGATTCTGAGCGTATCTTTTGGTTGCGGAACTTAATCTTATGCGGGGTACTCGTGAATCTTACTTGATTAAATATCGATGCGATACCAACGTGTTGTGCATATCCCCCAACAAGTCCTATGTTAACGTATACCTATTTATCCTTGTCTTACGGATCTTCTACTTGTACTACGGAGTTTATCCTTGTCTTACGGATCTTAGCATCTTCTGAGTTTGATACATTTGGATCTTATCCACGGTATTACGGAGCATATACATGTATTTCGGATTTTACTTCAGAACTTATACATGTATTTCAGATCTTACATGTATATTACGGAACTTATACTTGTCTTACGGATCTTCTACTTGTACTACAGAGTTTATTCTGGTATTTCGGATCTTATCCTGGTATTACGGAGCATATACATGTATTTCGGATTTTATACATGTACTTCAGAACTTATACATGTATTTCAGATCTTATACATGTATTACAGAATTATATACTTGTCTTACAAAACTTATGCGGTCTTACGGACTTATCTTTGGTATTTCGGATCTTTATCCGTGTGTTCTGAACTTATACATGTATTTCAGATCTTACATGTATATTCTGAACTTATATTTATCTTAGAACTTATAGTTGTGTGCGGGACTTATTCTTGTCTTACGGATCTTATACTTGTGTTTACGAGCGATTCTTGTATTTGGATCTTATTCTTTTCACGAAGGTACGTAGGTACCATAAGTCGGGCTCGGTCGGGGATCATAACCTGTCTGGTCGGATCAGGACTTATCTGATCTGGACATTAGTCTTTCGTAGGTGCGGGATCAAAGTTCATTATCACGAAGTATTTAGTAGATCTGTTGGATTTATACTTATTTTCTGGAACTTATGCTTATTTTGAATGAGAATTGTAGTGCTACGGAACTCTCTTATTTTGTTGATGCGCGAGTACCCTTAGGTTGCTGCGGAACCTGCGGGGTGTTACCGATACGGGAGTACCGTGGGTACTCTTTGGACTTATACTTAATTGGATCTCCCATGGGATTCTGAGGAGTTTCTTAGTATACAAAGTACCGAAGTAGGTACTACGGGCCAATCTGAGGTGCAGTCGGTACTACGAACATATACGAGATGTGCGAGTAGGTATTCAGAACATATCTGAGAGGTACTCGTAGGTACTTTCAGATCTTTACTATATTCATTTCTTGTACCATTATTGAGTCTTATCCTTATAATTGTTAGATTGCCTAAACCCATTAATACGGAATGAGTAGGATACGACCGATAAGTGCACGAGAGGTGCAGATCGCGGATCGAGAGTCTTGGTCGCACTAATCGGAAGAATCTTGGGGTATTGCTAATGTCTTGAGGCTGCGATCCGGAGAGTGCCGTCGCGCTGTCAGTCTGGGGGGTACTAATGTGAAGCCGCGATCGGAGGAGTGTAGGTCGCACTGGTCGGAGAATCTTAGGAAGTCTTATGTCTTGCAGCGTAACATAGGTGCCATGTCATTCAATAGCGGTCTTGAACAATTTACAATTATATGAGTTTAATAACTTACTATCTTATAATAGGGCCTTCTTAGCCACATTATGTGTTTATGACATGTTGTCATTTCAAGTTCATATTTCATATTTCATCTCATATTCATAGTTCATGCCTATTCCATACGGCATTTCATATACTTATACGATATGATGCCTATCCACACATCATTCATGTATTCTAGTCCCTCTATGAATCTATTTTTCTTAGGAATTGGAATCAATCAGTGGATCATCGAACTCAAATTCTCAGCACATTTTCCGTACAACTAATTGATTTCTAGTTTCAGGGATAGGTTGAATTAATTTTTCAGTGCCTTGTTTCCATATTTGACACTGGTTCTTTGTGCTCTTTAAAGCTAAAGGTGCTGGGTTCATTTCAATTGGAATCCTTAAATCGGGCAGGAACTCAACTACGTTCGAATCAATCGGGAATCCTCTATGATCAAGCGATGCAAAAGATGGGCTTTATAGCCCCACTTTGAGTGAATTTTGGGCTATCTAGATTTCAGAATTTGGAGATACTTATTATTAAATATGGTTTTTCTCCTTGAAGTACATTTTTAGTGGCCCTTGAATCACTCAAATCGGATAAGAAATGAGAAGGTTATGGCTAAAATACAAAAACTGGTCAAAGCAGGGGAAAACGAGCAGGTTGTACCGGTACAAGTCTAACATGTACCGGTACAAGTTAATAAAAATGAAGGAACCGAAATTGTACAGTACAAGCTCAAATTGTACCGGTACAATTAAGCCAATCTTACGAGAATGTGTGTTTTGTTCCATTCTTCCATGTTTGATATCAATCAATTCTACTTCAAGCACATCAAAAGCCATTTCCAATTCACCTTGGAATCTCTTTTTCTATTCAATTCATCTTTCAATTCTTATCATTCTTTCAAAACCTTTCATGAATCTCTAATATCATTCTAATATGGAGTTTACCATATACAAACTGATACCAGATTTGTTAGGGTTTGTTCTAAACCATAACTTCAAATTTCCTTTCATTTAACCATGAATCAACAACAAGGAAAGTTCCTAATTATGTTGTTCCTTGTGGGTTATACCAACCTTAATTTCAAGAAATCTAAGGTTATGTTGCAATTCTATCCAAAACCCTAAATTTAGAGACAAGATATTAACCATATCAAGCCTTAAATTCCATGTGATCCATACAAAATCCATACTCAAAGTAGTTTCCATACCTTGGCTTTGCTTGATCTTGGCTTCTCTTCTTCTTCCTCTTCTCTTCTTCCTCTTCCTCCTCTCTTCTTCTCTCTTCACGTTTTTTTCCTCCCACAAATGAGACCAATTTGGTCTTTAAATCCAGATTTTCTTATGCCTTGTTTGGCCCTCAAAACCCATTTTTGGGTTAAGTTGCTTTATTTGCTTTTAAGCCCCATAACTCCTTCTATTTATGAATACACTTTCCTTTATTTCATTTTGGCCTCAATTTTCTTAATCCATGGCTGCCCCGATGCCCTCTTTGGACAATTTACAATTTTATCCTTAATCTTGTAAATTTCCGGGTCCCTCGTTTCCATGTTTCGCATTAAACTCACGAAACAGTCAAATTATGCTTACAAAATACCCTAAACATGTCGAAAACGACTAGGGTATATTTCGGGGTGTTACAACCAATCCCATGTCCCGAGTCCTCACCGACTCCTTCACATATGCCTAAGCGAATCACGAGTAAAATATCCTTTTTTTATTTCTTTCATATGGTACTCACACCTATTTCCTTAGGTTCCTCGGTGCATATGAAATGCATTATGTCATTCTCAAACCACACATGCCAATATATCATTTACATATATTAACAAAAATTTACATGCATGTCACATGTTATTAATTCACATCAATAACATCAAAATTTCATTGAGCTAATTACAATTCATTTCAATGGCTTACACACAATTATATTTTATATAATTCCATCATGTTAACACATTTAATTACATGTATTAACATATTGAATTCTCACACAAATTCAAGTCATTCATGCTAATATATTTATGCATGTATTAACACAATTAATTCATGAGTCATTATTATTCGATTCTGTCAATACTTGCTGAAAATTAGCTCACATGGGCTAATTAACAAACACAAGCAATTCATTTTGAATCACTCAACATCATAAAAATTCACACCAAAAATCATGTCACTATTCACATGAATAGTGAAACCCTCGGGTTGGCACTGTTCACGGCCACAACAATGGGGATTTTTCTCACTCGGTTCAAAGCTTTTGAGACCGAAAACACGGCTAATTCAAACCTCAGAACATCCCCAACCATTTACATGACTTAGCCAAGAATAACACAAGTAGGAAAGATCCACCTCTTGGAGTTAGTCGAGCTACAGCCGTCAGTCTTTGGCGTAGCCGCTGCGATGGATCAACTTTGCTTCTTGCTCTGGGTCGGCAGAAGCGGTCGAGCAACCGCAAATTTAGAGAGAATGAGCTCTCTGCTGCAAAACTCGAAAACCCGAGCTCCTTTGCCGATTTTTTCTTCATTACGTTTTGGTCTCCTTTCATTTGGAGAAGAAGATCAACTGTTGCATTTTGTGCTTTGATACCGTTAGCTTTCTGTTTGTTCCCGATGTGTCAATTTTCTTGGTACGCATTGCATGACTATCTAAGCCATCCATCGCATCTCTCTGCTAAATGCGACATATTGTTGCATGGTACATGTAATCAGAGTGACTTTTGTGCGTCGCATGTCTCTGGCCAAGTTTCTGCGATGTGGTATCACCAGAAGCGTGATTACGGCCCGAATCTCGAGGTCGTGAGGTCGGCGTGGTAACTAGATTTCGTGAAGCGATTCCAACGGTGGTCATTGATCATCAGAGATCACAGAAAAATTATATTTGGCCAAAAATTACCATTTGCACTTTTTAAAGAAAATTGAATTCTGAGTTTATAATATCTTTCTCTATGAATACCAAAAGCATTTCTTGCTCCAAACACATTGATGTGAAGTTCTATTTTGTTAAAGAAAAAATTGTAGACTTCCTCATATTAGTTGAGCATATGCCTATGGTTAGCATGTTGGCAAACCCGCTAGCAAATATTTACCTATTTGCTTGTTTCAAGAACCGTCACCGTATGAGATTGTTAGGAATAACTTTGTTTTAGTGGAAGTTTTTTTTTCATGTATTTTGCAAGAGCGCTGTGCTTTTTTGTTCACCCATATCTTAGCATTTGGCGTTTGTCGTTATCTTTATGTTTGTGTCCTTTTGACAAATGAATGACAAAATTATGTTTTTCTTTATTGAATCAATACTCTTGTCATTGTAGTGCTTATTGATTAGTAGCGCTGAATCTATGCGATTGCATCATCTACGTATTATTAATTATATATATGATTGTTATGGTATGCAAAATGCCCATTAAAGCATTTGAGTTATGATTTTGATTAGTAACACCTGATTATGTATCTTTTATGCATCCTCTCGGTGTGTTAATTGTATATGATTGATTATGGCTATGTAAGTCTCTTGTTGAAACATTTGAGCTATGATTTTTAGTAGCACATGATTATGTATGATTTATGCATCATCTCGGTGTGTTAATTGTATATGATTGGTTATGGCTATGTAAATCTATTGTGAATGTAAGACCCGAGAAATTCCAATTTCTGGAATAAGGGCAAAATCGTAATTTTGGTTATAAAATTGTTAATTTCAGTTAAAAATCCATAATTTATTCTCTAGATCTCGGATGATGAAACGGATTTCGCGTTGGAGTGTCTCCTTGAAATCTAGCTAGCATAAAATTTCGTCGAATTAGGGACGGTCGGGATTTATCGTTTTCGAGGCATCGCGTTTCAAGTCTTGAGTAAAGCGAATTTTGATGCGACAGTCGCGTATAACAATCTTTCTGCCATAGGTGGTATGAGTAGAGAAATGATAAAAATGGACGGCCGAGGTAGAGTCGAATGTCAAAACTGGGAAAAAAGGGACAAAATGGTCATTTTAGGAATTGTTTTAATGAGAATAAAGCTAAAAAAGGGAATAGTGTCGTCTCCTCCCTTGTGACCTGAAGCCAAAACGTGAGATGTAGATTTTTCTTACAGTAGCCATTTTTTTGAGAGGTTGTAGAGAGAGACTTCTCTCTAAGTCTGCGTCCAGGCGGAGTCGACGGTCTTCGGGACGAGGAGGAGAAAGGCGCTCTGTAGGAGAGAGCTTCGCGTGGGTACCGGATTTAGGGAGTTTCCTCAAACTCCAAGATGTAGGAGTTTCTCCCTACTTGAGTTTTATTCTCATTTTTAAGTGTTTCACGAATGTTTGGAGTAGAATGAGGCCGTGAAGAGGCCCAGTTTGATCGATCGAGCGAGACCAAATTGATACAAATTTTGAAAGAAAAATGGAAGCGGTAGTGGCTGGATTCCTTGGCTGATTGGGTTATTAATTGGAAGTGCATTTTGTATTAAATTGTATTGGTTGGATCGAGGCCGGAAATGGCGTGGGCAGGGTTCACTAGTGAGCCAGATGTTTTGTGATTTTCGGGAATGAGTAAGCGAGGTTTATTTATTTAGAAATAGTGTTCTCAAAAATATATTTTTTGTGAAATATGTGTTTGGTAAGTGATTTAAATTAAATTGCTCGTGCGATCGATAGCCAGTGGTAGTCGATGTTTGAAATGATAATTACATGACATGTGATTATGTGATTGGATATTATGTGAATATGTATTATTTACATATTTGCGTGATTAGGCTGTATTAGAAATGGCGTACATGTTATATCTTATTAGAGCATCCTAGGACTATAGGGTTAGTGCATGAGACGAGTCTGAAAATGGTTCGGAGGGTTGTCTAAAATATTAATTGCTCGGAGGGTTGTCAAATTAAAGTATCCATTCGTCGGACATTAATTGATATTCATGGAAGGCGTCACAAACAAATGTCGTCGTCGGGCTTGGCTGAGTGATATATATACTCATGGAGGTTTATCCACAAACTAACAAAACAATGATTCTCATACGAAGCTTAGGCGAGTGTGAGGGAGTCGATGAGGAACTCGGGATGCGGAGTTGGTCATGTAGACATTCAAGTAGGATCATGCGTTCTGGCGAATGTCGTTCAGAATGGAACGTTGCCTTTGCGCTTAGGTGGTGGAAGTAGCCAGCAGGCGTTCTCCTGCAGGCATTAGCTCGCCAGTCGATGGGACCCCCCTTTTACGGTGCGGGGCGTGCGGGGAGACGGCTCGTCACAGAAATTTGAGTTTAGAGAAAAAGCCGGATTGTGGCTTTGGATTTGTGGTGTATCATTAGTATTAGAATGTTAGAATTTTAATATGTGTTGTATAAGGAGAATTGATTACCTCTCTTGTAACTATTGGATATATAGTTGGACTCATGATTGGTATGTATATTGAGTACTGTTTATGGGCCCAAGTGGTCGTATTGGATATATATTACATATATTGGTTGTTTTGGACGGTAAATGCGGGTTTATACAAGTATTGTATTTGGTGAGCTCCGTACAAAGGAAATTCTGCGATTTTAAAATGAAAAATGTCGGGTCACGACATTCCTGTGTCGTGAGTTGGGTAGTGAACGGACCCCTGGGTTTGGGGCGTCACAGTGAAAGCATTTTAATTATGATTATGTCATCCAAGTGGGAGAATGTTAGATTAATTTATTAATTCTGGGACTAAGCATAATCATATTAAAATTTTAATTATGTAATTGTGCATGTTAATTATGGGTCATTTATGAGATGTTTTAATATTAACTAGCTATGTGCCTATGATTATATCTTATCCCTTTATATATATATATATATATACATATATATATATACAAAGTAAAGAGATAAATATTAGCCACCAATTAAAGTATTTATTATATAATGTATTTGTTAGCTATTATTGTGTTGATCAATTGTTTTTGAGCTCAATAAATGCTCTTGATTTTATGAAATAATTTATTAGTAAAAGGGTGAGATGGGTATATAAGACAACCCATGATTGAATCCTTATAAGAATAGACTACATTGTAATATGAAAAAATGAATAAAAGTAAAAAAAAAAAAAAAATGAAACGCAAATGTTGAAGGAATTATTATTAGAAATTTATGGATAAAAAAGGGCCCAAAATATTAATGCTTCTTTTGTGCACTGAACCATATTTTTTCGATTTTTCTCTTTAGAGAAATAAATACTAAATTAAGTAAAACTAAGACATTTAATCTATTAACAAGTCTAGTAATTAATTTGTAAAATAACTTCAAATTTAAATAGTGAGTCAATTGATCTCAGAAATTTGTGGATAAAAATTGGAGAAATAAAAATTTTATACCAATTTATGAATAAGTTTAATAATTTATAAAGACCAATTTGAAAATCAAGATTGAAGTTGTGAAGTATAAATCTAAATTAAGTTAATTAGTTCATTAATTTATACAATATTTAATATTTAAATTAATTTCATTTATGGAAGAAAATGTATCATAATATAAACTACATTGATACAAAAATAATAAAGATATCATCGATCAAGAATGAGAAATAGTGCTTTGTAAATATGTTTCAAAAATAATTATTATTTGATTAAGTATTATAACACTAATATAGATACTATCATAATATAATATAGATACTATTATAACTATTATGTTATAGTAGTATCTACCATATATAATTAGTATCTATAATAGTATTTAACTATAAAGACAATTATTTACATATAAAATAAATTGACACTTATTTTCTTATTCTTGATTATTGAAATATTCCATTGTATTTTTATGATATATTGTCATCTTCTCCCATTGTTTATATCTTTTTAAATTCATTTTACATAAAAAATTATTTTTAAATTATCAATATTATTTATTTCTAATACAAAAATCATCATGCTTTCTGTGCTTAAAGTACCAACTTTTATTTTGGTATTATTATATTCACACCCTAGTTTGTAAGGGAAAGGATTGAAATCAACGCCAAATAAATTGTTAGTACATTGTTTTTTAATGACGTTCCAATTCAATAAAATTTGGATTAATAAGTGAGACATGGTGTATTTGTAAGACTATAAAATTTAGTTTTGTAAATAAAATTAAATCTTTTATTAAAATTAATTAGCATAAATATTCTCTTTTTGATCAATGCTAAAAGGTTAGACATCTTTGAAGCCGATGTGGGACTACTAATAGCAAGTTTGAAATTTAAAAAACCAAATTAACAGAGGAAGGAGGGGTTCAAACGTGGGTGCCCATTATCTCGACCCACCTTTTATAACCATTGAGCTAAATTTCATCCATGTTTCTTTATGTTAAAAAAAATGAATTTGTATATTCATTACTTGAAAATATAAATAAATTTTTTCAAAGATAAATTATTGATTCAAGTTAATGTCTGAGTCGAAAAAACAGACTCAAAAGTGTTAAAACCTTTAAAGGATATGTTAATAGCAAAAATAAACAGTTTAAGGCCTACGAAGTTGGTAATCCAAAAATGCTTCTAATATGGTAGAACAAGATTTGATATAATTACTGCAATTAAAAACTTGTGTCTACATGAAATGCCGTCTAAAAAAATCATAGAAAAAAAGAGTCAGCTATCAAGCAACAAAATCAGAGCAACAAACACACACCGCAATATATCAAGAGAAACGACAACAATACGAAAAAACAAAGAAAAACGAAGGAAAACCTATATTTGTGTGGAAGAAATAATATTATTGAAAAAGAAAACCCAAATCCGGAGAAGAACGATAGAAGATATGATTTCAAGATAAGAATTGCCAAAAAAATCACCCCTCTTTCTAATTTCAACAAATTTTAATATTAAATATTTTACATATCATGTATATAGAAATAATATCCTTTCAATTTTAAAAAAAAAAACTTTAATATTAAATATTTGACATATTATGTCACTACAAGGAAAGGTATATGGTCATACTTATAAAGGGTTACCGCCAAGCGAGAAGGTGTTATTACGACCTTAAGTACACCTTATCCACTGACACCATAGAGGATACTAACTGGTGACATGTTTGGAAGTGACACCAAAGTATATTTATTACTGACACATTTGGAAACGGTTGAAAATGACACCAAAGTAAGTAAAATGGTGACACATTTGGAAGTGACACCATGTATTTCAAATCAATTAGGTCCTGCTTGTTATAAAAATCAATGATTGTCACATTAAATGCACCATCTTTTAGTTAACTTGTAAATGCTTGTATGAAAGATCTTGCAAAGATATGATTGATTAGCCTATAGAATTTTATATGTATGAATGTACTCATAACATATAACAATCATATATAAGATTAACCTATATATATATATATACCATATATATATATATATATATATATATATATATATATATATATATATATATATATATATATATCACAATATATTTAAAACAAATTTTTGAGTGTAGCTCATAACACATTTCATCATCTAATAGTATTTGCATTTTAATATGTTCACAAAATATCAAACCCATCAAACTCATAACTTTTAAAGAAAAACAAATTAAAGTGAGTACACTTTATTAAACATGATTTAGAAATGTTAAACATCCCAATATTAATATGCAGTTTATTGCATCAAGCGGCTAGTGAAATGGCATAAAAGCTACATCTAAAAACATGAAATTTCATCGTCTTCTCATTTCTTTTCATTCTTCATACCCTCCTCCTATCATGAGTATATACCTGCATTTCATGATTTAGTGAGTTTTAGAAATTGTATTGGAAATAAAGAAGAATAATGCTATTATAAATAAATAGAGTTAAGTATTTCATCAACTTTTTTTTCAAATAGAAACATTAATCAAAGAAGAGTAATACTATATAATAACCATGAAAAAATACATGTAGCCACCAAGAGACTTATCATGCATGATCATGAGGCATCAATGTGATTCATGATTAGTTGTAACACGAATGTAATTCATTCCCCTCTAATTTCATCAAATTCAACTTGAGAATATGTCTTTTTATCACCAAACTGAAATAAGATAAGACAATAACATTAAAATACATAGAATTTGAAAGTCTAAAATTGTTTCCAATTTATTACATGAGTACTACCTTTGATGCAATGATTTTTGGATCAACAATTATTTCTTTAATGAATCTCATAACAAAGTAGCCACATTCAAAACCCCCTTATTGTCTTGAACACCAAGTAATCAATTGTTAAATATTTTATTACTCATATATATGAGCAATTGTATAAGCTAAATATGAAAGCAAAAATTGAAATGTCACCTGCACTATTTGCCAAGATGGCTCTCACTTAGATGTTTTCTTTGCAACCATTTGAAGAGCCCTACAAAATAAGTTCAACATGTAATTTTAAAAAATAGATAGATACTATATATTTTAATACATGTAAATAATAAAAGATGTATTTTAAAGATTGATCATAATAAAATTTCTAGAAAATAATAATATTATGAAAAATAATGAAAGAACTTACATGTTACTATATCCTTTTAAGTCCTCGCATGGTTTCCTATGCATAGGATCAAGATAATGAACTATCATTCTCCTTAGCTCAATCACTACCAGCACCCAATGAAAGCTAAAACGTTAAAAACAAAATTATTATCCAATTAGAAATATAGAGGAATCATAACACCTCTTACTTAAAGTTTAATATTCATGACTTCCTCGGTGTTGTAAGGCATAAAAATATATTAAGCATTATGACACTCTACTAAGCGTTTTGATAACAATTGTGCTCTCTTATCTGTTTAAGGAGTACTAAAGCCCGCTTGTGATATTGTAAAATGATTAACAAATACAAATTTTGATTCATTTTTGATAATATGCAGTTGATTAATATATGCATTATATTATCCAAACACCAAAAGAAAACTATCATTAGTCAAATTCGAGCTTCTTCAACATGGACAACTCATATAAAAAATAATTAAATAATGAAAACAAAAGGTACGAACCATAAATAGAAAAAGAAGCAATTTGATGACAGCTCTAAAGATGCGATAATGTATTCACAATCCTCTCTAGATATATATGTTCGAAATTCAACACTAAATAATGAAAAGAGGGGTTATATTGGGTATGTCTTCTCATTACCAAAATAAACATCCATAATTTTTTGAAATTTTTTTTTAGTCGGATGATTTTGAGGCTTTAATTGATGTCTTCACCATTTTTCTTTTCCCCTCAGTTTTTTTGGTTTGTTTTTGTTGATCTTTGGATTCTTTAAAACAAGAAATGGGTTTTTAGGTTTATTTTCTGCTTCTAGAGTTTTCCCACTTCCTAAACACTTCCTCTATTTGTAAACGGATAAAAAAAAATCAAACAACCTCCATTTGTAGCTTTCTATCTGTATCAAACTAAATTAATATACTAAAACACTTCTAAATGGAATAATAGGGTATCCTTAATATACTAAATTAATGAACATGAGATCTTAAGTTATGTAATGTTTATATTCACTTTCTACCATAGAAATAATATAATATAAATAAATATAATTTTTCTTACATTTAATAACATTTATGACTACAATGTTTTTGAACTTTATAAATATTTTTTATTATTTTATTCAATACTACATTTTATAATAAATTAACATATCTTTTATAAATATTTTAGATTTTGAACACAAATTTAATTTATAATAAAAATTTATCATTTTAAAAATAATAATAGTAAAATTAGTATTAAAAACTACATATATATATATATATATATATATATATATCTTAACTTATAATGTCGGATTAATAAAATTGAGTTCATCCAAATTTTTATCATTTAGATCTTTGATATAAAAAAAATACAATATATATATAGATCTCAAAAATTGGATATAGATCTTATCGAACTGTGAAATCTTGTTCGAGTCTGAAAACATATATATAATATATGATATGTCCTCATATATATTATCTCACCAAACTGAGATCAATATATATTTTATCTCAAAAATCCAATTTTATGAAAACATATATCTAATATCACCGATTTATGAAAAAGATATATATATCTAAAGTTAAGTCACATTAAATGAGATGAACATCATTCAAGCGAGTGCCAGATTTACCAAGAAAACATTCCACTATCCACGAATTATTACTTAAGGCCACATAGAGAAAGAATAATCATTTTTTGAATTAATGATTCAAAGATTAGTCACTGATTTCAAGATGATTAAATCAAATCATGAATTTTATTCATAAAAAATTTATGAGTCCTAAAATAAATTAAAAATATAACAAAATTTTAATTCACTCATACCTTGTAATCATAATAAGAGAGTATGTATAGTTTCGGCTACTTCGCTGAGATCACAAAGTATAAGTTCTGTAGATGTTTCCAAACACAGAGAACAATCACAAGCTTCAAAACTTTGAGCTCCCAAAACTCTAGATAAGGAACTTGTATTTGCCGTTAGAGTTGGGGAAAATAAAACCGACTAACATACATATTTCTTTTACTTGAATATTTTATTTATTTATAAATATATCATTTAATTTAGGTGATTCCCTTTACCTTAATATTTTCTTTATTTAAAAATATCTCATTTAATTTAATTTATTCTTATCAAAATAGTATATTTAAAGTTATTTTGACTTTTTATATACAATTAAATATTTAAGAATTAAATTTATTTTATATACTTTATTTGCATCATAAAAATATATTTTTACTTTTGTATTTTTATGATATAAATAAAGTTTAAAACTTTTGGATAATACTTTGAGACTTATGCCATCCCATAATCAAGTAAATATTAAGGAAATTTTTATTTCATAATCAATTTCCATCTAAGTTAAAACTTTTTATAATAAAAAATTTTAAATTTGTTTTAATTTCTTATAACAAAAAAGTTAAGTAGTTTCATATAGAAAAAGTTTTTAAAATTTTTAAATATGTGAAAATTATTTTTTTATAGAACATTAAAATAGTTTATTATATATTAAAAACATATTTTAAGAAACTATTTTAAAATTAATTTTCAAGTTTGTTTTTTAAACTGTTATATCCTAGATCATTTTAATAAAAATATTATTATTAAAAATAAAAGATTCCATCAAAAACAAAATATAGATATTTATCTTTTCTCCAAAAATGCCCATAGAAATACCTTGTCCTTCAAAAAATTGTAAATCCCCTAATGGTTAGCCTTCCATAAACTTAAAAAAAAAAAAACTACTAACATATTTATAAATTTCAAAACCTTCAGTACTAGTGCCAATGAAATTCATGAACTCTTTCATTTCTCCTCTATGTCATTTATCTCCCTTACGTCTAAGAATAAGAATAGAATCTCAATTCTGTAGAATATATGATTATTCTAGAAGCTGTTATAGTTAGTTAGACTTAACCGTAGTTAGACAAAACTGAATTTGTTAGGTTAGTTTACTCTTCTTTATATATTTTGTATAAATCATTTTGGGTGTGTGCAGTAATAATAATAAAAATAAAAACTAGAATCTTCCATTATTTTCTGGTGCTCTGTTTCTCTACTGGCTATAAGGATTAGGCTTTGTTCCATCTTTGTGGAAGCTTTCATGGTGTCGAATAAGCTACATGGTTCAAGCCACAGTGAACGTGAGAATCTCTTTCTTCTTTAAATACCTTTCATTGAATTCTTGGAATGGCTTCCAAAAATGGTGGAAACTCCATAGATGACAATGATGTCGTTTTTCTTCAAAACAGAGAATGTGGATAAATTAGTTCCAGTAATTTGCTGGTCACGATCATCACAGTATGGTTTTGATTCTTTGCTCCTCTCCACTTGGATCGAATTATCTTGCACAGGTCGATCGATGGTGCCCATGTTGGAGATTGCGACGAAGCTAGGGTTTGTCAATGGTAAATGTATACAGCCTGAGATGAATTCTAAAGAATATGAATCATGGTTGAAGCGAGGATAGTATGAAATATTTCTGGATTTTAAACTCTATTTCCAAAGATATTGTGGATGCATTTCTTTATACAAACAGCAAAGAATTATTAGGATGAACTTGGTGATTTGGAGAGTGTAATGGTCCCTCATTTGCCAGTTCAAGAGAAATTGCTTCTATCTCGAAGAACAATGAATGTTGCTCAATATTATACCAAAATTAAAAGGCTTGGGATGAATTAGGCTGTTTTGTGTTTACATTCCTAATTGCTCATGCGGAGCCATGTACTGTGTGGAAATGTCAGAGGCGAGTTACTTGATATCTATCTAATAATCATCTCATTACAGTCTATCATGGGATTAAATGAGTCTTTTGATGGTATTCGTAGTCAAATATACGCTAGATACGGTTTCCTTCGAGTAAACAAAGTCTACTCCATGGTGCTTCAGAATTTGAAAAACAACGAGAAGTTTTACGATCTATTCAGAGAATCTTGAAAATCTTGCTCTCTTTTACCGTCGACTTTCACACGAGCCGGTGGCGGAAAGCGTAAATCCTGTAGCGATCGTCTGAGGACCTACCGGGAATCAAATTCATTCTTCAAAAGCAAAGGATATGGTTTCTGTCGGTTGAAGAAACAATTTCGTCGTGACTGACCGCAATGTGATGAATTATGTGAGGGACACACGCTTTACGTCTCCATGGTTATCTGTTGGTCTGAGGAATATAAAGCTCGCACACATCTTTGCTAACATGGAAGGTGAGACTCCTCCTCCAGAAATACTTCAACACATCTTCTTTGTGATACCGCATCAACCTCGTCAAACATTCTTGATGCAGCCGGTACAACTCATCTTGAACATTTTCTTTGGTACTCCTTGAGCTAGCCATTTAATACTCGAGAATTCCTCTATGTTGGGACTTGGATAGTGGATACGGAGCATCTATATAGTAACGAGAATTCTGCTTGCCGATCTGTGGTCACGACGACCCATGCAAGTATCCTTACTAGATGGTTCACCAAATCCGATTCGATACAATGACAGCGTGGTCTTAAATCCTCTCGCGAACTTCATAATGTCCTTCATCCCAAAATTCGATTTAATCTCTAGGTTCCAAAACTAGTGCTACATCCAATATTATTTTCAAATTTTATCCCCAACAATTGCATTTCTAAGGACACGAAGACCCCAGCGACATAATGGCGGTAATTGACTTGTCATCATCTCCCATCCTTGATCCCAATCAGGCTTTGAGGATCAATACTTGGCATTTTTCCTACTTGTAATAATGCCAAAGCGATATATCACTTCTTTGGCACCAGCGCTTAGGTCATGCTTCTTATAGGACACTTCATCCGCCTGTATGTTACAAATCTTCCTTAGTCTGCGGCAGCATTTAGGCTTTATGATCTCTCCATAGCGTATTATATTTGGCTCTCAGGATGTCAATTCAAAAGCTGACTGCCATTTTCACTTTTCAAGAGATTTCATCAGTCCATTCACCACCTCTTCCTCAACCACCCATCTTTGACTTACGACCTCTTTTATCTGTGCCTATTCTAACCATCTCCTACACTGTTTTTCTCCATCTTTCTGCACTATTCTTTCTCAAAATATCTTCACCTATTCTAACCCACGCCATGGTACCGCCTCCATAACACTTTGACTTGGCTTTCGGACTTTGAGGTTCATTTGCATCCACTCACTCTGTTTCTTCTACAAAATGTTCGACCTCGCTCCTGTTTCTTTTCCTCATTCATTGCATATTATCCTTCTTTGACCCATCTTATGTTTCCATTCTCGGCTAACATCTCATCCATTTCTGAACCTACTTCATATAAGCAAGCTTCTCAAGATACTCGCTGGTTACAGGCTATGGAAACTGAACTTCATGCCTTAGAACAAAATCACACTTGGGATCTCACTTATCTCCCTCCTGGTAAGTCTCCAATTGGCTCTAAATGGGTATACAAAACAAAACTTCACCCTGATGGTACTGTTGACAGATTTAAAGCACGGTTAGTAGCAAAAGGTTACCATCAAATTGAAATTGTGATTATAATGATCGTTTTTCTCTGGCTAAACATTCTTGTGAATTATTCTTCACCATTGCTACTACCAAGCAGCCCATTCATCAATTGGATATCAACAATGCTTTTCTTCATGGTTCTCTTTCTGAAGAAGTCTACATGCTTCCTCCTGATGGATACACTAAAGCTGCCCCGGGTCAAGTATGTCGTTTACGTCGATCTCTTTATGGTTTAAAACAAGCCTCACGCCAATGGAATGCGGAATTTTTGTGTTCAAACTTGCTCAATTTAGTTTCTCCGATGCATGATCATTGCATACTAATTCAGCATCTTCTACACTCTTTTTGGCCTTTGCTAGTTTATGTTGATGATGTGTGCTCGTGAACAATGAGAATGACATACTGCAAGTTAAACATTTTCTTCGATCGAGTTTTCTGGCATATCAAAGACCTTGGCTATATAAATATTTTACAGGTTTAGAGATTGCTCGCGGTCCTAAAGGAATGTTTCTGCACCAGCGCAAATATGTGCTGGATATTCTGACTGATGTTGGCCTCTTGCATGCAGCGCTCCTCCCATCTGAGAGA
The DNA here is from genome assembly GCA_016808115.1 of Tetrastigma voinierianum. Lineage (NCBI taxonomy): Eukaryota > Viridiplantae > Streptophyta > Magnoliopsida > Vitales > Vitaceae > Tetrastigma > Tetrastigma voinierianum. The sequence continues at coordinate 51,768 of JAEQBH010003768.1, read as the reverse complement.
GGTCCGTTCTCTGTAATTTCTCCTCTCATGGTGAGCACAGGCGTTATCGGCTTGATTGGGCGCCTTTGTATGTTACAATGACCGTCCCGATATCACATTTGTTCTTAATTGCTTCGGCGACGCGTTTAACTCGCGAGAAACCCCATTGGGATGCGACTCTTTATACGCCGTTTATCTCAAGCTCTCTCCATCTACTGGTATTTTTATATCCAGCAATAATGATCTACAATTATCAGCTTACTGTGATGCTGATTGGGCTTCTTGCTCTGAAACTAGACGTTCTCTTACGGGGTATTGTATCTTCCTTGGTCAGACACTTGTCTCTTGAAACTGAAGCAAGCTCTTGTTTGCGTTCATCGGTTGGTTGAATATCGAAGCCTTGCTTCCTTTGTTTGTGAAATGTATGGATATCGTATATACTTCGTGATTTTGATATCACTTGTTCAAAAAACGATAAAGCGTTGTAACACTTGCATATATCTTCACCTCTCCCTATATACCTCTTTGGTGTGATAATCAAGCAGCTCTCCATATTGTTGCTATACGTTTTCATGGCGCTAAGCACTTGGATGTGATTGTCACCTTGTTCGTGATCCAATTTAAGCTTGGCCATTCACCTCGACATGTTCCTTCGTCTTCCAAGTAATGATTTATTTACCAAGGCATTGTCTACTCCAGTTTCATTTTCTATGTTCCAAGTTAGGGTTTAATACAGTCCTTTGACCCAAACTTGAAATTTGTAGAATATATGATTATTCTAGAAGCTGTTATAGTTAGTTAGACTTAACCGTAGTTAGACAAAACTGAATTTGTTAGGTTAGTTTACTCTTCTTTATATATTTTGTATAAATCATTTTGGGTGTGTGCAGTAATAATAATAAAAATAAAAACTAGAATCTTCCATTATTTTCTGGTGCTCTCTGTTTCTCTCTGGCTCTCTCTGGTTCACTTTGTTCATACTCCATGGAAGCTTTCAAATTCTAATCCACTTTTTGTATGTATCTAATTTAGAAATAATGTGACACTCAAGCAAAGCAAAAACAAGGTATGAACGTATGCTTAGACTAATCCAAAAATTAAAAAAAAAATTCCAATAACTATTAAAAATATTTATTTATGTTTGATAAAAAAGAATTTTTATGTTTCAAATAACTTTGTTATGTTTAAATAACTTTGTTAAGCATTTAGAAAGTATAAGAAAAATATTATTTTAAGAAAAGTTAATAAATCACTTTATTCTTGAATTATCTAAACAAACTTATAAAAAAAATAATTTATTCCAAACTTATTTTCAAAATGGTAAATCCAAAAGAAAAAAACTTTTTTAGTTTCCAATAATTATAAAACTAGTGATTCCTTTAAAAAAAAACTAAAAATATTATTTTATTTGAAAGAATTTTATAGGATTTAAAAAGTATTTAACAAGTATATAGCCCTAACAATTTTCTTCTAAATATAATTTGTTACAAAATAAAGAAGAACAATTTTTTTAAGTTGATAATTAAGTCACTTTATTCTTGAATTATTTGAACAAACTTATCAAAAAAAAAAATTTATATTTATTTTGTAAATAGTCAATCCAAAACAAACTTACAAAAATAATAATATTTTAATGGATTTATTAAACACACAATACCTAAATCTATGATTTGTAAGTGATGGCTATTACTTAAGAGAGTACAATCTTTGCGGTGTTAGTGTTATTACTTGTCTCGACAAGTGTTAGGTAGGCGTTTGTTTTTAATAATCTTTGGCTGAATAAGAACTTTGTGTTAAGGCTCGTTTGTTTTTTAAAATTTTAACTTATTCTTTGAAATTTTTTTTTGAAGTTGAATAGAAAAAGTGAAAATATTTGGCACCACAGTGAGAAAAATCATTCATAAAAATAAGAAAAATTGATCGTTGTCCGATAAAAAGAAGAAGTACAGCAATATACACTACTAGGAATGACAGCGGGGAGGGTTTGGGACGGGAGATCCATCAGGCACAGCTCGTTATTTTTCAATTCTCAAACTTGTCTCATTTAAAAATTCATGAGGGCGGGGCGAGAATGAAAAATTCTCAAACTACCACGTTTACGTTCCCTATTTTTGTTTTTATTTTTAAATTTTAATTTTTATATTTGCTTTTTATTTTTATTATATTAAAATTAATATTTTTCATAAAAATAAAAATATTAAGTGAATTTTTATAAATTATTTATTAAAAACATTATAATAACACACATTTATATTAAAGTATAAAATAAAATAATAAAAAAATATTTTTAAAATATAATCTAAGGGCTTATTATTATTATTTTGATATATGGTCTATATTGTTTCATTCGGGTCCGTTTCTACCCCGAAAATCACCAAAATCTCCACCTTGAAATTACCTAAGAACTTATCACCTAAAATCGAAAAATTTTCCGTTTGTCTCAGAATTCGACGAAACTTTTTTGAGTTACTAGATTTCGCAAGACGAATTTAACTGAAAGTACCGTTTCTTTGCTATCCGCATCTAGAGAATTTTCTAAACTTCCCGAACCCTTATGGCAATTTATTATTTTTATTAACATTTCGCTACTAAAATTTCTAATTTTCTGGGTTTTACAGAGAGTAACAATATTCGAATCTGCATCGGATTTGAGAAAATAAACTCAAACCCATTAAAACCCGATTAAAAATTAAATTAAACATATGTGCCATTAAAGGAAATGAGGCGACGTGAACTCCAAAATAATTGTCTACTATCATCCCTACTCACTACCTAATGTTATAAAAACAAACAACTTAATACTTAATGCTATTAAGTACTATTCAGCATTAAGCTCAAAAAAAGTTCTATTCAGTATTAAGTGAAAAAAACAAACTCAACAAGTGTTAGTTAGGTTTAATTCCAATTTTCATTAAATATTAAAATTAGGCCGTCACTATACACCCAAGACAAACTAATTTGCAAGAGTGGTGACCTTAGCACCTTAAGTAGCACAATATTAAGGTTATTATTTTTTTTTACATAGATGTTAACTGTAGTTATAATTTTAATTAAATATTAAAAATATATATATTGACATCACTGTGCATTCCACACCACAAGAATGAAGACTCAGCATTATAAAGTCATATCAAGGGTTAAAAGTACAGTACCACGCAACATCAAGATTATGATTAATCCCCATTTTTATTAAATATTAAAGTTTTGATACCACTATACACAAGACATGACTCAATTGATCTAGCTAACTGCATGAGTGAAGACTTTAGCACACAATGGGCGAAAGTACAAGGACCAAATTTTTGAATATTCATTTATATGGATACTTGAATTTATTGTAATTTCCCCTCAAGGGCTTTGGCTCACGCCCTGAATGATCGAAGCCTATATTATAAAAGCTCACGACACCCAAGTACCTTTCATTGAAAGATATGGCGTCCAAACATACTTTTCTAGTCGGATAAGAGACACTAAACAACCTCTCTTGGCTGGATACCATCTTTAAGTAAGCAGTTGACTGACCTTTCTTAGCTTGAACAAATAAACCACCCATGAGTCACACACGTAACCACCATAATGGCGATCAAACGCATCATGGAGCAGAAGAAACGGACAATTTGGTTATCTAAAGGGCAATTTGGCTATCTAAATGGAAGAACAGGTCATAACGCGCGAACTATGCGCCACCTTCTGCTTCGGTTTTGAAAGGAAATCACCTACTTTCCATGGAAATCGGATCATCTTTCTCCTCGATAAAAAAAAAAAGAGGGATCAGACAAAAAAAAAGGTATGACATTCTTGACTAGAAAAGATTGATCCTTTCACTATCCGCATTTCTCGATTCCAAATTTTTGCAGATCTGAGAGGCTGTAGTAATACCACCGCTGCCATATTTGTTTTAAAAGATTTCATCGACAAGCTGATGTCTCACGATTCAAATAATTCCAAAATATTCAGGAGACTACAATGGATACTTGAATTTGTTGTAATTTCCCCTCAAGTAATTATTAAGGTAATTTCTATAGTGAAATACGATTTGCCTCATGATAATTAGTCCTTTGCCTCGTGACAAGTCCTCTGGAAATTAGTAATTTTAAACACTCAAATCACTTTTCGAAATAAAGAAAACATCGTCATTGTCATTGTCATTGTCATTGTCATTGTCATTGTCTGTCTATACATTTGATCTTCACCTACATTGATATATTTTTTTTGATCTGGCTAAAATTCTCGATTACGCATACATCACGATATAACCCAATACTGGCTTACTTGCCAAGGCTAATATAATGACGATCATATCCAGATTGACCAGCTCATCACTTTTTAATAAATTGATCATATTCGTATTGACCTACATAACACGAATTTGATCTAAATTAACCCGTTTAATTATTATATTAATTAATAAACATATTTAATAAGTTATTTGTATTAAATATGGATTATTAATTATAATTCCTATTAATTTAAATAATAAAATTAATAAACATATTAAATTTAATAGGTTATTTGTATTAAACATGTATGAATGATTTATAACTATAATCTCATTATTTTAAATTAACCATCGAATAACGCATTGTAGCGTTTGATTACGCCTTAACATTGAACAATTAAAATGAGTTTAAGTCCTTGATCAACCAAACACACGTTTATTATTCGTGGCGTTTGAGTCAATTAATATCGGCCACGATCCGTGATATTAACACGACACGACTCATCCATACTAATTACCACCCCTATACATGATATTCACCTTTCAAATTATTTATCCGAGAATAAGTCAAGTTTGGTCCTCAATTGACCTCTTAATTAATAAAGCAAACATCTTCATTATCATCATGTTTAAATTTGCGATTGATGTGTAAGAATTAGAAGAAAATATATTGGGCACAAAAAAATTAATCATAAAGATTATAGCCCACAATTATCTATAGTAGTAAACTATTTATTCGCGTTATTTTTTTTTTTTTTTTAACTATGTTGTTACTCTAAAGATCACTATGAAATTTGTGCTACAGTACCAAAATCAAATTAACCCACTATGAAACGAATAATTTTGTTATTTTTATAATATGGGAAGCCAAACGTATTCTTTCCTTCTGGTTATTTTTTTTTATAACGTATATATTGCTCTTGGGAAAAAATCCATAATTAAAAACAAAAAAAAAAAAATTGTGGAGAAGACTTAAATCTTCAAATATTTTTTGCGTGTACTACAAAGATGTTCAATTATTTTTCTTTCCATAAATATATGGTGGACGAGTAATTAGGAAGATTCTCTTTATTGAAATAATAAAATTTGTCACCATATATGATTGACTTTTTTTTTTTTTTTTTTTTTTTGAAAGATATATGATTGGACATTTAAAAAGCTACATGCATGCATGTGCACATTTTTCCAGTCGCCCGTGTCCAATCATTCATAAGTTTTTGGGCCAACGTGAGACTATTTTTAATTATAAATAAAATATTTTAATTCAACCACCTTAAAATTTAAATGCGTGATTGAAACGTCTTTCAAAATTTAAACGGGAGGTACAATTATTTTTGGTTTGGCATTAAAAAGTAGTAATTATAAATAATTAAATAATCAATATAGGCTACAAATTTCTATTAGTAGTATGTTTATGTCATTTATTCGTTTTGATTTTTATTAATTGATCTATATATAATTATCATTTTTTTGTATTTTAATTATTCTTTTAAGAGCTATTCATGTTGCATTAGAACGTTATAATATTCTATTTTCATAAAGAATTTGGTCACTTTCGTGGTAATTTGAGTCGGGCTTCATAGGCTGTATTTTAATTATTCCATAGTTAATTTAGTCATATATTAACAAAATTATTAGTTAATATTGAAACTAGGCTAGGTTGTCTAACATACTAAATCGATTCATCCAAATAAATGACAAAAAGTAAAGGGAACAATTTTTAAGAGTTATAAAGCTAGCCTTTCTTTTATGTGTCTCTTTAAAAAAAAAAGCAATAATTTAAAAATAAAAATAAAACGAACTTCTTTTCTCTTAAAATTTTTTCTAGTTTCCTACTAAAAATAAAAGTGAAAGGCCTCTTATAAAAAATAGTTTTTATATTCCTAATTCCATTTAAAATTATAATAAAATTTGATGTGACATTGGAAAGTAGTAGTTGATTAAAAATAATTAAATAATTTAAAATAGACTCGATGGAATTAGTGAAAATGCTTACAAAAACTAAAGACGAAAACTACTCGCTATCAAAAAAATATATATATTTAAAATGGGTTATAAGTTTTTATTAGTCATATATTTATGTTCTTTATTTACTGGATTGGATCCTTTCTCTCGAGTTCTCTATTTTCTTTCTGAAAAAAAAAAGTAAATTAAAGCTCTTATGTTATGAAAAAAATAGTTTTTGTATTCTTAATTTCATTCATAATGCAAGAAAATTGATCAATGAAAGAATAAATCGGAATTCTCAAACATCTAAAAAAAAGGTAATCTAAATTAGGGGTGGGTATGGTTTTGTTAACCGAACCGTGGCATAAAATAAAAACTCAACCATCGGTTTTTGGTTTGTTATTTGTATAAACCAAAAACCTAACCATTAATATAGTTAACAAAATCTTTGTTTAACCATTTATTTGGTTAACCATAAATCGGTTTTTCGGTTAACCATAATTAAAAAATAAATTTTCAATTTCATAATCATATATTAAAGTTCAAATTATAATAATTATTAAAAATTCAATAAAAAATGCAAAAAAAAAAAAAAAAGAATAATCTATTCATTTCCAATTCATAATACGGTGCATTTATAATACACGTTTATAATACATCTACAAATAATATATGAAACATTAAGGAGATTAGATAATTTTAATCACGGTTTTAATTAATCACATGTTTTAACAACTCATGAGAAAATATAACTCCATATGTTTTAGTTTTTGAGAAAAAAAAATAGTGGGGTGCTTCTGGTTTGAAAAAAAAAAAAAGTAAAAACGATGATATAAGTAAGAGCCATAACTCACACAAGATAAACCTATTTTATATATATATATATAAGAATTGGTTAACCGAAACCCCGCTTTTATTTGTAAAATCGAAAAACTAAAATCAACTACTCAATTTATTAACCTATTTTTCTGCCTTCTATTCGATTTGATTTTTCTGTTGGTTCGATTTTTTAGGCTTTTTTGCCCACCCTTAACCTAAATGCCTTGTTTTATAACAATATTATTGTTTACAAGGGAAAACAATATTATTTCCTGAATACAGCTTTACAAAATTCAGATAACACAACAACCATCTCACACTGCTAGACCTAACATACACTTTTCCTCACAAAACAAACCCACAAATTTGCCTTTTGGGAACCAAGAACACACACACACATATATATATATATATATATATATATATATGCAATTCCTCAAACATGCACTTTAATTTAATCCCAAAATTCAGAATGAAAACACAGGCTTTTATAAATTGATGGAAAGCATTACATTCTCCATATGTCAACAAAGTTCAGGCATTGGGCTCTATTGAGAAAGAAAAGATGGTGTAGAAATCTTGCTTTTTGCCATTCTTGACATCTGACCCTTCATCTCCATGCAGCTCCTCTCCAACTGCACCACCCTCCATTGCATTCTCTGCAGGTTCAACCTCAAGTCTTCATTCTCTTCTGAGACACTAGTACTGTCTGCATCAAAGCTGTTGTACAAGGCCATTTGAGCATGGCTCTTGATGGGACTCTCGTATACAAATTCTGGTGTTGATGCTATGCTGCTGCATTGCTGGGACTGAGCAGCAAGTGCTTGAACTGCAACCTTTGGAGGAATTTTCGGGTTTTTCGCAAGGTCCTTGCAGGCTTCCAGGCTCAGCTTCTCGTAGTTTAGGCATCTGCTGCATAACCTTGATCGCTCCTCAGATGAAAGAGTAGGATGAGACTGCATGACATTATTATTGTACGCAAGGATTTAATAATGGAGCCAACAGATATATAATTGGCCTTAGAATTAAAGAAACAGATAACAATATATAATACTTTGGATTGGTCTAAGGCCTTGGGGTTAAAACAAAGGTTATCTGTTCAAGTCCCTTTGGGGTTATTGAAGGTTTTACCCAACCATTAATTTCATGGTTCCGTGGGATTAAATTAGTCGTGATGCACATAAGTTGGCCTAGACATCCATCTACGCCTATATATATATATATATAATACTTTGGATTCAAGTACAGTTACATATTATTATTATGAACTAGCAGTACTATGGATAATGAAAAGTTAGTAAACTTTTTATGGGTGTCCAATTATGAAATGTACAAGTAGAAGAAAACAATTTTCCAGGAATATATGCCAAAAGTCTTGAGACAAAGACAAGTTGAAAACTGATACCAAAAGTTGAGTAGAAAATCGTTTGTTTCTGGGGAAATATTCACATGAACAGTTAAAAAAAGAAAATAAAGCTCTGTGTTTTCTTTTTGGTGTTTAGATTTCCAAGAAAAGAAAAGAAATGTGTTATGTAGTAATTAACAGTCACCTGAAGATAGATATCAATAGCTCTGTAAACCCATCAAAACAATCTCTGCAGAAATCTGTAAACTCTCTGCAACCCCAAGAAACTTTGAGACCTTCAAGTTCTGATCAGGAGAAACCTCTCCCAAATACTTATCAATCAATCTTCCAACTTTCTTCATCTTCTGAGCAGACACACTATCATCACTAACAAAAACCCTAATCAATCTCAACACCAGATTCACATCATAAACACCCCCATCATGCCCACACACCAACAAATCATCTAAAGTTGCTTGATCAAGCATTCCCCCAATCAATCTCTCCAGCCCAATTCTACAGTCTCGGCTCAGACCCAATTGAGAAACAACCCTCAATATCCAGAACAGACCCCTCCAAGAAAACGCCGTCTTCCCCAATAAAATCGCCCCGTACGCTACTGTGCCTGCCAGGCCACCATACTCGGACCTTGAATTCAAAGACCCTTTTCTAATTACGGCAGTTTTTTTCTGAAGGTAATGGAGGAGGAATTTCGTGAGGACCAAGCTGTTGTTTTCAGCGCCGTAAGCCCCCAAGCTTTTGACAACCTTTTCGATAATTTTTGGCGGTAAAATGCTCAAATCGTCAAACCACCATGGCCGGCTAGATGACCGGCGGCGGGCTGACGGCGAAATGTTCTTCGTCGGGGAAGAGAATCGAAACCCGGATGCAGTCTCCGGAGAAGACGAAGAAGAAGAAGACGGGGCAGCGAGGATGATGTCGGAATTTTGGGCGATTTTCGCCAGAAGTGCGAAAACGAGCTTTTCCACAAGGCCGGATGAATCGGCGTATGAGAAGAAAGATTCACAGCTTTTGAGAGACACTAGTATATCATTCCAAGACCAGTAAAAGATTCCGTCAAGAAAGGTTTCCGTCTGTTGCAAGAGATTGCAAGATGAAATCCTTTCCGTCATTCCAAGAAAGATTGCGCAGCAATGTAGGAGAGGCACATTTGAGACAGTTACAGTGATACTGCCATTGTTGTAGCAGAATCTCGAGACTAGCTCAAACCCATCTGCTCCGCCAGGGAAATCATCGATATCGATGCTTGATTTCTTGATCCCCCGGGTTTTCCCCTTTTCTTGCTTGATAATCTTCTTCAACCTCCCTGAATACTTGGAAATAATTTTCTGCAAAAAAGAAGGATTTGATTGGACCAAGTAACAAGAGAATTGAATTCTGATTGAGCTAGTTTTGAGATTTATTACCTCGTTAACAAAGAATGTTTGTTGGCCATTCACATGGATTTGCAGATTACAGAACTCTGCCATGGCTGCTATGCATTGAAAGAAACCAAGAAACCCCCCCTGGTTGGAATTGCAGACACTCTGAAATGTTCACGGTTGTGGTTTTGACAGTGGACAAAGAAAAGAATATATTTATATATTTATATACACATCATACAAGCCTGTATACCAGAATCTGTGGGTGGTTTTGGTGGTGGTGGTGGTGGTGGGCGGCGGTGGTGGTGGTGGTGGTGGTGGTGGTTATCAAATTCCCATATATACCATTTTAGGGGCATCACGTTTCATGGCCTATCTCTTCTACTTCTGCAAATTGTTTCTTACACCAAATCACCCAAAATCCAACCTTTGCAGATAATTTTGTTTTTAATGTAATGTCATCTTCTAAAAAATTTTGACACAAGTGAAAATATAAATTTAATAAAATAGAATAGACTAGGGATCTTTAAAAAGTTTTCTTTTCCTTTCTCTATTATTTCCTCTTTTTTCCCTTGTTTTTTCGCTAAAGTTATCTTTTCTTTTTTTTACTTTTATTCGCTTTTGTATTAAGTTATAGTTCTATATATGTTCTTACAATGACTCGACCATGGTTATCCCGTATGCTCATCTCACCCTTTTACTATTTTTACTCTTATTCATTTTTATATCTTTACTTTTATTCATTTTTACATATTACGTTATAATACTGTATTCTTATAAGGATTCGATCATGGTTCTCTCGTATGCTCATCTCACTCCTTTACCGCTTAGAGCAGGTCTCAAAGGCTTCGTGAAAGTATTTTTTTGTTCAAAAAAATGTGAAATTTTATATATAGTTCTTTTTTACATCTAATCATTTTACATATTACATTGTAGTACTTTGTTTTAGATACACTTGTAGTTCTCCCGAATGCCAATTCCGCTCTTTCACCACTTGAGCTAGGACGAATTTTACATATAGTAAAGATTATGAATCTTAATGGATGATCAATTGGGCAATTATGTATTAGATTATACCTAGGAGCATCTTCTCAATGTTTCTTAGGGGTGTAATTAACTAACTTATCTTCTTTTTCTTTTTCAGCCAAAGAGGGTTAAAAAATCATAAATAAAATTGTTTTTGTTTGGGTCTACCCTACACAAACAAAGGATGGTTAACAAAATAAAAAATATTAGTGCTGGGTACAAAATGAAAAAAAGAGAAAATGAGGAAAAGTTCTGGATCTGCAAGTCAAGAAGGCTACTACTTACATTAAATTGGGATTTCTCTTGTGACATATCCAACTTTGGCTTTCCCCCCGGATAGGCTTTGGATTTATGTGAACTGTGTAGCCAGGATTTTTAGGCATGTGAAAGAAGGGGCCCATCCACTTGTGACGATGAGGAGAAAATAGCCAAAAACAACTCTAAAATATATGTAGTTTTTTGTTTTTACAGGGCGCCGTTGGGAGTCATGGGAGTGGTAAGTTTACTATCCACCAATCCATGCCATGGGATTGAGAGATTGAGAGATTGAGAGATTGAAAAAACAATGGGGCTTATCCATTATATACATTGGAACCACATGTGACAAACCAAACATTTATTTTTTTTTATTTTGATCAATGGAAGGTTAGAGATTGAAGCTGACTTAAGAATAGTAATTGAATGTTTTAATAAGAGGATCGGTGTCTTTTGTTCTATTATGATATTAATGGAAGATATACTGAAGTTATCCAATGAACTAAATATATATGGTTGTCACCATGTTTATAGAAAAGCTAATAAAATTGTGGATTGTATTGCCAAGAAATATATTAGTATTATAGATTCAAGGATTTAGTTGTCGAACTTCCTTAAAAAATGTTACAAATATTACCTTTATATCCGTAGATTTTATCAATCCCCAATTACATAATGAAATTTGTTATTTTAAAGGTAGATGCAATACGATCCCAATTTTCGTTTAGTAGTTAGATTCTGATTCCGATTTATAAATCATAATTTCATAGTGTATTTCCGTAGCGTTAAATGATCTTCATGTTTTTTGTATGTTCTAGTGAATTCCACAAGCCAACAAAGGGTTTTAGGGTTAATTTTCTTGGGAGATCCTATCTATATATATTGATATGAAGGACAATAAAAGGAGGAGACATTGAAAGACACTGTTCATACGTCTCTTCTTTACTTTTTATTTATTGCTTTCTTTTTAGTGAGTTTCTTTGTTTTTGCCGTTGCTTCATGATTATCGGTTTTCTTGATATTTTTCAGCTGAATTTTATACATGCATTATTTAAGGGGTTTTTTAGATGGAAATAATTTTTTTGAAAAAAAAAATTATTAAATTAGTTTGAAAATAAAAGTAGTGCATAATACCGTTGTCATAGATAGTAACAATTAGAATTCATAAATTGTCAAATGTTGTTCATGACAGCGGCTTTTGACAGATTTAATATAATAAGTTTTAATATTTAAGTTCAATTACCGTTGTATTGCAGTTGTTCATGATAACAGCTTTTGGCAGTTTTAAGTCCATGACAGCGGTATTTGAGAATTGTCAAATGTTGTTCATGACAGCGGCTTTTGACAGATTTAATATAATAAGTTTTAATATTTAAGTTCAATTACCGTTGTATTGCAGTTGTTCATGATATGACTTTTAGGGTTTAAATTCGTGCGGGTATTTGAATTGCATATTTCAATTGTCGATGTCCATGTCGCGACATTGCACTATTTTAACAATTAATTTAGTTTTCAACTAATTTAATAATTTTTTAAAAAAAAAAATTATTTCCATCTAAAACAATTATTTCGATTCATAAAGTTTGAGTATTTATCAGGTTTTTCGAGATCACGTGTCTTGTAATCTATGTGTTTTGAAATGGGTTTCATGGATTGTATTCTTTCTTGTATGTAGGGCTGTAACCGAGCCGAGCTACTCGCAAGCTGTTCGGCGTTCGGCTCGTTAGAAGCTCACTCGAACTCGTTTATTAAGTTAAGCAGGCGGGGCAGAACATCATTTTGAGGCTAGTAAGTTAAATGAGTCGAGGCGAGGCACCCTCAGGCTACTTTACCGTCGGCTCGTAAACAATTTAGTGAAACTGACTCATTAACCCGGGCTCGTGAATATGGAGAGAGAACGTCTGTAGCCAATTTTCATACCAAATAAGCATGATGAATATTTTAACTCTTGAACTTGATCAAGTTAATTGAACTTTATTGTCTTATCTTTTAATTTAGTTATTATGTTGGCTATTTTAGATAAACATTTTCTTTAATTCAGACATCATTTTGAGACTCGTAAAGTTAAAAGCGGCTAGAGCAGTACCTTCAAACTCGGCTCGTTAGCTCATGCAAATAGGCTCGTGAAAGGCTCGTGGCGAGCTCGTTAGAGGCTCGTGAGCGAGCTCACCGTTAAGCAGGGCTCGTGAGCGGCTCGTGAACCAAGCTAGTGAACAGGCTCGTAAGTTAAATGAGTCGAGCCCGAGCACCCTCAAACTCTTCTCGTCAGCTCGTAAACAGGCTAGTGAGCAAGCTCGTTAACCAGGCTCGTGAATATGGAGAAGGCTTGATGCACAACAAATTTTTCCTACAAATAAACATGATGAATATTTTAACTCTTGAGCTTGTCGAGTTAATTGAACTTTGTGTCTTATCTTTTTAATTTAGTTGTATGTTGGCTATTTTAGATAAACATTTCTTTAATTCGAGCTTGTCATTTTGAGTCTCGTAAGTTCGCGGTAGATCAGGAGCACCCTCGAGCTTCATTTCGTTAACTCATAAATAGGCTCATGAAAATGCTCGTGAATAGGCTCATGAGCAAGCTCGTTAACGGCTCGTGAGCAGCTCGTGCCCAGGGCTTGTGAGCAGTGCCGTGAACCAAGCTCGTGAACGAGGCTCGTAAATTGTAGTAGAGGCAGGGAGCACCCTCAAACTCGGCTCGTCGGCTGAAGTGGGCTTTCGTGAATAAGCTCGAGCGCCTCCTCTAAATCGGCCGTAGAAGTGGTGACTGCAATCCTCATTTCGACTCGGCTTGGTTACACCCCTTCTTGTATGCTTTGAATTAATTGAGTTTCGTGAAATTGCCACCAAATATTTTTCGGTATTTTGGCTTCTTGTGATTAATCCATACATATATATATAAATATATATATGTTGACTTTATATGTAAACAATTCCATTTATATTTTAATCACTTCTATATTATATCTTTATATATGTTTACATGTTGTAATCAATTACGGTCATATTCGATTTCTACTATATTTGCATTCACGAGATATTAATTATATTTTCATACTTAAATAAATACATTCTATATTTGCTTTGATTTATTAATTGGATAATATTTATAATATGCCTAAAATAATCCTTACCTTGAGTTTTCAACCCACTACCCCCATTACTTAAATCTATTAGGTCCTTTAATTTGGCCCATGATTCAAGTCGACCAAGCCCAAACCCATTAGCTCATTAAGCCTAATTGATCAAGTTCAACCCACCTCCACTTAGCCTATCACTTAGGTTTAAGCTCATTAGTTACCTAACCTATTTACCTAGTCCATTGGGTACAACCCATTTACCTTAGGACCAGCCTATTAAGTCCAACTCATCTATTTTATATTCAAATTTATTAGTTATCCAACCCATTTACCTTAAGTCTAACTCATTTAACTTAGGTCCAGCTCATTATATTCCAACTCCACTTATCTTAGGTCCAACCTGTCTACCTAAGATACAGCCCATTAGGATTAACCTATCTTTTTTCTTAGATCCAACCAAGGATGAAAATATCGGTTTCAACGGATATATCGGTACTTGGATTTTACGGATATATCGGTGGATATTTTTACATGAATATCGATATATCACGAGGAATTAAGTATTTGTGTGATCAATCCGCCTTAGTTGAATCAAGTCAAGATTTCAAATGCGGCCCACGATATATCTTAGATATATCAAGATTATATCTCGGATATTTTAGAAAATTAAAGTAGCAGCGCGTATGCGCGGGCACGATATTTACATTATATCGGTCCACGTGATATATTGGCGATATATCGATTAAATGCATAGATATCGTGTCGAATATCACCGATATCGGATATATCGAAGATATATCGACGGATATATCGGATATTTTCGTCCCTTGATCCAACCCACTTCCATTATGAACAATCCATCCACCTTAGGCTCGAATAAAGAACCTCCTCAAGTCAACCCACCTATCTTAGGTCCAACCCATTATGATCAACCTATCCACTTTCTTAGATCCAACCTATCTACTTTAGGTCAATCCCACTTCCTTAAACCCAACCTCCACCTCATTTAGGGTTCACTGCCATATCACTTAGGGTACACACTTTCAAAAATAAAATGTATCAAATACAACATAAGGAATTAAACTCATGTCCTTTGTGTCGTAAATAAACACTTTAAACCACTAGTCAACATCTTCTTTTGTTTTAAATTTTTGCCAATTTTAAATAAGATTTCTAACATCCTCGATTTTCATTAATTTTAACTTTCTTTAAACTAACTTTCAAACAAATATTATTATTATTATTATAACTTTCACCCTATTACTTTTTTTTATCTAAACAAAAAAAAAAAATCATCTTCTTTAATTTCTAAAAAAGAAAAATCAAAAAATAATTTTCTTTAACTTTTTAAAATTCAAAAATCGTTTTCTTTAATTTCCTTAAAAAAATTCTTAATTTTCAAAGAAAAAAATTTTAAGTTTCTTCAACTTCAAAAATTCAATTATTTTCTTTAAAACTCAAAAATCATTTTCTTTAATTTCAAAGTTTTAAAATTTATTTTCTTTAATTTCTAAAAAAAAAAATATT
The DNA here is from genome assembly GCA_016808115.1 of Tetrastigma voinierianum. Classification (NCBI taxonomy): domain Eukaryota; kingdom Viridiplantae; phylum Streptophyta; class Magnoliopsida; order Vitales; family Vitaceae; genus Tetrastigma; species Tetrastigma voinierianum. The sequence goes on along the minus strand of JAEQBH010003768.1, from coordinate 36,189 downwards.
TCTTCAAATTTTATAAATTCAAAAAAAATCACTTTCTTTTAATTTCCGAAATCAAATATCCAAATTTCGAATCCTTCATTTTCAAAATGATATTCTTATTTTCTAAATCCCAAATCAATTTTTTCAAAATTACCCGTTTTTTTAACCTGATTTCAAAATTCTAAAATCACAATTTACTTTATAATTCCACCCTTTTTAACTTGATTTCAAAATTCTAAAAGCACAATTTACTCTATAATTCCAACAAAATTGAATCATATGGAGTCGGTTCGCGTGCTAAATAAATGGACCTTGATAGCCCAACATTCTATGTGGTTCTCTATTAATGATTTTATGTTAGTTTAACCCATCTTCAATTTAATCATAAATGTTTTTATATATGTTATCAGGTGAACCCTGTTTTCTATTGATAGCGCTAGCAATTCGCTAGCAAAGTACATATTTCTCCTCTTTGACTTATGTTATTTATTATATGTTTGATATGCTATCAGAAGATCATCATTGCTTCTTCTGGTATATCTATCATTTGATTAATAAATCAGCTTTTACTGCCTTAACTGATTATTGTGACACTCAACTTCTTGCGGGATTTAGAAAATGATATTACGGCTTTTTATCAGACCTTCTTCCAATAGGTAACTCGACTCCTGACCTAGACTGTTTTCACAAACTCGTTTTTTTTCCCACACAGTCACATTTAAGGTTTTTTCTTATTTGCTTTTCCTTAAAAATAAAAAATAAAAATAAGTGACGATTCCAAAACCGTTTTCAAAATGGTTTTTCAAAAATACAAAAAAACAAGTCTCGCATTTTTAGTGGAAAAGGCATCATAGCCAAAATGCGATGTCCACAGGTTTCATTACTCTTATAAATCTTTCTAAATGAAAACTTCCTTTGCTACTTAATATTGAATAAAACTTTTATTCTAAATAGTGTCTAATAGTATTAAGGTGGCGATTTTTTTTTTTTTTTAACTTAATATTAAATAAAACTTTTGTTTTAAATAGGGCAAAATGGAATTAAAAATTTAGTTGGTTGTTTTTTCTAAACAAAAACAATCTTTTAATTTTTATCAAAAATTTGAGAAATTAATTTTTTAAATAAAAATTTAAAAACACATATGTTTTTATTTAATTAGCATCAAACAAATCATGAGAGTTTCAATTTGACCATAAAGTATATGTTTTTCTCATAGTTGCATATCTAGCTTTTTCTTAATAGAAAAAACATTAAAAAAAAGCTTTAAGAAAAATTTTTTAAAAAAATCAATTATTTTGGCTTTTTCTATTCAACAAATAAATTCAAAAAATTTGAACAATAGGTATTGAAAGAGTTAAAATAACAAACAAGTTGAATGGTGAGAACAATTGCTTTAAACAAAAAGCCAAAAATAAATAAACGTCACCTAAGTTTTTTTACTTAATGTTGAATATAACTTTTGTTCCTAATAAATAAGCACAAGATATATTTAGATGTTTATTTTTTCTAATACTTTATTTCTATTAAAGTGATAAGTTGTTTGTTTTTCATTGGCTAAAAATCACCATCTTTAACATCTTATGTATTACAAAAAATGATTTAATTTAATATATTTAGGTTATTATAATTTCTGTATATGATAATGTTTATATAGTTGTTTTATGTAATATTTTATATATTTATGTAAGCTTAAATTATTATGATAAATAATTTCTTAAAGTTATTTTTAAACAATAAAATGCCACTACAAAAAGCATCCTCATTATATACATTCAATTCATATATATAATCTATGAAAAGTTAACATTTTATCAAATTTTGAGAAAAATAATTTTTGAATAAAAGTAATTATCCTATCTAAAGAAAAAAATAAATCAATTTTTTTAATTTTTATTCAAATTTTAAGAAAATAAAATTTTAAATAAGAATTAAAAAGATAATTTACTTAATTAATATGAAAACAAATAATGAGAGTATTGATTGAATCATAAAATATGATTTTGTTTTTTTCATACTCTTTCAACAATAAATCACGAAAAAGCTAAAAAACAAATAGCCTAAAATCTGAAAGCTAATTGCTTTCAGAATAAAGCCAAAAGAATAAACACCATCTTAATAGATGCTTTTATTTTTTTAGGTGGCACTTGCCTTTTTTACTTAATACTGAATGAAAAAAAATTTCTTAATAGGATTAAGAATTTAATCGTTTGTTTATTCTAAAAAAATCAATTGTTTAACTTTTATCTAAATTTTGAAATATAAATACAATTTTCTTTTATTATAATACCTAACTTTTTCTTAATAGAAAAAAACATTCAGAAAAAACTAAATATTTTAACTTTTTTCATTTAAATAAAAATTTCAAATTTTCACCAACAAATCTTTAAAAAGTAATAAAAAAAAATGCTGAAAGCTTTTCTTTTAGCAATAAGCTGTCAATGGTTTAAAAGGGGACAAATCCTATAAAAAAAATTACAAAATTAACGTCATTCTTTAAAATCCAAACATAAATACATAAATACACTTTGGAACAAAAATACCCTTAAAAATTTAGGTGTGATGAGACAAAACGCCCATGTAAGATAAAACGTATATTATGGGAAATTTAGTTATCACGGGAATGGGGATTTAAGGTATTTTTGTCCTAAAAGAGGTTAATTTTACAAATAACTTTTGGATTCGTCCCAATTACACACACTGTTCTGAGAGAAAAAACGATGCAATAAACAAGCCCGGATCTTCCTTCAACTAGATCTCTAACAGTCTAACTTATATACAGAACAACAAAAGGCAGCACCATAAAAAACAGACAACGCTCAACAAAAGATAGTTTCAAACAGAAACATAGGATTAAACACAAATGGGCAAGCAAACTCTGATTTTCGACAAAAATGTACATATAATAAATAATCAGAACACAAACCCCACCCCCACCCACACCATCCATCATTTGTCCAAATCAACTATTAAATATATATAAAGGAATTAATTACTCTCTACTCCTCCAAAAACGGAGGTGAAGTCCATGCAATCCTACCAAATACCAGTTCAATTCCATTACAACCAAAATCGAGTTAAGGGACTAAACCCATTTCAACCCAGCTTCGACCCGACCCGACTGGACCGGACCGATAGCAGACAGACATGTAACAAGGCATACATGAGAATGAAGCAGGTCATAGTTTCCAAGCTAAAATATAAGTTATACAATTCCAGACCAAGTTTGATCACTTAAAGAAGCAAAGATGATTAAAAGAACGGCCAAAAAATTAAAGACCGACCGCTCACCACTATACTAGAACCTTAACTATATCCTCAATAACGGTATCTGTTCCGATCGCGTTCCCTGTCTCTATCCCGGTCCCTGTCCCTATCCCTTTCCCGGTCCCGTCCATAGTCTCTGTCTCGATCATGATCATAATCTCGATCTCGGTCCCGATCCCGATCTTTCCCCCTATCCCTCTCCCTGCTCCGACTCCGACGCCTATCCCTCTCCTCCCGCTCTCTATTCTTCTCCCTCTCATCGCGTTCCCTTCCCCTGTCTCTGCTTCTTTCTCTACCATTTCTTTCTGTCATACCTTCAATTACAACATTTTGCGCATGTAAATTAGCCTTGCACAACAGTAGCAAGTGTCAAAAAAAAGAGTGCAACGATTTTTAAGCTAAAGACCAATGATCATGGGAAAACAACTTTTCACATATCAAATGCACCAAATGTCACAATTTGGCAACGCAATAAAAGCAATAATTCAGAATCATTAATGGTATTCAATTAATGGTATTCTATTATACTTCAAGATGCAAAAATTAATTTTAAGATGAAACCAATCTACTTGTTACCGCTGCACAACAGGTTATATGAGACAAAATTACCCATATCATTAACTAAATCCATTACTAATACAATACAAATTTAAAATTGAAATAAGTCTCCCTATTATCTTTCTTTCAAATTTAGTTTCCTTCCTTGTTCATATTCAAGTCAGATGACTCCTTAAGTTCAAAGGATATATACAATCTGTAAACTTTACAAGCTGCGAGGAATTTCCAGATCTAAAAAACCTACAACATGTCCTACATGATTTTATCTACATCAGAGCAGTAAAGAAATCTTAGATATTTTGAATCATATTGTAAGTATCAAATCTTTTATCATATTGTAAATTACTATCATGGTTGCAAATAACTTGTGATAAACTAGTTCCATGCATGTACTTCATTTTCTTCACATAAAACCACATTCTTCTTCGCATTTAACCCTTTCTCTTAATAAACAGTTTCTGTTCCTTAAAAATAATCTAAACAAGGGCTGTTTGAGGTTTTTTGTTTATACTTTTTTTAAAATAATTTGGGCTTTGTGTACCATCTTTGGGGTGACAGAAATCCCTAACCCACTTGTAACTCTTTCATTCTTTAACAAAAGAAAATTGCTTTCCTATGACTAAGAGAGAAAGTAGAAAAGAAGAAATACCTAGTTCCTCTACCTCCCATCCTGCGCGCCCAGCACCTGGAAGCACCTGTCCAGCTTCAGCTTGCTGTGTTTTGGCACGGAACTTCTTTTTGAGATTTCCAAACTCATCATACAACTCACCATCATCCTGAATAGAACAGGAAACAAGTCAAAACAGAATAAACTATGCAAGTAAACATATTGCCTGTACATGTTAATCTTACTTCTTCAGCCTCCCGCCGGCGTCTTCTAGTTTCCTCTATTTCCTCTTCATCAAGTTCTTTGTAACCTCCACCACGTCCTCCTCTGTTTAAGAACCCAAAAAATATTATTAGTCCTGACATTACACCTTAAGGTATTGTAGAACAGAAATTAAAATGAATGCTGAAAGAGAAGTACCTAGAGATGACTAGATGACTATATTCACTAGGTTAAAACTATTAACACTTCTAAAGAAATTCAAAAAGGCAGAAACCCAAATGTAGGGTCAAACTCTCATGCTTAGAGAATGTGAGAGTATGATAACAAAGGTGACCATATATCCACACTTTTGTCTGCTCATTCTTTTTCCCGTCTTGAATTGGTATGTAACAAACCTGGAGTTCAGTAATATTCATCATTGATTACCTCCAAAAATTGCTCATATTTTTTAGCATATTTCAATGTCCTCCTCATCCCACATTCTACAATTTTCAGCTATCCTTGGATGCCTGGTATGTCTATGTTTTCCAAGTTTCAAGAGGTGTTTAGACCGGTGTTTCCACTAAATTAGTGAAGACGTGAAAGTCCAGCTCTCAAGCACATTTTTTTCGTAGCTTCTCTTGAATTGCTACAGTTAACATGAGGCCTTTGTTACATTTTGGGAGTCTTCTAGGGAGATTGTGGGGTGGGTCCCCTCGTTTCTCTAGATCTTTCAATGATTGGGAACTATAGGAGATTCGGAATCTTATTCTAGTCTTACAAGCAAAGAGAAGTTTCCCTAATCAGGAGGACTTGCTTGAGAGAGACAAAGATGGCTGCCGTAGGAAGTACTTTTATAAGACTTTGGACCAGAGTCAGACTTCGTTGTTCCCTTTCCACTTTGTTTGGAATTCTTGGTTTCCCTCCAAGATCAGTTTTTTTGCCTAGAAGGTCTCTTAGGGTAAAGTGTTGACTCTAGATCAATTGAAAAGAAGGGGAAGAGCTCTGACTAATAGATGCTACCTTTGTTGTGTTGATGAAGAGACGGTTGATCACTTGCTGGTTCATTGTTCTAGGGCCCGGATGCTTTTGGATTTGCTTCTAGCCATTTTTTAGATTAGTTGGGTCTTTCCTTCCTCCACTAGGGGGACCCTTCTTTCTTGGCATGGTTCCTTTGTGGGCAAGAGACGAAAGAAGGCTTGGATGGCAGCCCCCCTTTGCATTTTTTGGACAATTTGATGCGAAAAAAATAGGATTGTTTTTTACAATGTGGATATCTTGGTGAATAGGATGAAAACTGCTTTTTGGTGTAATCTTTGGTCTTGGAAAAATCTGTATATTGTTGATAGACCTAGATCTTTGGTTGATTTTTGGACTTGGTTGGGTTGTACATGAGTTGGTGAGGGTATAGCTGAGGGTTGGTAGGTTTTTTCTTCTTTTTCTTTGTTTCAGTCCCTTCTATATATCTCCTATATACTCTGAGTTGTCTCCAGGTTCTTTTTGATGGCTTGACATAGTCTTGCTTTTACCCATCAAAAAAAAAAAAAGGCCAAATTTGAGAATCAATGGTCATGATTCAATGCTAGTAACCCAGCCATGGAGATTTGACTTGTGGACATGATTGGCTCAGCTTTATGGTTCTATTTTACAAATGAAAGACGGCTACTTCTCCATTTCAAGAAACCCCTTTGATCCCTCCATTTTGGGGTTTTAGATTTCCTTATTTTTAGATTAATCTTGCTTTGGTTAGCTTCATTTGTTGTTGAACTCCATCTTTGTAAGCACTTCTGTACATTTATGTGATGCATTTTGTTAGTTGTTTTCATTCATGGAGATACAATGTTGTCTTTGCTTAGTTATTTTATAAGGAAGATAACTCCATGATGAGTGACCTCCCATCATCGCTTGTACCAAATTAATTTGGGTTTGAAGTACAAAATCTATATTATGGTTATGCTTTTGTTCTATCTTAACTCTCAGCCTGATTTAGATCATGAAATGCTTGAAAAATAGTTCAGGTTCTTGGGTTTTTCTTATCTTGACTAATAGTTTTTTTTTTTTTTTTTTTTTATCAGTAAAGAGCATAAAATATATTAATAAACGAGCACAAAGCTCCCAAAGAGTACACAAGAGGAGTACAAAAGGGGAGAACACCAACACTCTTTTCACCCCATACCCCACTTGTGCTAGAAACTCTACTAAAGAATTTAAGTTATCAACACTATACAACTTAGCCTACGACCATAAGGTGAACAAAAAAGAAGATTTCATCCCCGAGAGCAAGAGGGTTCCATTCTCAAAAGCCACCCCCGTTCCTTTCATTCCACAAATGGGCCCGTAATAAACAAAGAGGGGCCGCCAACCATACTCTTTTCCGCTTTTTGCCAACACTAGCACTTTGACTAATAGTTTTAAGCACGAAAGCATGACGCAAGGCATTTTTGTTCCCATGAAGTGGGACATGAATCTCAAAGTTTTAAGACATAAGCCCTTTGAGACCCTAATTTTATATAAATATGCAAAAATATAATAACATATATTAAAAGCAATACATAATTTTGTCTACAAACTTTCAATTTCTAGAGACTGATACTGAAATAAAATAAAATAATTGAAATGCATAAAGGATTTAAAATAATTATACAACCATTTTATAACACAAAAAAATCTTAATACTATTTTCAAAGTTCTTTTTTCTTAATTAGAAACAACAGGTGTATTGATTAAAAGATAATAAGTATATGAGAATGATGAGAAATTCTCCCCATGATATACAAACATGATCAAGGACCCTAAGAAACCTCAACCATACATGGAGGGCTATACAAAAGGATCAAAAAGCCTATCCAAGTATAACAACTCCTGAAACTCATCTAGGAACCTAGCCATAGGGCATATATATCAAAATCCAACTAAGCCGAATTGGGCTTGAGTTTAAACACATCACCACAATAAGCCAGGATATCATGGTGGTGAAGGTAGAGTAAGAAGAAAGTAAAAATAGAAAGAAGAAAGAAAAAAGAATGTAGAAAGGGAAAGGGAAGAAGCCTAAGACAAAGAAGACGTCAACAATGACTTGAGAAATGGGTTGTTGTTGGAGTGAGAGGGTTACGCTAAACTAAACTTGCCATGAAATCTTGTAAAGCAAGAGTTTCATGGAGCTAGGATTAAGGTGTTTCTACAAGTTTGTTTTCTATTCTTAAATTTCAATTATCCCTAGAGGATTTTTGGGTTAAAATTTTCATTGATATTTTTTTTAGAAAAGCATGGCCACCTCATCTGCAAAGACCAATTGAAGTATACAACTCAATTTTTAGTAGGTAAAAGGTGCAAACCAAAGCAAATCTTTCGATGCCTCGCTGCAAAAGGCGTATGCCTTTCTAAATTCCCATTTTTCTTCAACACCTTGGCCTTTTTTGCCATGCCTCACCCTGAGGCATGCTTCAAGGCATTCTTAAAATTTTTCGTTGAAAACTTTGATCTTAGCCCATGATTGTTATATCTTGATTTTGTTATTATAGTTCTGAAGCTAGGTACTTAATTGGCTATTACAGGTTCTAGTTAGGTACTTAAACAAGGCAAATAATCTCCTTCGCAACCATATTTTAGATTATGGAATGTTAGTAAATGCTTTTAGTACTAGCATATTTGTTTTCAAAGTACACCTGTCATAACTTGATTTCATAAGCTCAAGATTTGATTTGGGGATGTCGAAATTAAGCATGTTCATTATCAAAGGTATAACCATCTTGTAAGCAAGATGTTTGTGAAAATGTTCAAATTACATATTCCAAATTGGATCACTCTAATCTATAATTCCCTAGTCCGTACATTTGGTTTTTAGTGCAAAAGACCATGAGATGAACTCCAAGAGGATGTCTCCATATCTTGTCAATGGAATTTGTAGAAAATATTCAAACTTGCCTAGGATTACATGAATAGTTGTAACTTATCTTATGGTTGCTTTGGTAGTTACTAGTAGTTATTGGTAGTTTCCTACATAAAAAGTTGTAACCTATCTTATGGTTGTTTTGGTGGAGATTGGTAGTTATTGGTAGTTTATGGTAGTTATTGATAGTTTTTTCCTAAATTTTCTCTTTGCTTTGTGGACTCAAATGTTGGCCACATATTAAGAAGGATCCTAGTAATTGGTAAGAAATGAGAATCAATAGTTTATCCATAATTGACATGGTATCAAAGCCAAAACTCTGAAATCATTTCATCTCGCATTCTTGGTTACTTGTGTGTTCTTGGTTATTTGTGTATTGTCTCTTAGTTCTTGTTTCAAATTGAATCATGTCCTTAGAACGACATGAACATTTTCTCGTTCGATTTAATGGCAAGAATTATTTAGTCAGGGCATTTCAATTTCAGATCATTGTCAAGGGAAAGAAATTATGGGGGTCATATTGATGGGACAAATCCTGCACCTGATAGAGAGGAGGAGAAGGAAAACTATGTGAAATGGGAGGTGAAGGATGCTCATATTATGTTGTGGATTCTAGGAAGTGTGGAACCCTCCATGCTTCTCAATCTTAAGCCTTATAAAACCTCTAGAGAAATGTGGGGTTACTTGAAGAAAGTTTACAATCAAAGCAACACAACACAAAGGTTTCAATCGCAACTCAAGTTGGGTCAACTCATTCAAGGACTCAAAGCTATCCAAAGTGTGCATGAGACTAGCAAGTGTGAGTAGTTTTTAATGAAGTTAAGAGGGAAAATTTGAAGCAATTAGGTCCAACTTAATGAATAGAGATCCAATTCCTCTATTGGATATTTCTATAGGGGAGCTTCTCAAGGAAGAACGACTCATTACACCAGGCTATCGTGGAGTAGAAAGCTCAAAATTCTACTCCCATTCATATTGTCTACACTGCTCAGGGGAAGTCTAAAGGAGTCTTTACTCGCAGTGTTATCCCTCTTCCTCATCTTACTACTTATCTTCAACTAGCTAATGTCTTTACAAGTGTTTTAACACTCCAGCAACACCAATTTCTCAATGGCAAATTGATGTGGATAGACTTACCCACATCAATATGAGGGGGGATGTTAATGGAATTTGTAGAAAATATTCAAACTTTCCCAGAAATACAACATTTGTAGAAAATATTCAAATTTTCGAGGAGATTAGTTATATTAATATAGCAGTTCTAGGTAGGGATGGTCCTTGCCATTTTCATATTGTTGAATTTTTTTAATAGGTAAACAACATGATATTAGAAAAGCGCAAAGGTGCAACAAAGTACACAACCAAGTATACAATTCAAACCTAAAAGTTAGTAAGAGAAAAAAAAAAGAGGAAAACCAACCATCCTAGACCACAAAAACCTAAAAACGACTAGACTCTCCCTATTAGGAAAGGTCATTACCGAAAGCCCCAACCACACCAAAATGGACCCCTACATAGTAGCAGGGAACATAAGATGTCCTAGAGACCACTTAGATCCCAACAACTACCACCAAGCAGCAAAACAAGAGAGCAACCTCAAAAAGGGGGAGCGCAAAGCCCTCCAACCCTCCCCCTTCCTATGGTTAAAAAGAGCAATCATAATTGACTAAGAATTCTAGTTTACTTCGAGTCGCTAGTTTAGCAACTTTTCACAATACATATACTTTTTACTTATCAAAAAAATAATAATAATAATTGACTGAGCATTCTAGCTTTTTTATCTCCCTGGCTAAATTGAGTGCAGCCAAGACCGATTTCTTCTTTCCCCACCAATCTTAACCCTAAGACTTCTCCTTGACTAATTTCCCAAGAAGGTTAATTCATTTCCTTCTCAAAAATTATCACAAGTAAACAATAGAAAGCTGCTGAAGACAGCAAACTTATCAAGGAGGGGTACCAAAGCCTAAAATGACTAGCCTCTAACCCTTTAGCACAAAAGGCTTCACTATACTTCCTATGAGATCCACCATCCTTCCATCTTGGATTAACAAAATTAGTGGCTAAAAACTTGATATGGGAGACCCCAGAAAAGGCCCCACCCCTGCAAAACATTCTACCTTGAGAAAAGGAAACCAAAGTGGAGAAGGATAGAGGCATAGTTGTTAAAAGAGCGCCTAGATGCAGACACATGCGATTCGCAGGTTTGGTGCCTTGCTTGAGCAACGCCCCTTCACACAAGCGCAATGAAGGCGCTTCAAGTGTGCGCTTTACTTGAGGAGCGAAGCTCTCCAAAGGCGCTCCTTCCACCATCCTTCCATCTTGGATTAACAAAATTAGTGGCAGACCAAAAGCTTCAACAAGAACAAATCACACACAAGCTTCAACAAGTTTAAACTTATAAGATAATTACTCTCTTATGAATTTTAGTTACCCTAAGAAAAGCTTCCTCATTTATTACCTACTTTAGGCCCTAGGGCACTAGACCTTTTTTCCCCAAATGGGAATATGGGCTGAGCCCAATGGGCTAGGGTGGGTTGGCCCAAAATTTTAAGGTCATTGAAAAAAGGTCAAGGGAATTGAACCCAGGGGCCATTCGCCTAGCCCAATAACCTAGGTCGCTTTGCCCGACCAATAAGCCTATGGGCCACTGTGTTCAGTCGCCAGCCCATGGCCTGTTTTATTTCAAATTTTAAGGATTATGGATCAAAGTGAGTATGAAAATCAAGAGAAAAGATAAAGTCCACCCATCTCCATCCTCTCTTCTTCTTCTTTGTCTTCTTTATATAAAGATGTCATTTCTATCTTCAAGCTTCTTCCTATTACTATTCTACCAAAGCCGCTTCATTCGTCGATCATGAAGTCCTGGCTTATATGATAACCAAGTCCATCACCATCACCAACCGCCTTCCACATCGGAAAGCAAATAAAGAAGAAGTGCTGCAAGACACCCCCACAATCAACGCCTAAAAGTTTCCTCTTTCATCGTGGGAGCTCGATCAAGCATCCACTTCTCCGGTTCTGGTGGTACTCATGAATCGTGAGCTCATTCACCGTGCCATTGAAGCCTTCCAGGACCAGCTTACCACCACCGAGTTTTCCAAGAAGAATGGTAGAGGAAGAAAGAGAGATAAGGATGTGGGTCGTCGCGACGCCGAAAGATCTGCCGACATATCGTAGGAGAACCGAAGCGAACAGCCTCTGAACAATGTTGTTTCGGGGCTTGAAGCTGAGGAATCCGGAAAAAATGACATGGAGTGCGATGGAGCTAAGATGATCATAGAGTTGGATATGGAAGTGGCATCTGTATCGGCGGCCTACCATAAGGGATTGGCTAAAACGTTTCTACCGACATGGTGGGTCTCTGTTCGTGGAGCCTTTGGAGTCCGAATATTTAGAACCAAAAAAAAAAATGAAAGAAAAACAAATTTATTAATTTGAGTTAGTTGTTCTAATCAACCAAAAAGGGTTTATTTGATTCAATTTCTTACTTCTTTTTCGGTTTCACTCTTCACCCTTCTCTTCAAAGTTGATGCTTTTCATTTTTTTCTTCTATTTTTTTCGCTGAACTACAGAAAAAAGCTAAAGGGATAGCTACTTTCCGCTCACAATTTTTTTTTCTTTTTGCCATTTTTAGTATTTTTAGCATTGTTAATATTTTGGCCCTTTGACCCGTGGAGGGTTGGGCTTGCTAACAGGTGGGCCGAAGTGGCATGACCCATTTTTGTCCACGACCCAAATGGGGCGGGCCAAAATGGGTTGGGCTATCCCGTTTCCCAACTCAATTCTAATCTATTCAACCTACCATAGTCACATTACTAAAATTTCATAGATCCGCATATTAAGGCCCACCTACCGTCTCTAATTCCTTAAGCACCAAATTCCATCAAATCTATAGCGTGAAGCCACCATGATCTTCTCCCTAATCTTTAAACCTACCTACCTCCCCAACATCTTCAAATCTTGAAAATATCTCCACTTATAATGCATAAGCATTAAGGAAAAGAATAACACAATAAAATAAATAAATATTAGAAGTGTGAAAAGACGCACACATAGAAACGAACAACACAAAAACAAAAACAAAGAATAAAAACCAACCTAGTGTAGTAGCAAGAGCACTATCAACAATCAAAAGAAGTGCCCGACTGGATTCGGCTGAAATAAGAATCATTCACAAAAGTTCAATACACATCCTTCTCCACAACCAAGTATATTTTTTTATCAATTTATTGAGCACATTTATTCGTATTTATATTTCTAGAATTTTGTAACTATTCTTTTTAAATATTTTATCCTTTTTAATCAATGTATCATGCATATAACCCAAAATTAATCCAAATGCCAACAACCAACCAGCCTTGAGACTACTCCAGTCAATAGCCAATGCCATGACTTGGAAACATCTTAGCTTCTCCTATTCATCTCTGATTTCCCCTCTAAATTTCCCAAAACCCTCCAAAGGATACAAGAATATGCCCTTCACTAAGGACCATCTGTTACACACCAGCATTAACAACTTCCGCTTCATTGAAGACTCAGGATCCCCTAACTGTTTTCCTCCTCCACTTCTGTGCACCAACATACCTCACTGACCATCCCATTGCTATTCTTGGTAACAATCTGAAGCTCATCCTACATCCATCACAATTTCTAAACCTAGCCCATTCCCTTTTATAAGCATCCCATTAAAGAAAATAGAAAATTAAAATAGATTCGTTAACTGGTCAGGCCGAAGTTGCAAACAGGAAAACTTACAAAGTCTATGAGAGAACACTCCAACAATACAATACAAAATTTAAAATAAAAAGGAAGACTATTGTCAGATAAAAACTGTGGCGTGGTGATACACAGATAAAAATAATCAACATCCATCGGATCAAAAGTGATAAGAACTATCCATACCACACCACCTTCATTATGACCAGGCTTATTGGTGTTACATATATTGCACTTGGTCCGCTTTGCCCAATTAATGTTGCCACACCTGAAACAACTCATAATTAAAAGGATGAAGGGATATGAAGAGTAATAATTCATGTGATGTTTATTTGACCACATTTTTTAAGACATCATGGGGAAGATTAAATTGTCTCACCAAAAGATGACATGAGAATCTGATCGGAAAAAAAAGGATGACATGAGAATGGATGTGATCAATCCATATGTATGTTCTAAGCTCATAATCGATGATTAAAAATGGATATCACAATAACCACCATATAGCCAGTCCAAGCAGCGCAAAAGATATACAAATACTACATATATATAACCATTAACATAAAATCATTTATCCACCAAAAAAAAAATGTTGCTTTTAAACATTATGCAGGCTAATAAACCCATAAAAGACACTCCAAAACTATGAAAGATGTTCCTTCTAGATTTATAGAATAAAGATCATGTTGGACTCAAATAGATTGAAAGAAAATGTGTACATAGAACTTCCAACATAAGTGCTTTATTTGGCAAAGTTAGTTTTGTGATCCATAATGTTCATTAATAGAATTAGATCCTTCCAAAAATATAACTAGGCATGCCATGTATGTTCAACGGAGAACCATGATTTAAGGCTGCAAAAAAAGCTGATTATGAGGTCAACTACCAAACCAAACTACGCCCGAAGTAGAGAAACAAGCTAAGCCACATCCCAGTATCACTGAGCCCCTCAACCCGAAGTCAGTTCATCTTAATTAGATAATCTATATTGACTTTAAATGAGATCATCAATGTAGGAGATGGAAACACAACTAATTAGGAACTTCAGTCAAAACCTGGATGCAAAAGACCGCAATTGTCATGAACCAGCCACTTTTTTTTTATAGGTAAATATTTTTTCCTTTTTTCATTTTTTTGTCCATATTGGGGTTCGAACCTAGAATCTCTCCTAACCCCATCCCAACCCTTTACCACTTGAGCCAAGCCTCAAGGGCCACATAGGGACTTGAACCTGAAACCTCCCATACCCCATCCCATCCCTTTACCAATTTGAGCTGCATCAAAATTGTTATGAAGCATCCACATTAGACAGAGATAAAACCTAGACACATTATACACACCAAAACAAACACACATGCCCTAGGAATCCTAGAGAGGCATACAAGGTCCAAGCAAGCATGCATGGGTGCAAGCATGCCTGGGTTCATGCAGCATGGCCCCCTTGAAACCCCTTTCCAACCAGTATGCTTACCATCTATTTAGACTCAAATACCATCTCTCTCGAACTCAGTATCTATCTACCATTTGCTTTCTTCCTTTCCCTTAGTTTGGATGTTAAGCTAATTAAACTTCTTTTCACAGGCTCATATAAAGAACCAACTTGATGATCAAGAAAACACTTAATTGAGTAGGACATCAAAATCCAATCTCCAATCATAAAATCATTTGAAATTGATGACTCCGAGTCTTTAATCTAATTATTGTGATTCTACACATCAAGCAGCATCTCAAATTATCAAAAATTGAGTAAGGCTGGTCTGATTTGCCCCTGAAATTCATAATTTCAAGAGAGGACCTTATGCATGCCTTTTTGAGTATTCAATAAAACTGGAATCTTTAAGGATGCTGCAAATAAGAATACAAGCAGCAGTAAAGAAATATTATACAGAAGAATTGTCAGTAACATATTTGCCTCCAGCCATAAGATGTCATCTATACCCATGCTTGATCAACTAAAGACTCCCAAAGCAAAGTGAATATCCATACAAGGACCTAAGGAATGAGATGAGTAGTTAGAAACAGGGCTACTCTAATAGGTACTCAGAAAGTCTTTGAAATGTCAAAGACTGGCTCAGTAGAACTTAAGGAAGAAGAAATTAGCCCAAGCCCAGACCAAAAGATTCTAGCTCAGCTCACCCATATTCCAGGCAGAATAGTTGGCAGTGAACAGCCCTAGATTTGCCCTCCGGGCAAAAGAAAATTCGTCAAGAATCTAAGTAAAGTGCATACCTATCAAAAAAAAAAGAATCTAAGTAATGTGCAACATAATGTTCTTATAGGTAAGAGAACATATTTAAGAATATATGGTATTGTTTGCAGATCTCATGTACCACACAGAAACATACTAGGAAGCCCACTTTCAGAAAAAAGGATTTAACACAAACCCAACAACACACGACAAACAGAATCTTCATGACTTTGACTAGGAGAACAAAGAAGCGAAGAGATGATTGGACCAAGAACAATTATAAAGCCAAACAAAACAGAAACCCAGTGCTGAAGCTTTCGAAAAATCAATCACACATACAAAAAGAATATAAATTAAGCATAGAAAGGTGCAGTCTTACATTGACAGGGCCAATCATTTGGACCAAAAAGACCTGTTGGACCACCAACTCCCCGGCCATGGCCCGCAGGGTCGTGGCCACCACGGCCCCTCCCCCGACCACCAGCCCCTGCACCACTACCTGACATGCCAGAAGGTCGAGCACTTCCACAGCGATTGCACACACCACGAAATGCAAAGTTCACATTTGAACAACTGCTACCAAATAGCATATGAGAAAGCCACATGCATAGCAATGGTTTTTAAAAATAAATGACACAAGGGTACAAAAGAAAAAGAAAGAGCTGCTCACCAAAATCTCACATCACAGACCTTGTATTCGGACACAACCAGTCCCCATCTTGTTGCCATGCCTTTCCTGAAGCATCACCCCGACCTCTACCTCTTCCAGAACTTCCATCTATATCGGGTTATGATCTTCTTCTAGACCCCTATAGTCACCAGCTGCATCAGGATCTCCAACATGATTCCCTGAGTTGTATGATTGATCATCTTTGTTCTTGGACTCTGCCATAAATACTCCAATGATGCTTCCATGAAAATCTTTGTTGTTGAACCATTCAACAGCAGCTAAAGCAGCATGTGTATCCTCATATGTTACAGTTGCATCACCCTTTGGTTCATTAGTGACTTTGTCCCGGTAAAACCATATCTTGGGTCGACCCGTTCTTTTGTCTTTCTACAAAGGAAAGTGAATGAAAAAGAAAACTCAAGAAATTAATGAGCATTTGAAATTACAAAGTTTAACCCCCAAGAAGGGCTTGTAATTTCTACCTTCATGGAATTTCAAACAATGAAGTCAGATTACCTTACCTTATCAACCCACGTGCCAAAATATTCAGCCAACATAGTTTCACGTGGTTCCATGAGGCAAGCTATAAAGATAGATAGAGCCATTTGAAGAGGCCTCTTTTCCTGAATAGTTTTCCATAGTGCTCCAATGTCATGAAAGCACAGAGATTAACCAGCACTCAACCCTACAAAAAGACGTATCTAATTATCCAACATGATTAAAGGAAAGCATGAAGTCAACAACCCAACATTTTAATTAGTGTTGTAAAATGGGACAAGCTATAGAAGCTCAATTCTAGTTCAGCTCATTAAAGTCTCCCTGAAACTCATTTAATAACCAAGTTCTCAAGCTTAAATGAGCAGAACTTCATGATACTCCACTCAATAAGGCTTCTGAAATGATATCCGCTAAATCTTGAAATTTTGACCAAGTGGTTGATATGTAATTTACAAATTTAAAATATAATTGACAGCAAAGCCTTCAATCTCTCAAGAAAGTAACCTTCGGCTTTGGCCCACAAACTTCTGGCCCTCTTCTTGTTCAGGATCAAGGCCTTAAAAGAAGGGGGGATAAGGCCTTTAAGAAGAAAGAAAAAGTAAGGCCTATTTAACTGAAAGCCAAAGGCCCACTACTTACTCAACATGGGCTGAAGACAGTTTTCTGGGGGATAAAAAGACTGGGCTGTCTTGTTCTCCTAAAAGTGGCAGCCCAATTTTGGAAAAGGAAAGGGTCAGTTCTGAGATTATTAAAGGAAGTAGAGAGGCTCCTTCGACTCTAAAGTGCCCAGTGGAAGAGGGTCTTCTAACAAGTGTTTGCAAAGCCTCCCAAGATCAAGAGAAACTTTCTCGGAGTGGCTCCTTTGTCGACATGCCAAGGCGGGCAAAGAGTTGTCTCCAGGTTTTAGGCTTCTAACGAGGGCAAGAAGGCTTGATTTGAACTTTCAAAAGGCTTCAATGAAGGAAAATTCTTTAGAGAAAAGACATGAGCTGGCTTTGAAGAAGGGCATGAAGTTGCTTGGTAGTTTCAAACTCGATACAACTTCCGGAAAAATTGAGGGAGGTGAGGGTCTCTCATCTTGTGGCTTGTCGGATCAGGTATGCCCTTCTACTTCTTTACTCTCTAGTCTCTAGTGAGGACCTTTCCTTAGGTGGGGCTTTTGATCCTTATTCCTTTCCCACTCCCTTCTCTGTGTGTCACTTCGTTCAATTTCAACCTTTATTGCCTAATTCGGTTGACCCCAGACAATCTGCAAACCATTTTTCTGTTAGCGGTGCTGTTTTGTTCCATAATGTTGGTGTCCCTGACTGTAATGGAGTGGAAGTCCCTAGAGTGCCAGAGAATCATGTGCTAAGTGACTGAACTGATTTTGAGACTTCTACCTGCAACCCTAGTGAGCATTTTTTCTCAAGGAATGGATGTCCTAGTGACCCAAATTCCTCCTCGAAGGAGGGTTTTCAGGTAGAAGGGCTTTCACCTGCAAATGGTCGAGGTACATTCTATATTAGAGGCCATGGAAATCAGAATTGTTAAAGATCAGGAAATGGGGTATTCAAGTGACTTTTGCAGTGATGTTTCAGCAGTGAAGGTCTATTCTAGAAGGAAGAAGATGCCTTCAAGTGGACCTAGTGGGGCTGTTTAGGTCAGTTTATGGTTTTTGGAAGGGCTTCTATGGTTAAATGAAGATTATTAGTTGGAATATTAGAGGACTGGGCTCCCGGAAGAAGTGGACAGTTAAGGAATTTCTCAAAACTGTGAATCCAGAGGTAATCCCACTACCCTCACCCAACAATCCTTCATTACTCTACCAGCCTTCAGGCATCCCACCTCCAGTCCCCATTTTTCTAATGCAAACACCCTCACTAAGCAGATTCCCTCTCGCAACACCCTTTCTTCCGTCTATTTCTATCTTTGAAACTAAAAGGAACACTTAGATAATCGTGACACTCAAGGCCCCCTGGGGCCTCCCATTCACGTTGTGCCCCATCTCCTAAATCTGCCCCAATCAACAAATAACTGCCCCTCCTACCACCTTCCAACTAGGAAATGAGCTTTCAACCGTTCCAGAGAATCCACTCATTATCTCTCAGCTGAAGCCAAACTGCATTCCTCATTCTACCATAGTGTTCTTTAGCCGCCTCAGCATAGGAAAGTTTGGAATCTCTTTGCACAGGGATCAAACTAGAGTTTTCACCCCCTGATAAAACAAAGCTCCCCACTCCCAAAGATCTTAGCTTGTTTGCCAATGTCTTCCATCCCCCCGAAAGACCCCTTCCCTCAGGAAAGACCAGTGTAAACCTCCTCGCCTCCTGATTCAAAACCGAACACAGTAAGAAGCAACCTGCCCCATTGGAACGCTGCTCCAACCAGTATTTCCTCCCTTCCTCCTCCTAACTTCTTACCGTCCTTCTAGGGAGCTCTCGCTTGAAGCAAACCTCCACGCACTGCAGTAAACTCTCCAAACCCCGTGGTCCAAAGAGAATCCATAAGGAAACTCCTCTGCTTCTCTCAACAATCACACCCCTTAGCCTTCCTCCCGTATCTTCCAAAGAAATCTCAAACGATTTCTTCTCCACCGCAAACCAACCCTTACCACCTCTCATTCCTTTTATAAACGATTATTCTCGATATACTTGGTTATTTTTAATGAAAACTCGAGCAGAGTTATTTTCTATCTTTCAAAAATTTCATGCTGAAATTCGCACTCAATTCAATACTTCTATTCGTATTTTAAGAAGTAATAATACAAAGGAATATTTCTCTATGTCATTCTCTTCTTCTATGTCTTCCCATGGGATTCTTCACCAATCATCTTGTGCTTACACTCCTCAACATAATGGAGTGGTTGAGTGTAAGAACCGTCATTTAGTTGAGACAGCTCGCAATCACCTCCTTCATAATAAGGATCCTCAACATTTTTGGGGGGATGTTATCTTAGTTGCATGTTATTTGATTAATCGTATGCCATCCTCTGTTTTGCATGATTAGATCCCTCATTCTGCCTTACTACCTAATCAACCTCTCTTTTACCTCCCTCCTCGTGTCTGGGTCACAGCCCGCTTTGTTCATACCCTCACCCAGCAGTGTAAGACAAACTCCTCACTAGTTCACAAATCTTCTTGGGTTATTCTCGCCTTTAGAGGGGTTATCGTTGTTATTCTCCCGTCTCCCAACATTAATCGCTACTTTATATCTGCTGATGTCACCTTCTTTGAGAATTCCTCCTTCTTCTCCTCTGCAGCACGTCCTCCTGTTCTAGATGTCCTATTTATTCCTCTTGTTTCACAGCATTCCAAATTTCCTTCTTCCACCTATAGATGTCAGATCAATCTCTCTCAGGTTTATATCGCGATCCACCGCCCTCTAAGGCCTCTGTTGAAGCATCTTCTATGCCACGCTCATTTCCTCGCTCCGATTCAAGAACTATCCGGTGATCTACCATTTTGCTTAATATCTAAAGGTACCACTCTACTTAATTCACATCCTCGTTTAAAATTTTCGCCTTTCATCATTTATCTTTACCCTCCTTGTTTGTTTCACTCGTTTTCCGTCTGTTCCTAAAAGACTAACAGTTTCCTCTCTCATCCGTGTCAAACAAGAACTACCGGTGAATCTGGATGCTTCTTATCTAACAAGATATTTGCTGTCGCTTCTTCCTCCCAAGAAGTCTCCCATCGGGTCACATGGGTTTACATGTTGAAGGTGGACCTGATGGCCAAGTTGATCAGCTTAAGGCCCGTTTGGTTGTCAAGGGGTACACTTAGCAATATGGTTTGGACTACTATGATACTTTTTCTCCGGTGGCCAAGATTGCTTCTGTTCGCTTACTTCTTTCTACGACTCGCGCCATGGCCCCTTTTTTTCGCCTGAATACACGTCTTCCTTCACGCGATCTCGCCGAGGAGTTTATATGGAGCAAACCGCCGTTTTGCTGCTCAGAGGAAACCACTGCATGCAAATTAAAACGTCTTTATATGGTCCGAAATGGGCCACCTCAAGCTTGGTTTAGTCGGTTTAGCTCAGTGATTCAGGAGTTGGCATGATTCGAAGCACAACAGATCATTCTGTTTTTTATCATCATACCTCTACTGACGTGCCAGATTTACTCGACGCTTATGCGGATGACATCATATTACAGCATGACCAAGATGGAATTCGTAAACCAAACAACACCTCAACCATCTTCAAACAAAATACTTGGGGAAACTCAAGTATTTTCTAGGCATCGAGGTAGCTCAATCTAATTCCGGAGTGGTTATTTCTTAGAAGAAGTATACCTTAGATATATCAAGAAACACTGCGATGTCGGATCAGAAGACGCACACTTTGCATGGATCCGACTCACAAACCTGTACTAGTCAGAGGAGCCTCTACGAGATCCGCGAGATATCGGACGACTCAGGCGTGAAACTAAACTATCTCACTATCGGCCACCCGACATTTTTCCGTGAGCCGAAGTTAATCGCTCTTCCTACAATCACCTTGTGATAACCATCGATGCCATGGCTCAGATTCCGCTATGTCAAAGGTACACCAGTCAAATGGCGTCAGGACACGGTAACGTATGGCCATACCCGCATTGTTTCAGCCACAAATGATGCACTGACAGCGCGCAAATTCTGCCGGCAGACGTCACATCGTGGTAACGCCGCTGGGCTCATCGATGGTAACTTCAACATCCGAAGAGTAAGAAACAAGATGTGCGCAGCCGATCTAATGTTGAAGCGAGTATCGAAGCATGACCCAAGAAAACGCTAACTCATGGTTACTATTCTCCAAGAGCTAAGATTTGGGAAGTTGATGAACGGATGAAGCTTATATGTGATAATCAAGTCGCTTTGCATATTTCATCTAACCCAAGCTGTGAGAGGACCAAGCACATCGAAGTGGGATTGCCACTTTATCGCAGAGAAGATTGTAATGGATGCATGACTACTGGGCTATTAACTCCCACGACCAACTAGCAAATATCTTCACTAAGTCTCTCAGAGATCCTAGGATAAAGTATATATATGTGACAAGCTTGGTGCTTTTGATCATATGCTCCACTTGAGGGGGAGTGTTAAGGTTTAGTCTCCTCAATCTATTTAGGATTCTTTCTTCTCTTTAGTCTCCTAATCAGACTCTAACTTTATTTCCTTTTTTGCCCTAACACTAGAGTATAAATATGTATGTTTCCTCCTTTGTAAATTAATGAGAATATAGAATTCATTTTCTCTCAACACAAATATCTAATCTAGTCCAAGATACAGCAGCCCTTCCCTAACAATGAATCCCCAATAGGGGAACTTGTTTTGGTGAATATAATTTGATCAGAAGACAAAATAACCTCAATTATTTCACCTTTAATTTTATTGGCAAATAAAAGAGTGCACTTCATCAAAATATTAAATATTTCAAGAAAGTCTTGCTGCCTAGCAAAATGATTGAGATAAGGTCCTAAAGAATACCATGATATTATACAAAAAAAATGTGGCAAATCAAGACAGAAATTAGACAGTTATCATTATAAGAGATTGGTTTTTAAAGAACAGAAAACAAAGGACCAAAAATGATAAAGAAAAAAGAAGAACAAAAAGGAATAATGATTGATGCCTTACAATATATTTTCTAGTCACATTTAACCTGATTTCAAATCAAGTTCACATCAAATATCTAACAAAACATGCCAAATTTAACGGCTAACATCATTCAGATCGGCTACATTCCTAACATAAGCAAATGTGCAGCTTGCTGAAAAAATGTTGCGATCTTGCTAACAACCAAGCAAGGGTAGTATTTGGATAAAAAGGGAAAATAAAAAAGAAATACAGAAAGTGAATTGAATATGACCCAGAAAATCTCTTAAGACCCAATAAAATGCAATACATGTTCACTTAGCAGTGGCTAAAGGTTTCAGATATGTAAAGTCTTACTAAACAATCAGTGATATAGACACTTATGTCAATCTGAAAAGCACTCAATTAATCCTATTATCAGTATATCAGAATCCATCAATAAGTTTTGCAAATTAAAGCAACATTCTTTCAGTGGCCATGCAATATGCCAAAAACTTGTAAGTTCCCAAAAACATATCACTGAATGTCACAGAATGGGATATTGTTAAAACTTAGAGGCCATTCTTCATCATTAAACCTTGACAAAAAACATATTTGACAATACACCATAGCTAAAAATGACAATGATTTTGTATCATTAATAGGGCAGCATGCTTTCAGTAGTGCACACAATACCCAACATTTATCTATGCCTAGAAACATGGTACAATATCATTAAGACTTAGAAGTCATTCTTCCTTAAAACCCGATAACAAACAGAACCTAAGACAAATGAGAGTGACTTTGTATTCAATAATGGAACATGTTTAGCAACACATTTTCCAAGATTTCATGTTTTCAGAATATGTTTCATACTAGGATGACAGCAAAATATTGCACTCCCCAATTTCGTATTATACTACATTGCACCACACATATATATATATATATACCACAAAAATAAAATTGGAGAAGTCAACTCCTACATTTTACAAAATTAAAACAATTCAGAAAAAGAAAAAGAAACTCCGCATCTCACTGCCAATGGCAAATAAACCGTAACTCTAACCTACCCAACCCACAATTTCAGCCATTTTCCAATCCTATTCCACACTTGCCACTGTAACAATGAACCGCACCAAGGCCAAACATACACCAATTAGGGTTTCACAACGAAACAATCAGGCACCAGTTTCCACCATTCTCAATCAAAATTGCAAAAGCAGCCCAAGATACTGAACAGCATCCCAGATAATGAACAACATCAAGAACCCTAAACCCCAGAAAAACAAAACCCCATAACAACGCGTTGAGTCGAATGATCAGATCTGCTGCAGGGATTGGGGAAACAAATTCAAGCAAACATAATATTAACATAACTAGAATGACGATAATTGCAACAATTACCACAAAAAAAATAAGCAACAGAGGATTGAAATTATTCTCGAACTCCCGATTCGAATTCGAGGTAGCCTTAACGGTTGCTGGAGGGTGATTTGAAGACGTTTCTAGAGAGAGCGGGGGCCTTTGTGTTAGGGTTTCTTTGGTTGACGGAATGGGACATGGGAGCAAATTTTGTGCATGTTTTTTGTTAAAAGGCCTAAATACCCCCAAAATATAGCGCATTGGGCATAAATATCGAATGGGGTACTTTCACTTATAATAACTCCTCGGGATCTCATACGAGTAACGGCTTTAAATCATTAAATCGCTGATATTCGTGTGATTTTCAGATAAAATTTTAATTTACATAAATCTCAAAAGATAAAATCATCATCTAACAACGTAATATACAACTTCAGATGTATTGCTTTTATCACTATCACTAATTTTAATCACGATTCACACTTTCGTTTGGTGAAAATAGCTTTATACTGATAATGTGATAAATTTGAATATGTAAATTTACTTATATAACTACATACGATATAAAACAATACATACACAAGCAAAACCATATAATTACATAAATAAAAACCCAAGTAGGATTCTCGAATTTTATTGAAAAAAAATAATGTAACACTTCATTTTACATGCATCGTTAATATTTATTTTGCTTATAACCACAGACTTCAAGCCAATTGCTGACATTTCTATTCCTCTATATTTTTATCAGATCAAAATATTAATAAAAATTAAAGTATAATAAAAACTCTAACACCCAAATTGTTTTTTTAAATAATTAGAGAGTTATTATTATATATTTCCTTTTAATATAATGTTATAGATTAATAATCACGTCATTTAGCTAAGCATATTTTATTTAATATATAATTTATGATAAATAAAATTAATTGTAAAATTTAAGTTTTTCATATTCTTTTTTTATTTGTTTTTGTTTTTATGTCCATATATTTATAAATCATGTTATAAAAAATTTAGTTTGCAGTAGAGTTTATTTGATTTATGATTTTATTATATTAAATAATTAAAATAAAATTAAAAATTATTTACCAACAAAAAAATTGAATTTGTATAATTATCACAAATAAATTAAGACAATTTTTTTTTATTTAAAATATTTTATTTGTATATAAATAAATTAAAATATTTATCTATATACAAATAAATTAAGACAAAATTTTATTTAAAATATTTATATGAAATTTCAATTAAAAAAAAAGATAAACTTCTAGATAAAATTATTCAATAAAAATATTATCTCAAAATTATAAAATAATTAGAAAAAGTTTATAAAAATAAAAGTTTGTTTGAGAATTTATAGGATAGAAATGGAAAATGGAAAATGGAAAATTTTATAGGAGCATTTAAAAAAAAACTACAATTTGTTGTTTTTTCCCATCAGCTCCTAATTAGCCATAATAAGTTATCAGAAGCTAATTATGTGTTTTTACCAAGCACCCTATAAGAGCTGATTGGGGGTAAATCAACTATCAGCTCCTGATTTCTTCTTCAATCCGCTCAACCAAGCAGGGCCTAAAAGTGTCATTTGCTTTTTTACGAACTTTTGTTCCGAATAATATTTCATGGTATTAAGTATTTAGTTTTTTTTTTAAAATATCAATTTTTTTATTTTTATATGTATTTTTAAAAATACACATATTTTTATTTAATTAGTAGGAAACCATTCATGTGTAACTGAAAAACTATTTTTTTTGGAACCAAAATCAGCAACACGAAACTTGGTTATTACATAATAGTTATATACCTGTAAAATCAACACACAACAAGTCAAAACAAGACACTATCAACCGCAAGAAATTTGGAAGAGGTGAAGAGAAAGACAAAAACAAGTCGACCTTGCACTGGAACACAATCTACTTAAACATATTCTCCGCCTCTTCTCCATTATGCTCGAGATTCATAGGCGCTTGTTTCAAGATAAAACGACGAACCGACGGGTTCATAATACCATTTGCAACTACTCCGGCGGAACTAAGGCAGGTTTTGAAGCTATCACCGATGAGGGAAAAGTGAGGAAGGAACTCGGGATAAGTGCATTGTGTATTTGAAGATTTTAACGCCCCTATATGACTACCATCAAAGGGACGGAAAAGGTCTATCGGTTACAAGTTCAACAAACAAGGAAAATCAATTCACCCATAAATGGTATTAAAATATGTTAAAACCATTATACGTACGTTTCAAATTTTAAAAACCCAATCCAACTGTTTTACCCTATGTTAATTTCATTCAAATGGATAATAATCCAACAATTCCTCACATTAAGGAAATTGACACCTAAAGACAAGACAAATGATTCCTCACAAGTGATAAAGTACAACAGTTAAAACATGCACGGGAGAGACAAGTGTCACCCTTTGAACATCCCCTTGTAGAAGTGTGTTTACTAACTAAATAATAGGCGTGATGTCCTTGAATTGTCCTATCATTTGTGTATGGAATGGTGACAAACCTCACATGGGAATCTTCCTAACATTTTCGCTCACTTTTATGTTTGCTTTGGTCATTTAATCCACAAGGTTCAGTCTCTTCTACAAAAGTTTAATAAGAATTATGTCATATTCAATTCTATTTGAAGCGGGCTCACTTCACTATTACATAGATGATCTCTTAATTAAGAGTAACTCATATTACTTGTCCGACTTCCACTCAGATAGAGATTATTAAAAGCATAACTTAACCATCTTCTTATGAGTATCATTGTTTCATAATAAGAATGGACATGGGAAGATCCACATAGTAATCAAATCAAAGTCTATACAATTTAATTGTCCCTTTTGAACCTAGATCTTGGGATTTCCAATCAGCTAGGTTAGGTATCTACTATATTAATTTATTCTTTATGGGCTTTAGTTTCATTTCTCTTATTTAGACTTTTTCATTAACTCTATTTAACCCTTTACGAATAGACCGCAATGTTATCCTTAGATCTTACATACTCTATAAAGATAACCTCGATTGAGAGTAGTTGTTTAATGGTGTTATGTTTACAACGGATATGTTTAGACTTACCGTTGTACATATTGTTTTGTGCTTTACCAATAAGGATTGACTGTCACAATGAATGCATATTGGAGGCATAAGTTTTGGCTATCTTGGAATATCCTTTAAGAAGTGGCATAACCATTCAACATCTTCCCCACATTTATCTAGTGTTATAAATTCAAATTCCATAGTGGATTTGACGATAACTGTTTGTTTTGAGGATTTCCATGAGACTATCGGCTTCCTTTTGTAGAACACATAACTATCAAGGATTTGGAGTCTTTACTATTAGAATTCACTAACATCATTATATCCTTCAAGTATAATAGGATATTTTGTATAGTATAACCCATAATCATGAGTAAACCGTAAGTATTTTAATACTCTCATAATTCTTTGTCAATGTTTGGCTCCAAGATTACTTGTGTATCTGCTAAGTTTATTGACTACATATGTTATGTCTGATCGTGTACAATTCATTAAGTACATTAGATTACCTATCGGTGTTATGGCTATACCATAGTGATCTTTGTCAAACTTTTCAAGAATATTGTTAACATAGTGTAACTGACTTAGAATGAGTTAATCCGACGTTCTTTTGATTTTTATTCCCAATTAACATCAGCGAGTCTCAAGTCTTTCATGTCAAACCTTGAATTCAACAGTTTCGTAGTAGATGTAATTATCTTATCATCACTATCGATAATAAGTTTGTCATCTACATACAGACATACAATAACATATTTATGTTCGGTGTCTTTGACATACACATACTTGTCACATTCATTAATTTTGAAGCCATGTGACATCACAACATTGTCAAATTTCTCATGTCATTGTGTTGATGCTTGTTTTAGTCCATACAATGATTTCACCAATTTACAGACCTTCCTTTCTTGTCCTGGAACAGAAAAGCCCTCAGTTTTCTCCATGTAGATTTCTTCATCTAATTTTCCATTTAGAAAGGTTGTTTTTATATCAATTTGATTTAATTCAAGATTTCTCAATACAACAATTACAAGCACCATCCTTATGGACTTTCTTCTTGTCACGAGAGAATATGTGTCAAAATAATCTAAGCCTTCAATTTTTATGTAGCCTTTGATCACAAATCTTACTTTATACTTGTCAATTGATTCATCTACTTTCCTTTCCCTTTTGAAAACCCACTTGAAGCTTAGAGGTTTACAACCTGATGAAAGATCCACCAGTTCCTAAATATGATTTTGCAATATGGAATCAATCTCACTCTTAATGACCTCTTTCCACATGAGACCCTTTGTAGAGTTCACTACCTTCAGTCCGAGGTTCCCCCTTCAAACATATGTTGGGAAATTACCAAAATATTTCTTCTCGTCCTTAATCTTTTGCTACGTCTAAGTTCTAACATCAACATCATTATTTTCATCCTGACTATTTCCATTAATAGTCTTAAGCATTCGTTTTGATGAACTTGACTCTTCTTTGGATTTACATGGAAATACATCTTCAAAGAATTATGCATTCCTTGATTTCATTATCGTGTTCTTGTGAATATCTGGATATTCGACTCATGGACAAGAAATTGATAAGCAATAAAATTATGTGCATAACCAATGAAAATGCAATCAATAGTTTTAGGTCCTATTTTCTCCTTTTTAGGTGGAAGAATTGTCACTTTAGCCAGACATCCCCATACTCACAAGTATTTACAGGATAACTTCCTTCATTTCCATAACTCATATGGAGTCTTGTTAAGGCACGAAACGTGTTTATATAAATATGAATTACCTAAGTGTGCAAGTGCACCGCGTGGTACAAATAATATAATGATAGTTAGAGTATCATCACGAATGTTACCACAATTACCAGATTAATTTAGCTTAGAACTTGTTTGATGATTGAAAATCTAGAAAAGACTCAAGTCAAAGCTAATAACTAGCATGCAATGTCCTAGACTAACAAAGACTCAAGAAAGATTAAAAACCCTAGGGCATAGATTTCACCTAAACAATCTTATATGAACCTCCTAACTCAATCAATCATTGTTATTTTCTTATGTTGATAGCGATTTCACAAATGCATGTATGAATCTTTATCAATCATCCACACACTACCCTTAGAAAAGGTTATACGACACTTGTGACATCCACAACACAGGGTCTATTAACAACACAATTCAAACTTGCGAATACTGTAGTGGATGTCGGGTAACCCGACACCGTCGTGTCCCCAGCACCGGGACCCGCGATTCGCGAAAATTGAGGCGAGTCTCCTTTGTACGGAGCTCTGCCCCAATTACAACTGTCTGATTACATGACAACATGGCTCGATATTATCTGCGACCACCTTAGGGTCCACATACAAGTAAATGGCCACGTATGGCCCATTTGTATGCTTTCAGTATATAAGCACATGACCTATAAAACCATAGTCCATAAGAGTTTAAATTACATCGCTCTTATACGAATAAATACATCCCACGTATATATTTCTGAAATATATCAAAGCCACCAATCCGGCTTTCTTACCAATCAGGCCTCTAAGGAGTGCCTTCCACTAATGCTTGTCTTGCACACAGAGAAATGTGGTCCCATGGCGGGTAGGCAAAGCCCGGTGAAGTGATAATCTCACAAAGACTACTCCGCGCAAGTGCGCGTGTGTCGCGAAATCAAGCGCACGTCGAGTGCAACCTTACACATGTCTACCTAAATGTCTACATGCCATGAATGAGGGCTCGACTCACCATACCCATGTCACCAGTCTCGCCATCTCCATCACTCAATATGTCATTGAGTAATATATCCCGAGTCACTCAGCGACTCGTCTACATGCCATATGCGAATGTGGTATCTTGGTATTACCGATGACCCGTGTCGAGCCCTCACTTGGCTCCATTACCTAATGCAAGTGCCAATGGGCAACAAATCCCAAGTCAATCTAGAGCTCCTATCACACAACCCAAAGTCTATGTGATGGCTTTATGATTGTGTGTCTTCTTTGGGCAACGAGAACTTTTGAATCCTGCTGCGAGGTCTCTTACATACCCATGTTCTGAGAACTTTTGGGATCACCGCGGGTCTTTCCCATGTTCCGGCTTTTCACACGAGGGGTTAACGGTCCCCTTCTTGCTGCGCAACACACATTATTTATATTTATTTTATGTTTCGCCGTGAGACATCTATTGGACGTCGTCAGTAGCAAACTCTGGCTTGTTCATATTCTTGATGATGAATGACCATATCCATGCACACACACCGATATGTTGATGTCCCTATGCATATGCAATGCTAGTATCCTTTGCAGTTTCTCATCATTACATGTATGATGCACGCTACATGGAGACATTCTAATCAATTATTGCCGTGTTAAGTACCATGCAATATATATCGCAAACATATAAGTTCCATACATTTCATGCCAATCTTTATAGATATTGTAGTATCATGCATATTAGCATTCATCAATACATGACTAAACAAGTAATGTCATATAGTCGTCCTTAGGCTAAATCATAGCAATTCATACCCAATACAATAGGCTCTGACGTGCCATCTGATAGTAGAGTATCAAAAACTTCCCGATATACCGCATCGACCTGACGAATAACACGCACTTGGTAAATGACATAGATTTTAGCAAGATTGTGGATACCCATTGCCTTCCACATGCACATGGAAAGAATCTTGACTCAATGGGCTTCCCATAGAGTCTAAGAACACCTCAAATGGGTTGTACGCGAAAGATATGGTCGTCCGAAGTTGGAGGCAAAAAAAATAGGAAATGACCCCTATGTCCCACCTGTACACTTGGTACAAATACCAACTTTCAGCAAGGTTGTGGATACCAATTACCCTCCACGGGCATATGGTGAGGTTCTTGACTCAATGATCTTTCCATAGGAGTCAGAACACACAGAAACGAGTTCGGACAAAGGCGTTATGGCACTTTTCATTCAAAGCTAGTCGAGTTTACTTTGCTTGCCCAGAGCTTGATGTGATGCCCGATTTCGGGGTTTTAATCCATAATTTGACCTTTGGTTCTTTACTCATTGAAAGATACAGTTCTTAGGGTTCTTCTCAACTAGGAATCTGTATCATTCACCAAAACTCAAGATATGTCTATACAGCTGGGATTTTACTCGGTTTTCAAACATATTGACTGTTTGAACACGGCTCCTTTGAATGCATTTATGAGTCAAAGAGGTGGTGGATAGACTTATTTCGAAATATGTTACCACTATAAGTCTAGTTTGAACATAGTAGAATCACTCGAATTCGAATGAGTGATGGCCAAGTTAACAGCGAAACTCGATCCGCGGGGTCTCGAAACGAGCGAGCTGCTGGGCGCAGCTCAGCTTTGGTCATTCACGATTCAAGGGGTTGGAATTTGGATAGACCTATTTCAAGGAGATATGTTCTCCTATAAATCTATTTTATCTCAAAATTATAATTACTCAATTTGGATAACGGATGACAGGTGTAAGCTAAAACAAGTCATAGGGTCAGACGAAAAAAATACGGACAACATTCTCACTTTGACACCTGAGCACATGGCCTTGAATAGAATTAAGCCCAAAGTAGGATAAAAACCCTACTTCAATTTGTGTTATTTCTTAGGACACCGCATTTTCTCGGTTTCCATGAAAACCCGAACCTTGGACCTTGGCGAAATCTTGTGATTCCGGTACCCATGCGTAGCTCTCATCGCGTAGAATAGCTTTAACTCGCCTATCGAGTTCTGATCGGCAAAACCCCGTGAAATCATCGGAGAAGCTTGATTTTTTTCTCCCTCCTCTCTCTCTCTAACATTTGGTGCTAGACCAAATTGTGAGATCTTCCTTGATTTTAGATATTTCTTGATATTTATACATGAGACACGTGGTTCACATCGCGCCACGTGTCATGCTTCCCCGGTCCATTTTCACCCCAAAATAATTTATTTCGTCTCGGTTTCAGTTCCATCTATCTTAAATGAACGTTCTTTAAATATTTGATATTTTTTAAGATTTTTCTAAAAATCTTGTTTTCGAGTCCCTCGGCCAGGTTCGCGCCAGTCGTGAATCAGTTGTCTTAGAGATTTAACAAAAATTCGTAGGTAGTAGATTTCGAGACGATTAGTGATGAGCTCTGTTTGTCTCTCAAAATCTAGAAAAAGTCGAAAATTACCATTTTGCCATTCCTAGCAAAATTTCAATTTTCTAGGTTTTTCCTGGGTCTTACAACACCTCTGCCTCAATCCATCATAATTAAGGATGTAATAAACCACAGAAACAAAGTCACCCAATACATAATGCAAAACATATACCAATCACCCTTGTGATTAAATGACATTTTATCCATGGTCTAACTCAATCATCACCTCTCAGTTTCAAATTGAACCACAAATCATACAAATATTGGTCAAATACCGACAAACATTAAAAACTAGATGAAATACTTAACATATATGTAAAAATAAGACATCAATCAATAGAAATGAGGGAAAATCATACAATCATGTCTTGGCTACATCTTAGTTCTAAGAAAATGAAATTAGCTCCAAAAGAGAAGAAATAAAACCATAGAAATAAGGAAAATCGTGAAAATAAGATAAGAAAATAAATTATGTGTAGATGGGAGCCCTTTCTTTTCTTCAATATTCTTCTCCTTCTTCAATCAAAGCACAAAATCTATTTTTCTCCCAAAAGAGCTTTTCTACAATGTTTCCACCCAAAGGGGGCTTCTTTCCACCCAATGAGCTTCCCTTTTCTAAATTCGTAACATCTTCTATTTATAGGCCAAGCAAAGAGAAGACTCATATGGGCGAGTTAACCATTTTCAAGTTGGTTATCGGCGATTATTGATGTGAGAAAAATGGCACCTGGCATTGAAAGGGTGAGCACACTCTTTATGACGCAGAGCGGCCACGCCTCGGCGTGAGAAACTCACACTGCGGTGTAGCGAGATCTCGCCGCCTCAGCGTGACTTCCTCCTTTCATTCTTCTTTTTGCTCTTCAAAGCCCATAGCTATATCTTGCCCATTCAGACTCTGAATTGGTGATCTTGGGCTCTATGGAAAGCTCTCAGAGTTTAGAATGCATATCGAGTTGGAAGAGCCATGGGAGGACATCATACCTGGCAATATCTGGAAATGTTTGCTATATGGCGCATGATGAGTTTGCACAGATTTTCTTTCGTTTCACTCATTTCCGCTTCGCTCCACCCAATGGTTAACCTAATCAAAAAAATTAACATTTAGAGCATTAGAACATTTATTTATATCATAAAACTACTAAAAATTAAGTAAAACATAGAGATAAAATGAGTATATAAGATAATCATCACACCCCAAACTTAAATCCTTACTTGAGGAAAACCCACATATAAAAAAGACACTAAGATAGATATGAGTAGAGAACGATGATAGCAACAAGTTAAGAGAATACAATAAAAAAAAAGTTATATGAAAACATGGTAGCCAAAATGAGATCCCAATACATTTAAAATCTCTAAAGGGCAAGGCAGCTAACGACATGGTGATCAAATCAAGTTTTGCTCCCAAGCTCTCAACAAACCTTTCCTAAAGGGGGCTGTGAAAATGATGTTTTAGATCTCAAATCTGGACAAAGTTTTCAACTCTTTAACCAAACTCAGCTCACTCATTTGAAAGATTAATAAATGAGTTGAGAAGCACCTTTATTGGCAGCAACTAGGTGGTAAGATCTAATGTTAGGGAGAAGTGTCCATGTAACGGGGATCCATTAGTGACTCCCCACCAGTTGGTTAAGAGCATCGAGCATTATGTTCCCTCGAGCTTATAGAACACTCCAGTAAAAACAAGCACTACTTGTGAATTAAGCTCATCTTACATCCCCTAGTAAGTCACGAAAATTAAAAGTTTACCTACTAAACATTTTTGTATGTAAGAACTTAAATTTTGTAGGTAATTCAGTTTATCTACTGATTTTCTACAGAACTCAATTGTAGGTAATATCTCTATTGGTAAAAAAAATTTACCTACAAAATGTGAAATAGTAGGTAACCTATGAACGCATTGTAGGTAATTTTTCATGCCATATTTTCAGAAAATGGCTTAACCTCTTGTTTTGTTGTCGGTAATTTTGTAGGTAAATTTAGTGACTATTGTATTGTCGGTAAATTTTGTAAGTAGATTAAAAGCTGTTTGTCGCTATATTGTCGGTAATATGCAGGTAAGGTGATTGTTTAACTTACAAATTTAATAAGTAATCTATAGGTAAGTTGGATGCCTAACTTGCCAATTTAGTAGGTAATCTATAGGTGAGTTGACTAGCTAACTTACCAATTTAGTAGATAATTTGTAGGTAAGTTGACTGCCTAACTTATCAATTTAGTAGGTAATCTATAGGTAAGTTAGCTGCCTAACTTACTAATTAAGTAAATAATATATAGGTAATTATTGGCAATTATACATATTTAATTTAATTTAATTATAATCCTAATAAAAACATAATAAATTTACAAAAAAAATTATATTGAGAATGTTAATAAAATCATAACAATAGTGTTATTAAACTATTCAAATTACATAAAACCTATATAGAAAGTGAAGCTAAAGTATAATCTTACATAAACTATAAAAGTGGCAATAATAAAAAGTCACAAAACATGTTCACAAAGTATAACATGATAAAATAAACCCATCAAACAACGATTATGGATGCTACTTTGGAATTTATATTTGTGTCATCGATCGTCATATATGATCATCATCATGGTTTCTTGTCGAGGAATCAAGCGAGTAGGCACTAGGGGTGGTCATTCAACTCTTGACATTTCATCAACACGTTGTAATAAACATTTTGTTAGTATTCGCAAATCATTGATCGCCTTCTCTTGTTGAGTAATCTTACGTCTTAGATGTGGTTTCCATCTACATTGTGTGTTGAGGAGAAGGGAATGTAGTTTAAGTTGAAGCAACATTAGTCCCGTAATACTCACTAGCTTAGGACCCAAGACCATAAATTGTACTCTTTTATTTTCCACTCACAATATTGAAAAATAAGTCATTTTCATTTATTGCTTCATTGGATTGTATTAACTCCTCTCTCCTAGACTGAAGAGCATCCTAGTAAAAATTTAAAACAATTAGAATATCATAATAAGGTAATTTCAAGAAAGGCACACATTAATCAAACTAATTAACTTACGTCGATAGATTTGGACTTCTTATCAATAAATGTCTTCCTATCACCTTTTTTGGTGTGTGTATATAAAAATAATTCTGGTACAGTGAGTTGATGTCCAAGTTTCTGAGCTTAAATATACATAAATATAGCAACCACAACATAAGTATCATTCAAAGGAAGGAAGTGAAGGTATGTGTAATCTTCTTCAATATTAAAAGAAATGTAAAGCCTTATTGAAAGATGAAGGCAAACAAATATTGATTTCTTAAGACAACTAAACACTTTGTTACAATATAGTAAACTATCCCATTTGGAAAACTGCAGAGAAAAAAATTAAACTAAATATAACTTACAAGTTGTCTCCCCTGATCATAATGAGTAGCAGTGCCTTTAGTGTGAGTTAAAGGTCCAGCCTTGCCTGTTGCTTCTACCATCTTTCCCACGAATCTGGATCAATGAAGTTTGACTTCTTCCCTTTCCTTTTAATCTCCGATATCATGTCTCGATATCGGCTAGACTCTTTTGCATCCCATGCTATTTTAAATAAATTATAATTAAATTGTCCCACATGAAACATTTCTAAATATATATATATATATATATATATATATATATATATATATATATATATATATATATATACCATATATATATATATATATATATATATATATATATATAAGTTTCAAATGTTAATAATAAAAGCCTTAATTTTAGACTTAAATAAGAAGGAGAATAAACCAAGTTTTATATTGCAGAGTGAGTATAATAAAAGCCTTAATTTTTTAAGAAAGGTCTTTATTGATTGTTTGTCCTTGATGATTTATATTTTCCTCAAAAAACCTTCCTCACGTTATGTAGAGATTCTTACCTAGATTACTCCAGTATATAAAATAATTGTTAATTTTAAATATTGTTTCAATTACCAAAACATGGCTTTAAAATATCAACATTAAATATATGTAAATACTCAAAATTAAACATGATTTAACTAATGAAAATAAGTTGGAAATTATAGTTGAACTCAAAGCATTATTAGTTTTATAATAAACTACTTACACATAATTTTCTCCTTATTAGTACAGTTTTGATATCACAGATTCAGAAGTATGTGTTGAAGCGCTTGTAGGTGCATGTGCATGTGTAAGTGTTGGTGAAGTCGTAAGTAGAGGATCAGCATGTTGGAGTGGTGTTGGTGCCTCTGTATGCAAAGCAGGAGGAGGTTAGGTTGCATCTGATGACTTTATATTCGGAGAAGGAGGTAGGAGAACTGTTGGTGGGGGCGTTGCTCTTGACTTTGTATCTGATGGAGCAGCGAGGTAGAGATGAGGATGATGTTGGTGGATTTGTGACCGCGATAGAATAAGTTGATTAAATGGTTGTGGCCTTACAAATCTTATTTTGATTGCTACATATTTACCAATATCTCTGATAACCTGTAAATAAATAAAATGAAATGTGAGCAGATTACAATATTAAACAAATATATTTATTCTTTAAGAAAAACAAACATAAATATATTTTATTTATCGTAACAATATCGA